>OY743147.1:11565270-12165270 GCA_963555695.1 Dasypolia templi
TAAAAGTCTAGCCTACGAGTTCGCTTTATAAATCTCCGTAACCAGAAGTTTAACGGTTAAGGCGTCCAGCCCAAAATAAAACCGATCTCAATAATGTGGAGTATATAATATGTGTGTCTGGAATTATGTGTGTGCAGTCTAGATGTGAACAAGGCCAGCGGGCCTGACGGTATTCCAGTGAGAGTGTTGAGGCAGTGTGCGCCTGAACTGTCTCCTGTGTTGGCTCGCTTGTTTCGTCTCTCTCTCTTGAAAAAAGTACGGTGCCCAAATCCTGGAAGCTTGCTAATGTACAACCAGTGCCCAAAAAGGGCGACAGTGCAAACCCTGCCCATTTCCGTCCGATTGCCATTACCTCCATTTTGTGCAAGGTTATGGAAAAGGAACAAGGAACAGTAAGTTACTGACCTACCTTGAAGACAATGATCTCGTCAGTGACGGTCAATATGGCTTTCGCCGGAGACGATCAACTGGCGATCTTCTTGTATGTGTCACGCACTGCTGGGGCGAAGCCATCGAGAAACACGGCGAAGCACTAGCTGTATCGCTAGATATCTCGAAGGCCTTTGACAGGGTCTGGCACGCAAGTTTACTCAGCAAGCTTCCTGCTTATGGCATCTCCGCTGATTTATTGATGTAGCTGGATATCAGACTTCCTTAGTGAACGATCGATTAGAGTAGTCATTGACGGCTGCTCCTCTGAGCGTATGACTATTGATGCCGGAGTTCCTCAGGGGTCTGTTCTCTCTGCAACTCTTTTCCTGCTGCACATCAATGACCTACTCCAACCAAGTATTTTTGGGTACGCAGATGACAGTACTGTGTCAGAGAGATACTTGTCCAGCCTGAAAACCAGCGGGGGTGAAGTATGTTCCTTAAGAGAGGCCATGGTAGAGCTGCGAAACAGTCATCTCGCAGAAGGAGGCTGCGGAAAGGGAGAGAGAGATCTCGTCCACTCTCCCGATCCGCAGCAGGCGCACCGGGCGCAGGCGGAGGGCAGACAACGCCCTCTTCCAGCCCCCCTAAATGGGTCCAGGGGCGACGGATTCGGGGACATCCGTCGCCCCCCAACATCAGGACCCGAGAAGGCGGCGCACGTAGTGTTCCGCGCGCGCCGCTCACAGACGTTGCGGGGGGAGTACACCTCACTCCCCCCACCCGATACGGGGCCCGCGCAAGCGGGCCGCCACCAGCCGGGGATGCGGAAGAATTGTGTATTCCCGCGACCCGGCGTAGGTGTGAGATGGAACACCGGGGTGGTTTTTAGTCAGTAAGAGTCTGACAGACCCCCATTGTAGAGCGGACTGATTTGTCTCCCGGTGGGGTGATGACAATCTGGTCTCTTTTAACGCCACCAAAACACAGGCTTGTCTTTTCACCGCAAAAAGGAGTCGTTTCGAGCAAACTCCTACTTTTCGGGGTACACCTGTTCCTATAACTGATCGGCTTGAGCTGCTAGGCATGGAGTTGAAGTCCAGTCTAAACTTTGGCGCAACCTTTGAGCGTAAAGGTCAAACTACGGCCAAAAATCTGGGCATTCTAAATAGAGTGAAGCGATACTTTACGCCTGGACAGCTCTAACTCTTTATAGAGCGTGTGGCGGCATCTACACCGCCACATGCGAACAACGCATCACATCAATCCTGCATCGCGCAAGCAGAGTTTACCGCGCAGATAGCATATATACAACTTCCCGACAACAATCATCGGGCAGTTGCCCACCAGATACGACATCCATCTGGTCGGAGGATCCTCCCTTTTATGAGAGTGTGAGTGAACTTTACACCCTGTTCCTCATACCCCCAAACTGGTGACCCCGACGTGATGAACATCATCTCTTCACTGGTGACCCCGAGTATGAACGTCAGCGCAGCCTTCGTGCAACTACTTCAGCGTGACGTCATCATCATCACTCCCGCAAGTCACACAGCCAGCCAGCAACCACGGCTTGAACGGTTGTCCTGACCATCAGCATGCAGCGCAAGCGCATACCTGGTCATCACCTTCAGCCTCATCAGCAACCTTGGCACAGCACACTGCACATTCGGCCGGTCCACAAGCAGAGTGCTTAATCCCTCTCCTGGTCGACATCAGCAGTCAGCCACCCCGACTCACTGGGGCATCTTCGCAGACAGTTCCGACTCACCGCGAACTATGCGACACCCGGTTCCAACCCACTGGAACCCAACTGGCATTGGCAAGCATCGCAAGATACAAGACTTAGTCCACTATCGACCTCCGGTCTTCGGAGGGGAGTGATGTGGCGGCATCTACACCGCCACATGCGAACAACGCATCACATCAATCCTGCATCGCGCAAGCAGAGTTTACCGCGCAGATAGCATATATACAACTTCCCGACAACAATCATCGGGCAGTTGCCCACCAGATACGACATCCATCTGGTCGGAGGATCCTCCCTTTTATGAGAGTGTGAGTGAACTTTACACCCTGTTCCTCATACCCCCAAACTGGTGACCCCGACGTGATGAACATCATCTCTTCACTGGTGACCCCGAGTATGAACGTCAGCGCAGCCTTCGTGCAACTACTTCAGCGTGACGTCATCATCATCACTCCCGCAAGTCACACAGCCAGCCAGCAACCACGGCTTGAACGGTTGTCCTGACCATCAGCATGCAGCGCAAGCGCATACCTGGTCATCACCTTCAGCCTCATCAGCAACCTTGGCACAGCACACTGCACATTCGGCCGGTCCACAAGCAGAGTGCTTAATCCCTCTCCTGGTCGACATCAGCAGTCAGCCACCCCGACTCACTGGGGCATCTTCGCAGACAGTTCCGACTCACCGCGAACTATGCGACACCCGGTTCCAACCCACTGGAACCCAACTGGCATTGGCAAGCATCGCAAGATACAAGACTTAGTCCACTATCGACCTCCGGTCTTCGGAGGGGAGTGATGTGGCGGCATCTACACCGCCACATGCGAACAACGCATCACATCAATCCTGCATCGCGCAAGCAGAGTTTACCGCGCAGATAGCATATATACAACTTCCCGACAACAATCATCGGGCAGTTGCCCACCAGATACGACATCCATCTGGTCGGAGGATCCTCCCTTTTCTGAGAGTGTGAGTGAACTTTACACCCTGTTCCTCATATCCCTTCAAGCGCTTTTAATTCTCAAAAGTAACTTCGAAATTTGTAACTTTCACCCTTCAACCTCATTAATGGGAGGTGCAAATCTGTATTTCTTACGGATAATCTTAACCTTCTTCCATTTGTTATAAAAGCAAGATTAGCTTGTTTATACAACAAAAACTCTTTTTAATAGCTTCACTTGTAACGAACAAACAATTAAAGAAGTAAAATTTTAACCTACTTTTGCTTTTACTTTTTTTCTGTTTTTTTTTGACACCTTGCTTGCAGAAACTAAAAAGAAATACCCCAAATCGTTGGTTTCATTTGACAATGTTATAGATAACCTTCTAAATTACTGTATCGAGACAACATTCTGGAATCTGCTGTTGACTGGCAAGCTGACCCCCTCGGGTCAGTGATTTTTAGTTAAGCCATTTAGCCATTATTCGGCAGCTAAATTCAAAATTTAACGTTTGGTTTCTTGATGATGGAACCTTGGAAGGCGATGTCGAAACTGTTTTAAATTACAATTTTTTTAATGAACATCTTTCCATCGGCCTTGATCTCAATCTTTCGAAGTGAAAACTATACTAAGTGGACAGTACTGACAGACATCTAACACTTACCAAATTTTGCGTAATAGCTCCAGAAATCAAAAGTTATTTAGTAATTTAACAGAACCCAATGGCCTGGCACGCGACGATGACAAGAGACCGGAAGGCATGTATTTATTTTTATAGCACTAAAGGCCTACCCACATTGGTAGACTTTTAGTGTGGGACGCAACATGTGTAGATACTCTTGCCCCATCTCATCTTCCTGGCTCGGGGTGCTATGCAGGCACTACTACATCCACGCGGAAAAGCTAGTGGTGAAATAAATGAACAAACTAGTGCATTTTCTGCTGTTACAAAAAACTGGATGCCAAATAAATAATATCAGGTTCACATTATCTCTTGTATTTTTACAAGCGGCAACAATATCCAAAAACCAAGCGGCTATCGTAGCGCTCAGTTTTTTATGTTAGCTACTGTGAATGATGCATTTTATTCGCCATCCCTGATATAACTGTTTGTCAAATCGAAATATCAAGGTTTAAACGTTAAAGTAGCTGTTTCAACAGCTATTTTACATATTATATTTACTCATAAAACATTGAAACAACTTGATAATTAATTTATTATCCTACCTTAATCTATTTTTCTGGTACTTATTACTTAGGTATCGCATGTGAATGACTGTACTTAAATATTATATGAACTGGCGCAACTCTGCCTAACCCTACGTTGATAACAGGTGTGAAGGTTGCACATGTTAATGATCATCTAAAATGTGCTTTAAAGCAAACAAAAAAACACAGCAACAAAAACTATATCATTTTTAACACTACGAGTATATTGTGTACCAATTACGTTTACATAAACTAAAACGAACGCATGCAAATTCAAATTCACGGAATATTATTACCTAATGGGCCAGCAACCACTGGAGAGGTCCTAAGGCATCTCTCCCACAGCCCCAACGAGGAAGCGACTCAACGATCAACGGTTTTCAAGAAACGTCCAAATGATTGCAGATCCCGTGTGAGTAAAATAAATACGTATACATAATTATAAGTTGATCGCTGACTGTTCACACGCGAGTTCTCGTTTGTCGCAGTGACACTAGCTAACAAACAGAGTACTCGCTTAGCGACGCGGTTACTCTTGTTTTGCGGGCAGAACAATCGCTGAGAGACTCACGCTTAGTACATAAGCATACCAAGCAGTTATCACTCGTCGCCATCATGCACTTGCTGTTCGCTGCTTGCCGAATTGTTTTTAGTTGCTAGCTAAGAAAGGTGCCTAGACTTACTAGAGCGCGATAGAATGCACACATCCGCAAGTGCGAATGCAATTTGCAATATTACGGGAATTTCTACCTAGGGAATCAACTTACTTAGCAAAGTCCATTCTGAGCAATTGATCCTAACTTAGTCTAAGTTTTCCTGGCCATTCGTTTTTAAGACCTGCGTTACGTTTTGTTACTTGCCTTTAGATGCTATTTGCAGGTTGAAATGGTCTTACCCACTTAGCTGATAAAATGAAAATGCATAGTAATCTGGTTAGTGCTCTTTTGTACCTTGCATCAGTAGATTACATTAACTATGCTTAATCCTTTTGTGATTACTGTAGTATATTGTATTTAATGTAACGAAAATAGAGAAATATGGTAGAAAAAGCCATGATGTACCGTCCCCAAATAAATTGAGATAAGGGCATATAACAATTTGAAAGTATTGTTGATTTGGCTTTTCGATAAACTTTTGTTAATACAGATAAGTAATAACAAGTATTATAAAAAGCAGAGAAAACTTTTATGTTTCAAAAAGAAATTTTAGTACTTTGTATGTTATTTTTTATTAATTTATCAACACACACACACTTTCTTCAATATTTGGTTATAAGCGTATTAAAATTGTTATCTATCTTTTTATCTCTCTGAGCGAGATGTAAAATTTAGACATTGTTATGTATTTGAAAACGATATTTTAGTTTATATTGATTGATTTTTTGGTTAATTTATGTGTTTCATTATTTGTCAAAATATTTTACACTTTTCACTTCTGTGCGTGTGGTGTACTTTTTTCTTAACTTTATTGCATAAAATACAATGTGTGCCAATTGCATAATACGTATTTCTGGAGTTGTCGATTCGCACATTATTAAATTAACTTTGTTCAAATCGCCTACAGAAAAAGAAAAAAAATGTCAGTTCGCCCATTCCGTGCGAGACAATTCGTGCGAATCAAGAATAAGCCAGCACATTTTGTAAAAAAAAACCCTAAAAAAATGATAGAAAATATTTTCATGAAATAGGTTCATCACTTTTCCTCGTTTTCACTAACACTTGGAGGCACACAACATCAACTTCTAAGCTTACAGAACCATGATGAACTCTCAAACAAGCAGTGCCATGTGCCCGTGCACGAAAAAACCCTCTTTTGACAATTTAATTTGTTATTGTAGAAACCTCAAAATAAATTAAACATTATTTATCTGTGATTATAAAAGTACAGTTTACGTGGGGTTAAACCATTCAAATCAAATCATTTATTCGTTTGCAAACATGGGTAATTAGTCCACAGATGTTTTATTTTTTTAATAGCGCTCCATGTTCTACCGTCATGGGCATGCAAATTGTGTTTACACAAATTTAAAAGACATAGTGATTTTAAATAACAATTAAGAAATAAAACAAAATACTAAAAAAAACAAGTAATATCAAATACTTTCAAAGTAAAAATGACATAATTAGACAAAAAATGTCAAATCGTTTCAATTACAGTATAAATGTCATAATAATACAGAAATGTCAGATGTTATTAAGGTTGCAGTAACAAAATATCAATTGGAATTCATTTCATTTCATTTTCAAATATCTATATTTACCAACGGAACAATGAACAAAATGCACTTATCTTAAGTAACAATATTAACTAATTATAAATCAAGCACTTTATGAGGCTAGTGATTCGCCTTTCAAAGCTTAAACACACAATCGGGTACAAGATGACAATTATGCAAATTATTTAGTTATAATGCAAGGTATAACAAAAATTCTTGCTAACCGCACGGTGTACGTATGTGAATACTAGCAACCGTGCGACCAGTCAAATGGAATAGTAGCATGCCAACCAGTTAGTGTTTTATCGGGCTAGGGTCTAGTATCGTTTGGCAGGAGTTCGGGGGTAAAAAGGGTTAAATATGGAAGGGTTGGGTTCCCTGATTGTAAAATATGCATTATTATTGATTGTAAAATATATATTATTTTTCGAGAAATTAATAATAAATGTTTATAACCTCAAATTACAGTGTAACGAAACGTTAAAACCGGCGATTGACAACCAAATATGTACTAGTGTAATGTCTGTGGTGTAAAATGTCGTGCAAAATCTATGAAACGTGTGTCAGTGTCATTTGTTTACATTCATTCCGTTTCTCCCAGAGTTGTAAGAAGTTAGTGTACCCTCACTTCATGGTTAAAATAGGTCGACATAGTTCCAATACCGAATCAGGGTACCCCGACTCCACGTAGTCTTTTGGCTCCTACCTCTAGAGTGTTTATAAAAATCTGGAGGCGCGAAGGGAGTGCAACCCCCGCCCGCTGTAACAAAGCATAGGCACCCACCCACACCAAAGCATGGGTGCCTATCCTTTGTTACGCAAGGGGGAAGGGGTTGCACTTCCCGCAGCGCCGGAGACGTTTGAGAAGCGACATTAAAGTGTTTTGAGGTTAGGTTACAATAATTAGTTTTTCTCAAGAACGGTGCGTTACCTTTTCATGGGAGTGGTACCAGGGGGGACGGAGCACCCCCCTTCATCCTCCCCACCACCTCCCCACCCCCTTCTACTGGCAAACGATACTAAATTTTCCCCATTTATCGTTAAGGAAGTCGTCAATTGTGTAATAACATTATTCAATTAATATTTTATTTAGTGCCCTTTTAAATTTGAACAGTCATATTTTTAATAACACTAGGTACTTTATCATATATGCATGGGGCAATAACAAAAAAAACTTTTTCACCACACTACCTATTATTTGCAATTTTTACCCATCGATTTCCGTGGGTAAAAGCCTTTTTTGTTATCTAGAGTGTAAAAGTGTTTTAAAATTCGAAGGCTTCCGATTCAACATTTACTCGAAGTTTTAAATAAAACCAAAGAGTTAGGAACAAAAAAGTTTTTAAGACAAAAGTTAGAAACGTTCAAAACCTGTCAACCGAAAATACCTGGTTATTCAGAACCGAAAATATCCGCTTTTTAATTTATTTTTATTGCTAACACTATAAAATTATGTAATTTTTTATGTTAATTTGAATAGTTCTAATCGTAATATACAGTAAAAGGTAATAAAAGTAATGGTTAACTATACTTAGTGTATCGAAATAAATGAATAAAGTGTATGAAGCATTTGTTTTGAACGTACCTTCTCACTAAGAAATGACAAAAAAGACAAGGCTGTATGGCTCACTTCCTTTGCCTGCTTATATGAGCGAATTAAAAAAAAACAGGCACTTGAAAGAAGCCTTTGAAAGAATCCCGTTGTGGCCTGCCTGTGTCCCACGCTAACATTCAAAAACTTTTACAACGACAAGTGTTTACAAATTTCTCAAAATGCGATGAAAATTTGACTCCGTCAGAATTAGTTGAAAAGACGATTTTCTTTTACTGGTTTTCTTTCGACGCTCAGGTTTCAATCCAAGCACTCACGGCAAAAAACACTTTTACCCACATGTAAAACAAATAACTATTTCACCACACTACCTATTATTTGCAATTTTTACTCATCGATTTCCGTGGGTAAAAGCCTTTTTTGTTATCTAGAGCGTAAAAGTGTTTTAAAATTCGAAGGCTTCCGATTCAACATTTACTCGAAGTTTTAAATAAAACCAAAGAGTTAGGAACAAAAAAGTTTTTAAGACAAAAGTTAAAAACGTTCAAAACCTGTCAACCGAAAATATCCGCTTTTTAATTTATTTTTATTGCCAACACTATAAAATTATGTAATTGTTAATGTTTATTTGAATAGTTCTAATCGTAATATACAGTAAAAGGTAATAAAAGTAATGGTTAACTATACTTAGTGTATCGAAATAAATAAATAAAGTGTATGAAGCATTTGTTTTGAACGTACCTTCTCACAAAGAAATGACACAAAAGACAAGGCTGTATGGCTCACTTCCTTTGCCTGCATAAAACAAAACAACAGGCACTTGAAAGAAGCCTTTGAAAGAATCCCGTTGTGGCCTGCCTGTGTCCCGCGCTAACATTCAAAATATTTACAACAACAAGTTTTTACAAATTTCTCAAAATTAGTGAAAGCGATGAAAATTTGACTCCGTCAGAATTAGTTGAAGCGACGGAAAATGAAGAATTGTGTTCCCTTCCTATTCTATACGTATTTTACTGGTTTTCTTTCTTTTGTGCAAGTTCCTCGTAGTGTGGTGAAAATTGTTGTGTTTCACTTATGGGTAAAAGCTTTTAGCGTTTCGTGATTTGAAACCTTCGCGACGCTCAGGGTTCTTCTTTTAAACCACTCGCTTCGCTTGTGGTTTAATCCTAGAACCCTTCGCTAGCTCAGGTTTCAATCGAAGCACTCACGGCAAAAAACACTTTTACCCACATGTAAAACAAATAACTATTTAGCAATTTACGATTTTTAACTCGAGGATCGTTCATGCGATCCTTGGTTAAGGGTGCTAATCACATGTTCGGGTTGGCATGGTTTAGCAGAGCCGGGCGGTAAAACTAAATATATGTTTTTTGTTTTTTTATTGTGCAATAATTTAATAATAGTGTTAGTTTACATTTTTATTATAATGTTATTGTAAGTATATAGCTTAAGTTCTTAACTGTCGCGTTAGGGTAAACACTGTAATGATAGTTTAAGCTGTTATAAATACATAATAACATTTGATGGAGATATACTATGTTCTTAAAATAAAACACTCCCAACACACGTTTAGCTCGAATTGCGTCGAGGCGACGCGGACCGAACACTGTTAAACGATTGAGAATATGCCAAATGAAGTTTGCTGATCGGGACGAGCCGAATGAAATCAAGCAAGAATATATTGTGTAGTATTTGCTTCGAGTCGGTTTTGTTTTAAAAACCGCAACCATTTTGCGTGCCAAGTTCAGATGCACAAACTGATCAGATTCAAAAAGTAAAATGCAAAGTGAGAATGATGTCAAATGTTTACATTATCATAAATTAGGTCTAACATAAATGTACTTTCGTATTATGATTCGGATAGTTTTCTCGAATGAAAATTACTTACGCTGCACTCACGCTATACCCCGCGTGCCAGTTAGAAAGTTGTATTTGTGAAATGAATTGCAGAATTTGAATGCTGAAAATGAGTGCTCTAAGTTTATTCTCGATAGTTTTTTTTATTATACGAGTAGCATCAAATTACGCCTGTATTTCCCGAAAGCCTAGACAGACCAAAAAAAAATTTTATTTGCTGAAATTCCGACATTAATATGAAAACTCAAGATCAATTTTCAAAAACTTGAAAACACTAGGTAATGTTAGTAGATTTAATTAATCTACAATTTCAACTGTGTTGGTGATTGATACTAGCATCAATTCCATTTTAAGCTAGCGCCATCTATTGTCCTACAAATGTACTTGCCAGCATACAACTTATAACGGCAGGAGGCGTTTTGATAAAGCCTTCACTACGAGACTGGTATGGAGACATTTACTCTACACAGTAACAGAGGGCGCTGTTGAAAATATTTCAAGAAACTAGAGATGGAATGGTGAAATGGCAGTTTCTCGTTTCATTCAAAATGTATTGGAAAAATACCAAGTAGGTACTAAGGTCTCATCTAACAAAAAGGTTAGTAGAACATCTGAGAAACAATACCTATTGACAAAATAAAAGTTAGTTCCCTAAATCCGACAACAGGTACTACACAATTCACAGCTAAAAAAAAATATCAAAATCAGATAGGTTAGTTTTGTCGAGTTCCGATTTAAAATAACCTTGGCAGGTATCTACACTACTTAACATACTTATTCTATTAATGAAAATAATAATAATTATGCTTTAAATATTGTAAAAAAGTATAATGGTATTTGAAGTAAAAAGGAATTGAACGATTTCATTTAATAGACAAAGTACGTTACAGTAAGTTTCCTTTCAATCCTCCCAAAAACTTGGTTGTAGTTCTGATCTTAGAATATTTTAAAATTATTTTTAAAAAAAAGTTGTTCCTCCAAAACATAATTCTAATTTTTCTAAAAGGAAGTATTCTGCTGAATGAAGAATATATTCGATAAACACATAAGTAATTGGTAGCCTATTTACGTTGGAAGCCTTCAGCTCTACTATTGCATAGCTCTCGAGATTACTTCTATACTGTAACAATAATTTGATGTTTTTCTGTAATGGTTCTACGAACTATCACAAAACATAACAATATGGAAAAAAAAACAAAATAAACAATGATTGGGAGTGAAACTTACAACCACTGGTTTGTAAAAGTTTACTTAAATTGTATTTGAGATGAGTCAGTAAGGGTCCTCTACCCCTACTTCCCCATCTCAAATATGCGTCAGTTTTACTGTGATTATGAAGCATAAAAACCCATGATACCATACATCCATCAGAAGCAGATGGTACAGAATAACAGAACGAATATTCGCTGGTTTGGTTTGGCCCGATCACCATATCATTCCAAGTCAACAACTGCACTGCTGAAAAGTTGAAATTGGTTATTTATATTTGCGATTGTGATAGTTGTAACCTAGCCTTTGAGGGGCGATTGCTGATCTTATTGACGTTATTTGTTCTATTGATAACTGAAACCAACAACCATTTGAAGATTTGAGTGTTTTGATTTTAAGCATTTCTAATAAATTTAGCTTACGTCAATACATAAAAGGTTCAATCTTGGGACCACTTTTATTTATTTTATATATTAATGACATAGAAATATGCTTTAAAAATATTTAGTTTCTTATATACGCCGATGATCATAAAGCCTATAGGTCTATACGGACTGTAGAGGATTGTCCACTGTTCCAACAAGATCTGGACAGTCTCTCTGACTACTGTCGAAACAATAAACTACACCTTAGCCTCTCTATGTGCAATTGCATCAATTTTACAAAGAATGAAGTGGTTATTAACTTTAAATACTCGTTGCACTACAGAACACTCAGTAATGTATCTACTGTGAGAGATCTTGGTGTGTTAATTGATGATAAGTTATCCCTAAACCTACATGTAGGAAACATTATTAATAAAGCATTTAACATGTATTGTTTCGTTATGAGATCTTCCACTGAGTTCAAGCGGGTCTCCACATACCTTTACCTATATAAAACCCTTGTACGGTGACAATTAGAATATGCCGTCCCTATTAGGAACCCGTTTTACCAGAAATACATGGACGAGATAGAAAAAGTCCAGCGTAAGTTTCTGCGAGACATGCATTTCAGATGCTACAAAACGTATTTGTCCTACTCACAATTGCCATATAAATATAAGCTGGTCAACCTGGAATCTAGACGTAAGTATGTAAAGGCTTCTGTACTGTATGGTTTGTATTGTATCGATCTCACCAGCAAACTATGCTATGTGGTTCCACGCACTGCTCATAAACGCAGTATTCGTGCAGGTACCCTATTTGCTGTCAATACATGTCGAACTAATTCTGGTTTGCGCTGCCCTATCCGTCGAATGGTTGAATCTTATAATTGCAATTTTGATAATGTTGATGTTTTGTATGCTCAAAATCCAAATTTAAACGTAATGTCATGATAATTATTAATAACCAATAATGTTATGAATGTAGATTTTATTATTTATTTGTTGTTAGTGTTAATTATTACTCAGTTGCCAATCAATCAATCAATAAGAATTTCTATTTTGCAAGTAACTGTTGCTGGTGACTCTTGCCCCGAACTTCAAGGTATCTCCATCAGTACCTGTGAAAGTATTACAACCTTTATACCTTAAGTTCCATCTTCTTTCAGAACTTATCTATGTAGTTCAGGTGAATATCAACAACGGTACATGTGAATTACGCATCACACTGATGTCACGCAAAATCCTGCATCGCGCAAGCAAAGTTTACCGCGTGACGGCGACGCAGAATACAACGTCCCAAAATTAATCATCGGACAGTAGACAGTAGCCTACCGGACCCAACACCGATGATCAATGAACTTTACACCCTCCTCATACCTCTATAATCATGTGACAATCCAGTTCTTGCACCCTTGTCGTTGATGCGTTAGTCCTGACTGATTATTGACAGACGAACCATAATATAAACTACTCGCTGTTTTTGAAATACCCTTAAAACAAATAGCGAACTGGTCATCGATCGGTCTATTGATAGTAAGTCTATGAAAAAGAGCAATTTTTTACTGTGGGCCTGAAATATAAAGAATAACCGAGCGATAAAAAATTTGAGTCCCTCTCATAGTTAAAGTTATTCATTTTCATAAGTAATACACCCCATTAAACTTTATTCTCTGATAAACCTAACATCTTATATTCTCGATATGTAGGTAGGTAATAGGTAATAGGCAATACGGGCTGGTGTCCGCAACTCCACGTCAATGCGCGTATTTTGCGTACGGTGGGAAAATCGATCATTCGATCCGCCCCAGCTCCTCGAGGAAGGCCAGCAACGCCTTGATGTTACTGACAGCCTCGCGTAGGGTACCTGGGTTACCGAAGTGCTTTGCCCTGTATGTGGCGACCACCGGGCAGTTTAGAAGCAAATGAGCGGCTGTCTCGTCCTCCTCCATGCAGGCCCTGCACAACGGACTGTCTGTGACTCCTATGACAAAGAGGTGTTTGTTAAATGACCCGTGGCCAGTCAAGGCTGCCGTAGCTATGCGCAGCTGTTGCTTAGTTAGTCGGAGAACTTGTTTCGTGAGGCGGCTATCAATTGCAGGGAGTGCTTCCCTAGCCTGCCTGCACTCACCTTGTTCCAACCATTGTTTGTGATGTTGTTCCCTGGTGCGTTTCCTTACCAGAGTGCGTAGATAAACGAAGGGGAGTGGCACGATGGGTTCTGGTCCCACTGCTGTCTCACTCGACCCCCTTCTGGCAAGTTCGTCGGCTGCATCGTTGCCCAGCGAACCGCTGTGTCCTTTGATCCATTGAATGGTTATTTTATTGAGTCTACCCACCTGGTTAAGGCGCTGGTGACACTCGTATATTAGCCCAGATTCAACTGTGTAGCTGTTTAGCGATTGCAGAACAGCCATGCTGTCTGAGAGTATACGGATCGAGTGGTCCTTAACCTCCCTGGCCATGATGGCCGAAGCAGCCAGAGAAATACCCATGCATTCGGCCTGGAACACTGTGTTATGGACCCCCAATGGTGTGGCTATACGTATGTTGAGGTCCTCCGAGAAGACTCCAGCACCTGTGCCATTACCTCTTTTGGAACCGTCTGTAAAGATGCGCAGCTCTGCAGGGCACAAACCCTCGCATCTGCGATCCTCGTGAAGCTGGATCTTGTATTTTTTATCAAAGATAAATTTTTTGGGTACCCGATCATTGATGGCTATCGTAATGGGGAACTCGTTGTTGAGTCCCTCAAGTAGCGCGGTGTGTGGTGTGTCTCTCTTACCCCAGAGATTTAGTATCTTAAGACGCACCGCCGCCAGTGTGGCTTCCTGCTGTATGAACAGGTGGAGCGGTGGCAGTTCCAGCATGGCTTCAACTGCTGCAGTCGGAGTGGTCCTCATGCAGCCCGTAGCCGCCAAGCAGGCTAGTCGTTGTATGCGTTGTAGTTTGTTTGAGGCTGTAGCCAGCTTGGTTCGGGGCCACCAGACCGCGGCTCCATAGATGATCATGGGGCGGATCACTGTGGTGTACAGCCATAGTATAATTTTAGGGGATAGTCCCCACTTTTTGCCTATCATTTTCTTGCACAGCCAGAAGGTTATGCAGGCCCTGTTTAGTTTGTTGTCCAAATGACTACTCCAGTTTTCTCGATATGTAACAGAACAAGCAAGCGTAACTTCAAACACCGCGATTAGAATAGAGTTAGAAGCTCGATAAGATAAAATAAAACGTGTAATTTTCTTTTAGAAGGGATGCACTTCAATAGTTTGATAAAACACAAAATATTATAATAAAAATTATAGATGTCGGAGATGGTTAACAATTACAAGTGATTTTTTATTATTAACTATTGTCTAATAAATCGGCACATAGTTTATTAAGTGCTCTGTGTACGCACTAATTGATTCTTGGCAACTTATTTCAATAATTGTAACCGATGGTTTTGTTCAAAACAATTGATGACAATGTTACTCTTATTTTATAGTCATTTAATTTGTGAATTTACCAGTGTTTGTTTAGGACAATTATTCCTGTATTCTTTGATTACTTTATCATGTAAGTCTTATCAGATTTAGCACAATTTAGTGTTTTGTATCAAGTAAACGCGTGACGTACTTCCGTGCGTCATCGGACAGAGTTGTCGTGGAGGGATTGCAAGGTGGGGGCTTCGTCTTATAAAAGAGCGTGCCCTCTGTGTGAACTAGAGCCAACCCACCTAGCCTTCTGGCAACTCCAGAGGAAGCTCAGATCCGGAGAAATAGTCTCCATGCCCCCCCTGATCCGCGCTGACAAGACCATCACTTTCGATGATGTCGACAAGGCTGAACTTCTAGCCGACAGTCTTGAAGCCCAATGGTCGCCTAGCTCTCAACCAGAAGATCAAGCTCACCTTTCTGTGGTTGACGCTGAAGTCGAACATAGAGCCTCCCTCCATCCCGTCGATGGCCCTGAGTATCCGCTGCCCTCCATCACGCCAGACGAAGTGCACGACCTCATCAAGGGTCGTAAAGCCCCCGGCTCAGATGGAATCACCAATAGGGTATTCCAACTTTTCCCTGCCCACCTGATAATGCTATTGATCAACATCTTCAATGGTGCTCTGCGCAACAATATCTTCCCACAGGCATTTAAAGAAGCTACCGACATGGGTATCGCCAAGCTCGACAAGCTAAAGTCGGAGCCCACGAGTTACCGCCTCATCAGTCTGCTCAATGTCCTCGGCAAGATCTATGAGAGGCTTATCTATAAGCGTCTCAGAGACTATGCTGAGACAAAAGGCCTCATCCCCGATGAGCAGTTTGGTTTTCGAACCGAACACTCTTGCGTACAACAGGTCCACCGTATCGTCGAACACATCAACTTCGGTTTCCAACGAGGTTTGATGACGGGTGCTGTTTTCTACGACATAGCGAAAGCGTTCGACAAAGTCTGGCACAACGGCCAGATCGTCTCGTGCTCATATTACGGGACTTTTTGTCGAACAGCACCTTCCGTTATCGCATCGAAGGAGCGCTATCCTCCCCCCACCCCATTCGCGCAGGAGTCCCTCAGGGCTCTGTGATTTCTCCTCTTGCATTCACGCTATTCACCAGCGATATGCCCAAGTGCAGTAAGGCGCAGTTGGCTCTGTTCGCAGACGACACGGCCAATTACTACACCGGCCGCGATCCAGAATCGATATGGCGCGCCGCCTTCGCTCTAGGTAGACTCCACTTCGTCCTCAATGCACGTAGCTAGTTGTCACTAAAGTGCAAATTGCGTATCTACACAGCGTGCATTCGACCGATCATGACCTATGTCAGTGCAGTCTTTGCACACGCCAAGCCCCATCGCTTCAATAGAATGCAGACCCTCCAGAACAAATTCCTCCGTAGGATTACAGGCTCCCGCTGGGACGTTCGCAACGAAATCCTCTACGTCGACCTGAGGATTCCCACTATCCGTCAGTTTATGAAACGCATTTCAAAGCGTTTCTTCGATACTGCCGCGAAACACCGCAACCCTTTGGTTGTTAAGGCCGCCAGCTATATTCCCTCCTCCATAAGTCATCTCCGCCGTCCCAAGCATTTCCTCACCGACCCCGATGACCACATAACTCTCATCCAGGAGAGCAGTAGGGCCACCAGTACAGTGCACAAACACAGACCGACATTCCGACCTCGCCGCCGAGGTCCCTCGCAAAGACCCCGACGTAACTGTCGCCCCCGACCCTTTTTTTTTTTTTTTTTGTTCCCGGGGTGGAAAATCCTCATGGATGTCCTCCGCCCTGGGGCGGGCGGAGGGGTCTGTCAGACTCTTACTGACTAAAAACCACCCCGGTGTTCCTTCTCACACCTACGCCGGGGTCGCGGGAACACATTATTCTTCCACAACCCCGGCTGGTGCCGGCCCGCTTGCGCGGGCCCCGTCTCGGGCGGGGGGAGTGAGGTGTACTCCCCCCGCAACGTCTGTGGTCGGCGCGCGAGGAACACTACGCGCGCCGCCTTCTCGGGTCCTGATGTTGGGGGGCGACGGATGTCCCCGAATCCGTCGCCCCTGGACCCATTTAGGGGGGCTGGAAGAGGGCGTTGTCCGCCCTCCGCCTGCGCCCGGTGCGCCTGCTGCGGATCGGGAGAGTGGACGAGATCTCTCTCTCCCTTTCCGCAGCCTCCTTCTGCGAGATCACTGTTTCGCAGAAGGAAACCACCGCGTCCCAGGACTCGGCGCCGCCGACCATCGAACTCACTACGGTCGGCAGCGACAAGTCACTGCCTACTTCTGAGATGAGGGCACGGCGCGGCTCCTCCCAAGCGGCACACTCTGCCAGCGTATGCCACGCCGTGTCCTCCCGGCAGTCGACGCAGTGGTGACACCGAGCGTCCGGCTCCCTGTTTATGCGACACAGGTACTTCCCGAAGCAGCCATGCCCCGAGAGCACCTGCGTCGCCCGAAACGACAGGGAGCCGTGCCTCCTCCCGAGCCAGAGGTCGAGCACTGGCCGGACCGCCTCGATGGTGACGAGGCCGGCGGTAGGGCGTGAAAGCCTGTCCCGCCATTCCGCCACCAGGACCTCGCGAAGCTGCGACCGACGCTGCTCCAAATGGCGCTGCATCGGCCGCTCGCCCCGCGCCCTCGCTTCCTCGCGCCACCGATAAAGTGACGCGAGCACCCTCGCGTCTAGGTCCCATGGCGGGGATCCGGCCAGTGCACAAGCCGCCTCGTAGGAGATCGTGCGATACCCCCTTATGACTCTGACGGCCATTGCTCTCTGCGGCTTTCGCAGCACAGAGATGCTGGCGGCCGTCAGGTCAGCCGCCCAGATCGGGGCCCCGTAAAGGGCCATCGATCGCACGATCCCCACGTAGAGCCGCCTACAAGCGGCGCTCGGGCCCCCCAAATTGGGAAGCAGCGTTGCCAGCGCCCCGGCCGCGCCCAACAACTTGGGCGCCAGCCGCCGGAAGTGGGGTCCGAAGTCCCACCGGCTGTCGAGCACCAATCCCAGATATTTCATGGTGGGCTCGACAGCGATCCGGACCCCCCCGACCACAATGTGTGATCCGGCCGGCGGCGCCCGCCGGGGGCCATGAAACACCATGGCCTCCGACTTGCTGAGGGCCACCTCCAGGCCGAGGCGCCGTATGCGGCTCACCGTCAGTGAGACCGCCGCCGTCGCGAGCAACGCTGCCTCCCTGTGCGAACTCCCCCGGGCCGTGACCAGCGTGTCGTCCGCGTAACACGTCAGGTCCGCGCCCGGCGGGAGCTCGCCCCTCAGCACCCAGTCGTACCCGATGTTCCACAGGAGCGGTCCCACGACCGATCCCTGTGGAACACCGCACGACACTTGGCGCTGGTTTCCGCCATCACGTCCCATGTAGGTGACACACCTCCCCGCCAGATAAGCCCCAACGATGCGGCGGAGGTAGAGAGGCACCCGATGATAACGCAGTGCCTCCCGTATGCAGCTCCAGGGCAGGGTGTTGAAGGCGTTGGAGATGTCCAAGGACACCGCCAACCACCCCGCCCCGGGACACTGTTTCCTCCGCCAGGACTCTCACCCTCGACACAGCGTGGATGGTAGAGCGCCCATGCCGAAAGCCGAACTGGCTCTCGTCCAGGTCCGGCCCCTCTCTGCACAAGTGGCCGACGAGGCGGGCTGCGAGTATGCGCTCGAACAGCTTGCCCACCTCGTCGAGCAGCACTATGGGCCGGTACGCAGACGGCGAGTCGGCAGGGCGCCCCGCCTTCCTGAGCAGGACCAGACGTCCAATCTTCCACAGACTGGGAAACTGGCCCCGCTCAAGGCACGCCGTGTAGAGTCCTCTCAGTTGGGGCTCCAACTCCTTCAGAGAGAGGGCCAAAGCCAGGCCGTGAATTCCGTCGGGCCCCGGAGCCACGTTCTTGGCCCGGAGCCGCATCACGGCCGCCCCCATCTCTGCCTGTGTCACCTCTGGGACGCTGATGGCGTTCTCCTCTGTAGACCCTGCGGCTGTGGGCAAAGCCATCGGCGGCGGGGTATGCTCCGCTCTTGCCGGGAAGAGGGCTGCGACTACCTCCTCCAGCAGCTCGGGTTGGAGACTCTCCGTAAGTGGAGGCGCCGCGGCTCGAAGTTTCCCTCGAACCGCTTTATACGGGCGCCCCCACGGATCCCCGTCTAGAGTCTCCAACATCTCCTCCCTGGCTCGCGTCCTCGCCTCGCCGATGGCCAGCCACAGAGTCTCCTTTGCCGCGCGGTACACCTCGTACAGCGCGGCTTCTTCGTCAGGGACCCGACGACGTCTTCTCCGGTAACGGGTGTACTGGCGTCTAACCGCCACGCACGCGACGCGTAACTGCGCGATCTCGGTGGACCACCAGTACACCTGGCGCCTTGCGGACTGTGTGTGGACCCGGGGCATGGACGCGTCGCAAATTTGCGTCATCGCCCCGCGGAACCACAGCGCCTCCTGTTCGACGTCGACGGGTCCGCTAGTTGCCGACTCCCGGCTCCAGGCCTGGACAATAGCAGCCTCCTCGAGGAGCTCCCTGTCGATGAGCTTGCGCGCCCAGCGCGGACCGTCCGTTCGCGGGACCGGTGAACTGCGGCCGCCAGTGGTCTGGGCGGAGACGTCGAAACGGATATAACGATGATCCGACAACGTCTCCACCTCCACGGCGACACGCCAGTCGCGAACACGGCCTGCGACAGCAGGGCTAGCGAACGATACGTCCACTATTGAACCACCCCGCTGCCGCACGCACGTGTGAACCGAACCCCGGTTCAAGACGGCCAGGCCAGTCGTGACCAACCACTCCTCCAGTGCCTCACCCCTAGCATCGGTCGCCGGAGATCCCCACGCCATAGACTTGGCGTTGAGATCCCCGAGCAACAGCACCGGGCGAGGATGAAGTCGGCCCACGACGGCACCCAACTCGACAAGGAAGCTCTCGAAGTCGGCGAGACTCTTGTTGGGCGAAAAATACGCCCCAACGACGCCAACGCCATCTGCGAGGGCGGCTACCCAGCCGTGCCCCCGCGACGGGCTGACGAGAGCCCCGCCAATGATGGCCACCAAACCGTCCAGGTCTCCCACCCAGTTATCCCTGGGCGGGACCCAGTACGGCTCGGCGACCACGGCCACGTGAATCGACCACTCTGCCATGCTCTGGAGCAAGAGATCCTGAGCTCTGGCAGAGTGGTTGATGTTGCCCTGGAGGAAATGGTAGAGCGCCGTTATGCGCAATCCATTCCCTCGGCACCATTCTTAGGCCGGGAGTCGGCCGGAGGGGAACCAGGCTGAGGGGGGGGTAAAGAGCCCCCGGCAGCCTTGGCAGACCCTCTCTTCTTCTTGGTGGCGGGCGCGCCACAGGCCTTACCGCCCGCTCTGTGCGCAGCGGGCCTCCCTGCAGCTGTACAGAGGCTGCAGTTTGGCGCCGCGGAGCACTGGGCCGCCTTGTGGCCGGGCTGGCCGCAGCGATAGCACTGCTATCGCCCCCGACCCTTGACGAACTGCCAGCCCGAGCCGTAGTTAAAACTGTACAGCTTTAAATTCCCATGATAATAATAATCACCAAAATCTGATCCAGCCTGTCCCATCTTAATGTCCTCCCACCAGCGACGCCCTTTTTTTTTTGTTCCGGGGTGGAAAGTCCTCATGGATATCCTCCGCCCTGGGGCGGGCGGAGAGGTCTGTGCAGACTCTTACTGACTAAAAAAAACCACCCCGGTGTTCCATCTCACACCTACGTCGGGGTCGCGGGAACATATGATTCTACCGCAACCCCGACTGGTGCCGGCCTGCCTCTGCGGGCCTCCTCGGGTTGGGGGGGGATTGAGGTGTTTGACTCCCCCCGCAACGTCTAAGAGGGGTGCGCGTGGAACACTACGCGCCACCACCTCGGGTCCTGATGTATGGGGGGCGGCGGACGTCCCCGAGTCCACCGTCCCTGGACCCATTTAGGGGAGCTGGAAGAGGGCGTTGTCCGCCCTCCGCCTGCGCCCGGTGCGCCTGCTGCGGATCGGGAGAGTGGACGAGATCTCTCTCTCCCTTTCCGCAGCCTCCTTCTGCGACATCACTGTTTCGCAGAAGGAAACCACCGCGTCCCAGGACTCGACGCCGCCGACCATCGCACTCACTATGGCCGGCAGCTACAGGTCACTGCCTACTTCAGAGATAAGGGCACGGCGCGGCTCCTCCCAAGCTGCTCACTCTGCCAGCGTATGCCACGCCGTGTCCTCCCGGCAGTCGACGTAGTGGTGACACCGGGCGTCCGGCTCTCTGTTTATGCGACCCAGGTACATCCCGAAGCAACCATGCCCCGAGAGCACCTGCGTCACCCGAAACGACAGGAAGCCGTGCCTTCTCCCGAGCTAGACGTCGAGCACTGGCCACCTCGATGGCGACGAGGCCGGCGGTAGGGCGTGAGAGCCTGTCCCGCCATGCCACCACCAGGACCTCGCGAAGCTGCGGCCGACGCTGCTCCATATGGAGCTGCATCGGCCGCTCGCCCCGCGCCCTCGCTTCCTCGCGCCACCGATACAGTGACTCGAGCACCTTCGCTTCTAGGTCCCAGGGCGGAGATCCGGCCAGTACACAAGCCGCCTCGTAGGAGATCGTGCGATACCCCCTAATGACTCTGACGGCCATTGCTCTCTGGGGCTTTCGCAGAACAGAGATGCTAGCGGCCGTCCGTTCAGCCGCCCAGATCGGCGACCCGTAAAGGGCCATCGATCGCACGGTCCCCACGTGAGCCGCCTGCAAGCGGCGCTCGGGCCCCCCAGATTGGGAAGCAGCGTTAACAGCGCCCCAGCCGCGCCCAACAAATAGGGCGCCATCCGCCGAAAGTGCGTAACACGTCAGGTCTGCGCCCGGTGGGAATTCGCCCTTCAGCACCCAGTCGTACCCGACCACACGACACTTGGCGGTTGTTTCCGCCATCACGTCCCATGAAGGTGACACACCTTTCCACCAGATAACCCCCAACGATGCGGCGGAGGCACCCGATGATAACGCAGTGCCTCCCGAATACAACTCCAGGGCAGGGTGTTGAAGGCGTTGGAGATGTCCATGGACACCACCACCACCACCACACCCCAGGACACCGTTTCCTCCTCCAGGACTCTCACCCGCGATATAGCGTGGATGGTGGAGCGCCCATGCCGAAAGCCAAACTGGCTACCGTCCAGGTCCGGACCCTCTCTGCACAAGTGGCTGACGAGGCGGGCTGCGATCACCCGCTCAAACAGCTTTCCTTCCTTTTCTAGCAGCACTATGGGCCGGTACGCCAACGGCGAGTCCGCAGGGCGCCCCCCGCCTTCCTGAGCAGGACCAAGCGACCTGTTTTCCACAAAGTGGGAAACTGGCCCCGCTCAAGGCACGCTATGAAGAGTCCTCTGGGGTTCCAGCTCCTTCAGAGCGAGGGCTAGTGCTAGACCGTGTATCCCGTCGGGCCCCGGAGCCACGTTCTTGGCCCGGAGCTGCATCACGGCCGCCCCATATCTGCCTGTGTCACCTCTGGGACGCTGATGGCGTTCTCCTCTGAAGACTCTGCGGCTGTGGGCAAGGCCATCGGCGGCGGAGTATGCTCCGCTCTTGCCGGGAAGAGGGCTGCAACTACCTCCTCCAGCAGCTCGGGTTGGAGACTCTCCGTAAGTGGAGGCGCCGCGGCTCTGAGTTTCCCTCGAACCGCTCGATAGGGGCGCCCCCACGGATCCCCGTCTAGAGTCTCCAACATCTCCTCCCTGGCTCTCGTCTTCGCCTCACCGATGGCCAGCCACAAACTCTCCTTTGCCGCGCGGTACACCTCATACAGCGCGGCTTCTTCGTCAGGGACCCGACGTCTCCTCCGGTAGTGGGTGTACTGGCGTCTAAGTCAGTACACGTGGCGCCTTGCTAAATGTGTGTGGACCCGGGGCATGGACGCGTCGCAAATTTGCGTCATTGCCCCGCAGAACCACAGCGCCTCCTGTTCGCCGTCGTCATCGACGAGTCCGGTCGTTGCCGACTCTGGATAATAGCGGCTTCCTCGAGAAGCTCCTTGTCGGTGAGCTTGCGCGCCCAGCGCGGGCCGTCCGTTCGCGGGACCGATGAACTGCGGCCGCCAGTGGTCGCCAGACGTCGAAACGGATGTAACGATGATCCGACGACGTCTCCACCTCCACGGCGACACGCCAGTCGCGAACACGGCTCGCGACCGCAAGGCTAGCGAACGACACGTCCACTATAGAACCACCCCGCTACAAAACGCACGCACGTGTGAACCGATCCCCGGTTCAAGACGGCCAGGCCAGTCATGACCAACCACTCCTCCAGTGCTTTACCCCTAGCATCGGTCACCGGAGATCCCCACGCCATAGATTTGGCGTTGAGATCTCCGAGCAATAGCACCGGGCGAGAATGGAGTCGGCCCACGATGGCACCCAACTCGACAAGGAAACTCTCGAAGTCGGCGAGACTCTTGTTGGGCGAAAAATACGCTCCAACAATGCCAATCCCGTCAACGAGGGCGGCTACCCAGCCGTGACCTCGGGACGGGCTGACGAAAGCCCCACCAATGATGGCCACCAAACCATCCAGGCTTCCCGGGATAACTGCCTGGGGGGGGACAAAGTACAGTTCGGCGACCACAGCCATGTGAATCGACCACTCTGCCATGGTCTGGAGCAAGAGATCCTGAGCTCTGGCAGCGTGGTTGAGATTGCCCTGGAGGAAATGGTAGAGCGCCGTTATGCGCAATCCATTCCCTCTGCAACATTCTTAGGCTGGGAGTCGGCCGGAGGGCAGCCAGGCTGGGCAGGGGGGGGAAAGAACCCCCGGCAGCCTTGGTAACCCCTCTCTTCTTTTTGCTGCTGGCCGGCGCGCTTCAGACCTTACCGCCCTCTCTGTGCTCAGCGGGCCTCTCTGCAGCTGTACAGAGGCTGCAGTTTGGCGCCGCGGAGCACTGGGCCGCCTTGTGGCCGGGCTGGCCGCAGCGATAGCACTGCTCGCTGCGATCACCAGTGCCCTAACATGCCCAATGTCCAGGGATCGGTAGCACCGCAAGGCCGTGCCAAGCCCAGAAGCGTCGGAGCGTATGTCGCCCGTCCGCACGTCTCCTGGCAGACATCCACTGACTCGGGCGACGGCCACCACGACTTCAGCCGGGGTCGTCGAGTCTTCCAAGCCATCGACGCGCTGCTCAGCGGTCTTCATCGGCCTGGACACCCGGACGTCCTCCGGGTTGAGTACCTCCCTCAGTTTGGTGGCCAAGATGTCCGCCTTTTCGCTGCTAGAGGCACCCGTGGCCCCCCGTGACCCGAGGCAGCCGTGCCCCCGTAATCGCCGGCCTTATTCTGAAGCTGGACGGTGTGCCAATGTCGGGGAACGCGACATTGGCCCTCTCCTGTGTCAGGACCGTCTTGTAAGTGACGCCCCTTTCGACGGCTCCGGGCTGCAGCGTAATAACTACAGCCGCGGAGCGTGGGGCTCTGACCTTAGGCGATCCTTGTGCCTTCTTCGGTACCGGTGCTGGTGCTGCAGCGGGTGCTGGTGGTGCCGTCTTCTTCCTGCGACGGCGGCCCTTCTAAACGAACGTCGCCCATGTCTCCGTAGGAGGCGCGAGCGAGGCCGCCGGTGGCGCAGTCGCCTGGGAAGTGGGCACGGACCACCCTCCGCGGGCTTTTTGGGCCCCTCCTTCCGCTTGTCCGCAGCGAGCGATGGGCGGAGATTCACCGCTGGGTGGAGCCTCTCCTCTATTGCCTCTATTTGGGCACCCACCAACTGCCCACACTGTATCATGCAGGTGCGCGCCATCTTCTCGATCTCCGCATCCGCAAGAGCAGGTGTCGACGACGGGACCGGTGATGAAGCCGACGACAGAGCCGTGACCGAAGAGGAGCTAGTGGCTGCGGGTATTGCCCTCTGGGCGGCGAACTACCGCCTGAGGCCCTCCAACTCGGATCGGAGACGGCCATTCTCCTCCCACAGCTTCGCCGTCTCCTCCGTACTTGTGCGATTAAGGAGGACCTCAACCGCCTCCTTAATGCCCTCAGCCGCCTCCTTCAGAGCACGCGTGAATGTGCCATTCAGGTTGCCCGATTTCGCGACCACCTTCAGGACGACATCCACGCCGTCCAACACCTGGCGACTGAGCGCCACCCCCGTTACGCTCCCCTTGGCTGCCATCCGAGCAGAGCGCCGCTCTCGAACCTGTCGGGCCAACTCGCTGACCTCGTCAGCCGCGACAGTCTTTTGCTGCGCCCGCTTTGCAGTACTCGCCTCCGCCCTGTTGGTTCCCAACAGAGATGTAGTGGAGCCTTCGCTAACCTCCACCACGGGCTCGGGGTCCATCTCCTCGCTCTCAACGCGCTCACCAGTGACCGGCGTGTCTGAGCGCTTGAGAAAGCGCCCCTTAGAGTCCTGCGACGCCGAAGAAGCTGACGCGTTCTTGGCGCGACCTCGCCCTCTTGTGCCCGTTGGCCCCATAGCGGCCGATAGGTTTTCCTCGCTAGAGGAGAAACCTGTCCTCCAAAATTTGGCAGGACCACCATCCACCTCTTGTTCAGTCCCTTGGGTCTTGCGCTTTGAGCTTACGCTCGACACGCTCACCACACTCATCTCGGATGCAGTGTCAGAATCTGACACCGCCCGTCCCATCTGCTTGACCAAAACGATCGGCAGTTTCGTAAGTTGTTTTTCTTGTTCCTTACGTTGTGAGTCCGTTTTGAACATACTTTGGTCCACTGAGGGACTGGAGCCTCCTCGACTCTTGTTGCCATCGGCAAACGGAAGACAATTGATGTGCCCCCCAGAATACGTGAGACATGACGCACCCGAAGGTAACATGGCGGATTCTCCAGCCGCTGAGCAGCTGGTACCGCCCTGAGGTAGTCTTTTTTCAATTGGCTTATTATTTTGTTGTTTTCGCTTTTTAAGGGAGCGTACCCTGAAGGGCTAGCGACTGGCCCCCCACCAGCCACTCATCCTCTCGCAACGCTTCAATGCTTAGGATTAGGTGTTTTTTTTATCTATGAGGTGTCCTTCTTCTCCGACGGCGGCATTATACATGCCTCCATTCGCTGTCTGGCCAAACCGGCTCAGCGAACCCACCGAGAGTTCTCTCCTCAAGATTGCTCTTGAGGGAGAAACGTCAGCCACATAGGTACGCCTGCACCATTGTGGCAGGGTCACGTCCAGTGTCAATCGACGATCGTCGATCGATCAGGAGCGACCCATCTCCCTTAGTTCTCCACTGTGCCCTGTGCTAATCAGAGGGACACGTGGAAGAACATCATGGAGCACTCTGCATAATTTTTCACCCCTGGCTGGAGGCTTTGAGTTCGCATAAGGCAGCCACAGGATGGTCCGGTTAAGTAGTCACGACCTGTCAAGGTCAACTAAGAGATGCCATACACAAAAAAAATATGTGCGAGTCAGTCCATCTTTGGATTCGACTCAATAAAGAGTTCCCCTGCTCCCGACAAAACTGTCGGTTTACCTGGTACATCGCTGCTGTATAATTATGGACATAGCTGTATTGTCTTGCTGATAGCAAGCGATACACTTTGTAGTTAGGTGGCTTGGCCACTACACGAACTGAGACCTGAAAAAGTCTGTTCGGTTTAATGTATTTTTTTAATTTGTAATAGCGTAATTAATAAAAACCATGTAAATGTTTATACGGTAATGTTTATCCCAATGAAATGGGAACTCCAAACCCTGACGAAATACCTCTCGGCACTCCTGATCCTAAATATATAACCATTGGTATCCTCACAACCACAACTGCTCATTATTCCAGGTGGCCGCTTCAATCCCTGAACAAAATAAATATGTAACCAACTCAAATACTCTTAACGTAGGCTGTGTCGACATTGTAATACAACTAGGGCGAATTTCACAAATAAAAGTGAACGCGATCAGCTCATCTAAACTGCATTCAAGAGCTATTACAAGATATTTACTGACAGGATTTTGGCAATAAAATACCAAAATCAAAAAATCTAAATCATTTATTTGCCCATTGTATGTTTTTTTTCTTCTTCCCAGGCGTTAAAAATGTTCTTTATTAGAGTGACACCAGCGTCCGTAGTACAGCGCCCTTTGGTGAAACCATACAGTAGTTTGTTACAACAATGTTATACTGGTATCTAAACTATCCCATAAAATTCTCGAACATAAATTTCTGGTACCCGGTCATACTCACATGGAGCTTGACACAGACCATAGGTTGATTGAGCGTAAGGAGAAGCACACGAGTATGGATATTCACTTGCCAAGAGATTGCCTGGTACCAATCTCTCTAGTGCGTACAGCTTCAAACAAAACAGCAAAGTTTACTGATACTGAGATGACTCGTGTCATGTTTTACGATTTCAAAAAAATTTCAACAATTTCTTACTTTTAGAAAAATCAATACAGCAACTGAAAAATGTATGTGGTGCTACGTTCGACCTGTTTTCTTAACCAAAGAAAACATTGTTTTGCTTACAAAAAAAAATTCAAAATGTTGAGTACATGACCATCGATTTTCTAAACGGGGTAAAGCTTACGATACGAGTATGATTACAATAAATACGGTAGCCGAAAGCTGAAAGCTCCAAGTTTACCATTTCAACCGAAAACCGAAACCGTGTTTGTGTATATGAGTGTGTAAATACCAATTATTTGAGTTCTAATGGCCCGGGTCGATGGCACATCGTGTTCCACGCGTGCCTCAATGATATGTCAACACCCGTGTGTCCGTGGGCTGGAGTTCCCTTATGGATACGTCCGGAGGGAAGGCCAGTCTCCGGGTCTCCGGGACGGTGCACCCTGGGTTGCGGGCAATAAGTCCCCTTAGCTACTGTGTGCTTAAGGGGTCTCGTTGCCCGCATGCGAATGTCCTGTCGTTCACACGTTGGAGCGTTCCTCCGACAGGACATCTCTGCCTAAGCATAGACGCACAGCGGCGGAGTAATAGCGGGCTCGGTGTGCTCTTACACTGCCACCGCCGGGCGGGCAGGAGGAGGGGTTCACCTTCTGCCACCGTTAGGCTCATAGCCCCGAAAATTGTCAAGGTCATGTCCCTGACTTTTGACAGGGGTCGAGGGTCTGGGCTTAATCGCCCGTGCCGCGAGGTAGAAGACTTCTATAAAAATCACCCCAAACCTCCAAGCGGCGGCGCACCGTGAGGGAGGTTGATAGCTTGACTATGGGTAGCTTAATTAGTCGATAGTGTGAACCACTTTATTTGGGAACTACAATTTATCATTTCATAAACTGTTAATAAACAAAGTGACCCGTTTAAGTTTTTCTATAATATTACAGTGATCAGTAAACATTCAAGAAAAAACACGACGAATTCCGTTTTTATTCGAAATTTATAAAAACCAAATGAATATATATAAAATCTGTAGTCAGAAGCTAAATCGTGTAGAAGAAGATAAATCTTAATTTACAAAAAAAAAATACAACTTCACACAATAAATCAAAAGCTACATGGCAAGTAATTAAATAGTCCAAATACCCACAACAACAACTAATACCGTCCATAAAGAAAGGTAATTTCACAATCAAACATCCCACGGATAGCGCAAATGAATTTAATGAAGTTTTGTTGTAGATGTAATTCAAAATATCATCACTGTATCGTTTCTTCGGATAGTAAAAATATTTTTAACAATTTAACTACACAAACATAATACATGCGACCATTTTTACCCATTGACCTTATCAAAATAATTAATAATCTCAAAAATACAAACACTGTGGGCTATGATGGAATATCCACACAAGTTATAAAACATGCCAAAGAAGTTATAGCACCACCACTAGCGCACTTTATTAATTTATGCATAACAAATGGTATATGTCCCTTGGAGCCGTGAAAAAAATAAACTTCTAAGCCAACGCAATCAAAAGATACAGCCGTTTATGCCGCAAATTTACGTAAAGAACAATGCCCACTTCCCATACATTTGAAAACCTGATAATGAAAGTTTATGTATAGTTATAAGATATAGTAGAAACACTATCTGTAAGTTTAGAAAAAAGTATAGAAAATATGGTAATTTTTACAATTGAAACGCTACGAAGTCCAAAAAATATTAATGTTACTTTTTAGGTTAGGATTTGCCATTATAAAGTAATAAATGTGCTAGAACGAATTATTTAACACTCGAAGTTTAGTCTGAAATATAATACTTACATAATAATACATATCTATGTTCTAAAACGTCTTTTTTACTTTGTGAGTTCCTTAAAACCAGCTGTCCTTATGTTACTGCTTACTCTCGATGATTGTCACTATAAATTGAGCGTAGAGCATATAATGTCAAACGTCAAAAAATACTTTTCAATCATCCTAACTCAATTAAATATTGTGCATGATTAATTAATTTAATAAATCATTTATTTTTAACTAATCTTTATTATACATTGACTAACAAAGAAATGCTTACTGAGTAAATAAAACGTACAATAATACATAGTATTAAACTCAGAAACAGAGTTGAATAAAGTCAAGTAGCAGTGTGTAAAATGGAACGTTGTAAAAAAGGTTAGTTGAGGTGCGCTCAAAGCATGCTAATATGTTTACCCTTGACGTAGAATAAGCATAATTTTTTTAAAAAAAAACCTGCGTTTCTTTTAACGCTGTGATAAGCGTAATGAACATATAATTTAAGTTGCTGTATTTTAAGATTTATTTCAATTCTATACATAGTCAGGTGAAAAATGGGCATTCTTCTTTTCGACACTCGCAAGGAAATCAAAGCCTACAGGGTACAACCCGTGAACTCAGCATCTTATAACATTCAGTACGAAAGAATCTCTTATAGCACAGATAAAGCAAACATTGCGAAAACCGTAAATTTTAGTTACATCATATTATAAAAATATTTTTAATAACTTTAAACCTACTATCCCTTTCTTCATTTTATTTCATCATTGTGTGAACTTTTACTTTTATACCTACAGGTTTGTACGGAACCCTCGGTGCGCGAGTCCCACTCGCACTTGGCCGTTTTTTTTAAAATTTAAATTTGTCTTGTTTGTTTTATTTTGTTTTTAATTACATTGTACCTAATATTTGTACGCCTTCACGGCAAAAAAAGCGCCCAAATGTGTTAACCTAACACCTTTATGTAAATACCTATGTTTTACAAATAAATATTCTGATTCTGATCCTGAAAGTTGAAACTCGTGGGAATAAATACGGAAAGAATAAAAAAAAAAACAAAAATGATAAAGAAGAGAGAGTGAGGAGTGATGCTGAGGGTTCGGAGCCTAACGCTGCATCTGGCGCGGAGGGCTCGTTTAAGAGAACGGAGCACGCAGTAGTGGGGGCTGCTGGGAAGGACAAAAGGTTCTTCCTGACGCGCCCCAAACCGGGAGATGGCCAGGAGTCTCTCTGGGATTGCGGGATGGCCTAGGCTGTCCGAGGTGGGGTCCGAGGAAGAGGAGACTGACGGAGGGCTCACCACTCCGGAGGAAAGTGATTGAGCCGAGAGGCTCGCCACGAAGGGGTACCAAACTTTTTTCTTTTTTTTCCGGGTTGGAAAATCCTCATGGATGTCCTCCGCCCTGGGGCGGGCGGAGGGGTTAGTCAGTCTCTTACTGACTAAAAACCACCCCGGTGTTGACATGAGAGCGGGATTTCGACTCTCAACCCGGCCCGCAGCAGACGCACCGGGCGTCGGAGGAGGGCGGACAACGCCCTCTTCCGGCTCTCCTAAATGGGTCCAGGTGCGACGGATTCGGGGACATCCGTAGCCCCCCAATATCAGGACCCAAGAAGGCGGCGCGCGTAGTGTTCTGCGCGCGCCGCTCACAGACGTTGCGGGGGGAGTACACCTCACTCCCGGGACGGGGCCGGACGGGGCCCGCGCGAGCGGGCCGGCACCAGCCGGGGTTGCGGATGAATTATGTGTTCCCGCGACCCCGGCGTAGGTGAGTGATGGAACACCGGGTTGGTTTTTAGTCGGTAAGAATCCGACATCCATGAGGATTATCCAACCCGAAAACAAAAACAAGGGGTATACTCGTACTTCTCTCCGAACCGAACTCTCGCCGAGTTCCACAACTCCCTGGTGGAGTTGAGAGTCGTCGAGTGGTCCGCGACGGGCGCTGAAGCTGCTGGACCGGGAGCTCCTCCTGGAAGCCTCCTCGATCGTGCAGGCCTGGGTGTCACCACTGGACAGGCCTGCTGACATCAACGACGTCGGAGTCGGTCGGCGGAGTGGTTCGGGAGGCCATGTATGAAATATGTGACGTGGCAATGCCCCGAGTCCAGCCAGGATGTGCTGTGATGCCTGGCGCCGAGTGTGCTGGTGGCCGCCGGAGCTGACGGCTTTGCGCGAGGCGTGCGACACCTGTACACCAGGCACCGCAGGCTACGTATCCGCCCTCCGGATACGGAAGCCATTCAGGCGGAGCTGTACGAGGAGTATAGAGCGGCAAAGACCGTCCTCCGAACGGAGATCCTGCGGGCCAGGGCACTGGCCCACGAGGTCGAGTCGATGGAGACTCTGAACAGGGACCTGTGGGACGCCCCTATAAAATCGTGCGGAATAAACTCTACCCATGGGATCCCCCACTGACGCAGAGTATCCGGCCCCAGCTCGTGGAGGACGTAATGATGCTGGTTGCGGACCACACCGCCGATGACGTATACGATGCTTCGGAGGTGACCGAGGTAGAGCTGAGAGTGAGCGGCATTAAGAAGCCGGGGCGCCCTGCGGACTCTCCGTCCGCTTACTGGCCCATCGTGCTGCTCGACGAGGTGGGCAAGCTCATTGCAAACCACCTCGTCGGGCGGCTGGTGCGGTTAGGGCCGGATTTGGCGGAGTGTTAGTTTGGTTTCCTTAGGGGGCGCTCTACGGTGGACGCCATATGCGCTTGCGAGCCCTCACGGGGGATGCTCTGGCCCGGGGTGGAGTCGTCGCCAGTGCCTTCATTACCCCGCCCTGAAGTTGCGGTATCATCGGATGCCGACCTACCTCTGTCGCGTGGTCGAGGCCTATTTGACGGACAGGGCCGTAATCTACCCCGATCACCGGGGATAGTGGGGTTCGGTCCTGGGGCCGCTTCTGTGGTATATCGGTTACGACTGGGTGCTCAATACCGACCTCCCTGGCGGCGTCAGCGTGGTTTGCTACGCTGACGACACGCTCGTCCACAGGGAGGTCGAGGCGGCGGTCCAGACGGCAGCCGAACAAGCGACACTCGGGGTTGCGACAATCGTGGAGAGGATCTGGCAGTTGGGACTAGAAGTGGCCCTGCACAAGTCCGGGGCCATGTGTTTTCATGGTCCTCGGAACGCGCCACAGTCGGGTTCCCAGATAACGGCAGAAGGGTTTCACATCGGCGTCAAGTCGATATTGAAGTACCTGGGACTCGTCCTCGGTGTAACGGTGTAGGCGCGTTCTTTGAGGCGCCGACCAGCCCGCCGGTTGAACGCGTCACAAAGGATCATGGCCACCCCGCGAGGCGGCGAGCCTCCTTGCCTGATTGCCGCTATGGGATCTGGGAGGCAAAAGCCCTCGCGCACGTATGGGAGTGGCGCGAGGAGGCAAAACGCCGGGGTATAACTCCGCTGCCGCGAGAAATCACGGTACAGCGGACAGAGCTCGCTTGGGTGGAGCATCGCCGTGTCCTCGCGGAGGCGATCAGCGGCGGCGATCAGCGGCAGCGATCTCTCGCGTCCAGCCCTGATCTAGGCCATGGTACGGAGCGAGAGGGAATGGAAAGCCGTAACTTCCTTATGCGAAGCAATAATGCTCGCGAAGGAGGAGGCGGAGCGCGTGAAGGAGATTGCCTTGAGCCCTAACGCCCCCCTTGTCGCCGCAGGAGACGCCATGGGCGTTGGGAGTTTCCTGCAGGTTCCCGGCCACCGTAGGCGCGGGCTTGCGGACGGCGTGCAATCGGTAGCTCGCCGTCCGGTAAGGACCATACCCGGGTCGTCGGCGCGTCGTGTTCCACGTGCGCCTCAAAGAGATGTCAGCACTAAGTGACGGGGTCCGACAAGCCGACGCCTTAGAATCGCGGGAAATTCGAAAGAGAAACCGTGGCCCTGGCACAGGCAATTAAAGAAACACGGGTGGGTTTTAGTCACTAAAAGTCTGACACGCCCTCCCGCTCCATCCAGAGCGGGAGAAGTCATTTGATGAATACCCACCCCAAAAAAAAAACACTTAGCGACGGGGTCCGATTAAGGGCCTACGACCATATAAAGTTAAGTTGATTGCAATACATTTTCAGTTGCGTTGTAGTCCTGTCTCAGTTGCCAGATCTTTAGCTTATTTTTTGCTTTTCGAGTCGTAAGGGGATTTATGTTCAGGATTTTGTTCAACTGTTAAAGTTTGTTATTGTAAGGTGTAATATTGTGCTGCTTGTTAAAAACTTGCAGAATATAAATCTTTTTTAATTTACAGTAGTTGACACTTCTCGTAAATATGTCTCTGGTGGGAAATCTAAGGAATATCTAACTTTTAATAGAAAATTATTATTATTATTGTGAATGTTAAGACTATGTGGGTCACTGTTTTTTACTTTTGTTTTTTTATTATTTTATTATCTCAGTTAGTTTTAATCGTAATCTTGGTCTGGCGGTTTGAGTTATTTTGCGGCCTACCCAATGTCCTTTCTTAGGTATTGTTCGTCGAATCGTTGAGCTTTTATGTTTTGAGTAAAGCTGTAAGATTACTGACAAATGCGTGCACTGACTGGACAGGTCTACTCAATCTGTGTGGTTCTTTCCTCAAAAGACCATTTCAGACATCAATCCACATGGTCTTAACATGATCTGACCAAGATTATGTCTGGACTTTAAAAGAGACTGTGACCTCTGAGTTTGTTTCGGCCTTTCTTCTCAGAGTAGTCAGATAGGTAACGCCGACCTCTATATCTATATTAAAAAAAAAAGATTGACGTGTAAAAGTGTTTGTACAAACCCACTTACAGAAATAAAAATCATTTATCATTATCATCACATGTCCTTCTGTATTTACTTCGTTGAACCGGTCATGGGATATGAAAAGACAGTTTTCGGTGGCCCATTATTGAGTGTGCTACCTTACCTGTGTATTTAGTTTAATTAAGTTCCTTCGGTAGTTTTAGTATTGGCTTCCTACCCGTTTCTAACAACTACCCAAAAAACGTAATCACTTTTCCAGACGACTATACTTCGTCTTCTATGCACGACCGTATTCAAGTGACGTTGTAAGTTACACTTAGCATTCCTAATATTTGGGCTCATAAACTACAAGTACCTGTATATTTAACTGAGCTGGATCGCTAGTAGAATAGAATGTGCAAGTAGACAGTACTCGCTGCCGTTCTCCATTCAATCGCACAAGACCGCTGCCTTCAGGGGAAGCTTTAGGTTTACCACATCCAAATAGTGGAACAATAATCCTCTGTTGATAAGGAATCTTAAATGTGTACCTTCTGTTTTTTATTGCCTCGCAGAAAAAAACTTGGTGTGATAGTTTTGAACGCGTCCATAATATATCTGGATCGTGTTTCTTCTATAGTCAATCTGCCTTTTAGAGTAACTTGTGGTCACAATCCTGTGAGAAAAGGGTATAATTCTATAATTTGTGGAAATTTTGTTAAAAAAAATATTTTAATAGATATGTAATTATATGTTAACAAACATAACATAACATCACGCCTTGTTTCCCCGAAGGTTTGGGCAGAGGTGTACCTATAGTACACCCACATTTTTTATATGCCATATGCATGCATTGCCATGCATTTATTGATTGCAAACATATTTTAATCTTGTCTATTCGTTAATTTTATTCACAACTTAATTTAATTTTAATAAGATTATTAATGTATACGTTATACCTACAATTTAATTATCAAGTAATCAAACACACAAAGAAAACATCATAGAAAAATAACGTTTCTCAATGTAAAACTTTACTGTAGAATGCATTATTTAAATTGCGGGTATCACATAGTTTCACTCCGCACATTTATTACTTATTCACAACACCAATAATTCGCGTAGTTATCTCGTCTGCTCGACCTTCGTATATTACTGCAGCGATCCAGCAGAATATCAGCATCGCTATATTTGCCTGATATATGCTGAGCTGGACTCTAATTTGGTTCAGCCTTTAGACGCACATAGCTTCAATTTTGTATCTTTCTTTGGCAACAGAGCCGTTGTCTTGATTGAAAGTGTGCTACAGTTGTAATTTTTTTTTGTATTTTGGCACCTTTCTTTTTCTTCATATTTCTTTATAGTGTATTTTATATGTGCATTCCTTTCTTGTGCTATTTCTTTTGTGTGCACTGAATGATTTATCTATCAATCTAGCAAGAAGTTTTATGTTTTTGTTTATTGACCAAATGTTCAAAAATGTTTGGCCTATTTAGCTACGCGAACTCCACTACATGCATAATCCTGTTTTTATTTTACTTACAAGGAAAACCGTGCATAATTATCCTAAAATAAAATAAACATGACCTTCCGTATTTTAGTCTGCCTGTAGACGGTTGCAAAAATGGACGTCAAAGTATGTTCATACATTTTGTTAGTTTTCGTTACTCTTGAACTTCAAAAAACTACAGGTACGTCTTAAATTATACTTACATTCGTTTAAGAAAGACAAACAGTAATTTAACCCTAAAATAACATTTTAGCATGTTCTCCTAGTATTTTGCACATAAGCAACTGCGTTAAAACTTAAAAGGAGCAGTGGTGGCCCTCTGGTAACGGTCCCGACTTACGAGTTGTAGGTCGTGAGTTCGAACCCAAGGAGGCGCTTTACTTTGTGTAAATATTTTAATCACCACTGCTCTCAAAACGGTGAAGGAAAACATCGTGAGGAAACCGGCATGTCCTAGAACCAAAAATTCGAAGACATGTGACATCTACCAACCCGCACTGAGCCCGCGTGGTGGATTACGGCTCACTACCTCTCATAGAGAGGAGGCCTGTGTCCCAGCAGTGGGAACGTTATAGGCTGATTATGCTATGCTATGCTAACTGCCACAAATAAAATTTGCTTTCTATTGTTTTTGTTATAGCAACAATTCCGGGTATTACATTGGTAAGCGAAAATTCTCCATTCTTATTATACATTCTACATCAGTACATTTCATAGATTAAAGGATTTTGATGACGTTACCACTATCATTTATGTAATTTTGTCCAAAATTTTTTGAGTTTAAACTTTAACTTTATTAATATGGATATTTCGTCAAGTCATAAAAACCGCGCGAAGCAATGTGGGACTATTAACAAGTAGATAAATGCATTATAATCAACCGTGCATAGTACATTGTGATTTATGCACGTGCATTGTGTATTTCAGTTAGTCGTATGACGGTTCTTAAATAAAACGGTAATTAAGGTTTGTGCAAAGAATTTAACTTAATAAAAACACTTAACCCCGTCAAATCAAACAGTATTTGCAAAAACCCCAATTTAATGGGTAAGATTTTTTTTCTCAAATTAAATGGAGCTCTAGTCCGTGAGTGTACAAATACGATAAATATTAATAGATATGATCACACTCATGCGATTCGAGCTTCAAATTACATCTTTTTTGCGACTAAAGCAAGTGACACAATAGCGCATGCCACAAAACTGATAAATTATTCAACCAATCACGGCAGTTTACTCGCGATTAGCAATTCGTCACATTCATCTTGCGATCATTTTCGTTCAACTGGCCCTAAAGCGATTTGGCTAATAAGGCTCTTGACGCAATATGAATAAATATACAGTTGAAGATAAAAAGCGCACGAGTGTGAATACAAAACCATTCATAAATTAGTGATGTTGGGAAAGCTTTATTCAATATGTGGATTTTCTTTTTTTACAAAAAAATTCATTATTCAAAACGAAAGCGGCGTGCAATCCGTCAAGAGGGTGATTATAGCCATCATACTAAACCACTATCCATATGAAACTTGTAGTTATTAGATTAGTAAAAAATAAACGGATTTTGAACTCCGTATAAAGAACTCTATACATAACATAACATCACGCCTGTAATCCCAGAGGGGTTAGGCAGAGGTGTACCTATAGTACACCCACATTTCGCCAGTTATGCTTAAGTCCCATGTAATAGGGGGCGAGCCTATTGCCATGAAACGGGCATAAATCCAGACTCCGGGCTGCTACTGAGAAATTCTAGATAGAAAATAACACAATAACACTTTGCCCGACATGGGAATCGAACCCTCATGCTCAGCAATAGCTCTTACGATCACTAGACCAACGAGTTAGATTATTATAAAATGAGTATTTTTATTGTCCTAATAACATTCTCAAAGTGATAAAAATGCTCATTGTACTTTATTTACAGAGCATATCAGATGGTGGAAATCAAGGAGATAAACCCGCAGGTAAGAAGAATAAATCATTAAAACAACACAAAATCCGACTGTCACAACAAAAACCATGCCGAACAGAAAATAGAAAAACAAGCATTATTATGTTATAGAACTTTGTATAATGTAAGTTTATGGGGACAAAAGACACTTACGCCGTACTTCAGGTTATTGGTTTGTCTCCGCCCAGGCAATACATTTTATTTCAGTAAGGTATTGTACGTCATTTATACGACCCTTTTCACTTTGCTACCAAGTCGATAGGTTCTGAAAAAAAAACGTCGTTTGATTACGCGCCAAAAATCGGACATTTTAATTTAAAATAACTTTTATATTCCCAGTGTCACTCTCACAATTTAGAAGAATCTAACGAGACCTATCAAGTCAATAAAATTAAATTTAAAATTAAAAAAAAAACCCTACACAAAAAAAACTTGGGTTTTTGTGTAGGGGGTTTATAATTTTTTTTTTTAAAGTTAACAAATTATAATAAAAATACTTCGCGTTTTTATTTAATACTTCTTACAGGTACTTATATACTTATTATACGAGTAATGTAGGTTTTGTCAAGTTGTAAATACATACATGTGCTGCTGGGGAGTTTGTTGCGCCACTTCTTCTCCCCAGCTAAAGCACTAGGAAGTGGTGACGGGCGGGCGTTTTGGGGGACTGTCTTATGTAATTTTGACGTTCGAAAAGTGCTGATTCTCAGCCTAATTTGAATAAATGACTTTTGATTTTGATTTTGATTTTTTGATTTTGATAGGTATATTATTTAATATCTTATAATAAATAATATACCTATGTAATAAAGTTATGTGGGATGAAAGTGTTTTAAAACACTTTTATCCCCCATAACTTTTAAACGGCTCAACCGATTTTCATCAAACATGTCTAAGAACGCTCGCACATAAATCACCTTTAATACAAAAACAACTTAAATTGAAATCGCTTCATCCGTTCGGGAGTTATGATGCCACAGACAGACAGACAGACACGTCAATCTTATAAAACCCCTCTTTTTGCGCCGAAGGTTAAAAAAAAAATAACATAACAGTTCACAAAAAAAAAAACAAATAAAGTAAAACTGGCTATAAAATTATAAAATGGCTGTACGGTTTCTATCTGACTGGTTTTTATCCCATTCTAAACATGACATTTAAAAAAAGAAAAATTGAAATAAAAACAGATTCCCGCCACTTTACAATTGTCTTTCTTTCCGCCAAAATGAGTGAATCCAACAAATACATTCGATACATTTTACAGTTTTATTAAAAAAAAGGGGAAAATGCGACAAGAGTTATCGCAGTGTCAGTAATAGTTGAACAAAGTCGGTTCAAGCGTTTTCAGTTCAGGAAATATTTATGTCAAAGATGCAGCTCACTCTGGTCGCCCTGTTACGGAAAAGACATACCTAGCTCAAGAGTTAAGGGTTGACCACAAAACTGTTATGACACATTAAAAAAAGTCTAGAAATACAAAATAAACTAGATATTTGAGAGCCACACGAGCTGCTCTAAGTCCTGAATTTGTTTGTAACATACGAAATAACTTATTCGACGACCTAATTTTTACATAACAAGTAGTAGTGAAGTTTCAGTATAACTGCAAAAAAAAAATTGTATGGTAATAAACCGGCTCCGGCTGAAAATACCAACGAAAAATTTCGTCGCAGACGTTCATTTTTGTGAACCTTTTTTTTTACTACTGGACCACTTTATTATATTCTTTTTTATAATATGTAACTCAAATAACTATTTACACTATTTACCAAATTAAAAGCCTAACTAATTTACCATACAAATAAATACTAAAACAAAAGTATACTTTGACGTCACATCATAACATAACATCACGCCTCTAATCCCAGAAGAATTAGCCACATTTCGCCAGTCAAAGTACTCTAACTGTAATTGTTTTACATTTTTGTGGCCATTTTCTGTCCACTTTAATTTTTGCGATACGAATGTTCATTGCGTTGCGTCATTTGCGAATCGACTTGAAAATAAACCCATTTGCGTTTTAAAACCACAAAACCTATGCAGCCAAAATAATAAATATATACACAAAAACCAAAACGTTTTTTTCATACTGTTATTTCTAGTGACTTTATCAGCGGTCGATGAAGAAAAATTTCATCAATTTATTTTATTATTTGCTTGATCATGTTTATATATCAATTTAAAATAATCGTGTATTACGTAAACAGGAAATCCAATTAATGTCATTATTTTAGTGACTGAATAACAAATACCGATAAATATAATTATTAATTAACGAATCCAAGAGGATAGGGTAGTTGTAAGTCGCATTTTTAAATTACAATAACACAATTTTATCACGAGGAAAAAACATTCGATTTTCAATTTGAAACATCAACATCCCAATAAACTATTTTCTGTTGTTTGTTATTCAGGAGTTCAAATGTTCTTATATCGACATGCAACCTGTTAAAATGGATTCAGTACATGATTCTGATCATAATAATCGCGATACCTACGCAGTCAAAATGTATGGATTACCAATTTTTTTTTTAATAACCGACGGTATTTTGTTTAGAATCATGTAGGTACGGAATCCATGGTAACAGGCTGCGGTTCGATGTCGATGCCACCTATATAATTAAATATTACGTCTTTGATATGGTTTGCATAAATAAAACATGTCTTACTTTACTCACGTGTTCTTTTCAGCTACCTGCACTTTGAAATAAGTCATTAAATCGCTGATTCATTTGAAGAAAAGGTAAAAGAAATGCAATTTCTACTGCCGAGCATCGTGGCTGTGTAACGGTTTAAAGGGTTAACATGAGTCTGTAGAGGCATGTGGAACTGCGTGTAAAGTTCACTACATAACAAAGTAAGGATCCTCCGACCGATTATTGATAATGTTTGGACTTTGCATATAAATGGCTCTGCTTGCACGATGCAGGATTTGTGTGACGTCAGTGTAATGCGTAGTTCGCGTGTGGCGGTGTAGATGCCGCCACTAGTCGATTCCTTGTCTCAAGATGGAGAATGGCAACGCCTCTAGTATAGCAGACGTCCAATATGTCCATGAGCAGCGGCGGCCTTGTAACATTAAATAAGCCGTTAGCTTATTTGCCATCCAACAACATAAAAAATGAAATAACAAAAAAGAACTGTATAACTAGTTACGTTCAATTCAAATGAATTACTAGGGAAATCTAACAATGGTGCCGATTCCCTAGTGACATACTCGTACAGCTCGAGAAAAGGACAGTGAAATTGTGAACTAAGTTAGAGATGTCCAAATTGTTTATGCTTTGAGATCGATGCGTTCTGAAATGCCCATTATGTATGTTTGTAGTTTTGTTTTAAATAAAATTGAAAGTTATACACAACCTGTCGCCATGGATTCAGAACATGATTCTGGACAGCGTTGAAGCATGTCGTCGGTTATAAAAAAATGCTGTTCTATAAATTTGGCCCGCGTAGGGCTCTTTTATTTATTTACTAAACGATTTATGTTCACACGTATAAACAGACAAGAAAAAATGGAACAGAAAAATATGTACAAAGGTGATGCTTTTTTCTAAAGAAACTTCTTCCAGCATACCTGCGATATGAGAGTATATAATAGATGTAGACTACGTGTGTAAGAGTAGAAGAGAAAACAAGGACATAAAACAAAACAATTTACTAATTTATATATGAACATACAATGTGAAAATATAATTACATACATACATACTTCTAAAATAAATAACACAAAAATTTAAATTTAAAAAGTAATTTAAAAATGCAATTATGACACAGTGCACAGTTGGAAGATAGCATTCTTTCACTCTCCTTTTTATCTTTTATATGAAAGAGCTGATATTTTTTTTAAGGGGTTTAGAATCATGTGCAGAATTTATGGATACAATTTGCGGTCAATGTCCCTGACACCCTGTATGTCCGTCCATTTCTTGGGAAGAGAGAAATAGATGGAAATAATAATCAATTAAGTTTAGCTCATGCACAACAGAATCGGCACTATATATTGTGAAAAAACTTTTACAACTGTATCTTATTTAAGGACGATGTGGTGTCTTCTACTTCTACGACACGTCGTGAAAACGATGACGGCATCGCTGTAAGTATTTTTTTTTATAATAATTTAGGTACTCCATAATATTTGGTAACGGCTAAGAACCTCAGTCCCATCGTACCAAAAAAAAATATCAGCAAGGAAGAAAAATATTCGATTCTGGACGACAGGAAAAATAATGCCCTGAACATGATTTCGATTTGTTCGCCTCCTTTGGTTTGGAAAACTTAAACAACGACTCTGCTCGCCGCAACGTTAGTTTCAAACCGAGACTAGGTAAATACGCTCAAACGATTATAATTTGTATTTACAACACATGATAGCGCCATACAGTATATAACTTTTGTAATAATTATTAATCAACTAATTTTAATATTATAAGTTTAAAATGTCCGGCATCTGGATCCAATTACAAAAATACAATAAATAATAACAATTTTTGATTTTGTAAGAATTTAACATAAATGCTGTCTTTCATGTCTAGCTAATGCCACAGTGTCACTAAGAACATGTTCAAAATGTTGTCGCAATCTGACCTTTCTCATAAATGTAGGTAAATTAGAGGTGTTTTTGACAGGCGGAGACTGTGATTAGTATGCGGACTTCTTAAAGTATGCAAAATGACTCTCTGATTTATTTCACAACACAGTTTTGCAAATTTCAGGATTTGGGTGGAATTGTGGGACCACCTGGACCATTTGGACAAACAGGAAATCCGGTGAGTATTTTTTTTTTCAAGTATAAAAAAACTGATTCGTAATAAAGTTATTGGTTATTAATTTAAAAAAAGTCGAAGCAATAAATAAACTTTGTCGAAAGAGTTCTGTACGAAAGGGGTCTAAGATATTCTTCCACTAAGTCCGATATTATATTACGATTAAGTTATTAGAATGGTGATTTTTGGACCGTATACTCAAGGTTTTACTCCTTTTCAAGTAACGACTCATTTTATTTTAAAGTTTACTATTTTTCTATGCCGAAATATAATGATATATTTGTCATTCATGCGACAGTAACAGATACAAAAGAATTGTATTACAATAACAATGTTGAGATATTTGAGTTTGCCATATAAAACCCTGGTGGTGGCAACACTGAGGCAAAACCTGCACGAGATGTTGGGCGCGGAGGCGCAGTGCGCATGTCGATTCGGGAAAAAAACAGAAAATCAAACCTTCTCATTTTGACCCGACTTACTGTATGCCCACATGGGTAGCGCCCCATCATTGACTAAACACATCTACGATTTTTAATTAAAATACTTCTATGTAAATAGCTTTATTAAATTTAAAAACCTTATCCATGCTGTTTGCTTGGTTTGTTCAACGAAATCTCCAAACGCCTGGTTCACACTTCCCGTGACCCAAGGGCTGGCTTTTGTCTTGGCCAGGGGCTAAGCATTGCCATACAACGTGGTAATGCCGCCAGTCTCTTGGGTACATTACCAGTCGACAGCGATGGATAATTTGGTTCACACTTCCCGTAACCCAAGGGCTGGCTTTTGTCTTAGCCAGGGGCTAAGCATTGCCATACAACGTGGCAATGCCGCCAGTCTCTTGGGTACATTACCAGTCGACAGCGACGGATAATTTGGTTCACACTTCCCGTGACCCAAGGGCTGGCTTTTGTCTTGGCCAGGGGCTAAGCATTGCCATACAACGTGGCAATGCCGCCAGTCTCTTGGGTACATTACCAGTCGACAGCGACGGATAATTTGGTTCACACTTCCCGTGACCCAAGGGCTGGCTTTTGTCTTGGCCAGGGGCTAAGCATTGCCATACAACGTGGCAATGCCGCCAGTCTCTTGGGTACATTACCAGTCGACAGCGACGGATAATTTGGTTCACACTTCCCGTGACCCAAGGGCTGGCTTTTGTCTTGGCCAGGGGCTAAGCATTGCCTTACAACGTGGCAATGCCGCCAGTCTCTTGGGTACATTACCAGTCGACAGCGACGGATAATTTGGTTCACACTTCCAGTGACCCAAGGGCTGGCTTTTGTCTTGGCAAGGGGCTAAGCATTGCCATACAACGTGGCAATGCCGCCAGTCTCTTGGGTACATTACCAGTCGACAGCGATGGATAATTTACATGTATTGACGCTTAACCAACTATTTTATGAAGCGTTATTTGATTAAACTTATGTAGTAATAAATACAATAAAATTGTAAAGAATTGTTTATTTTGGACCAAATACTTATAATTAAATAACAAATCAACCAACCTGCTTATCAGCCAGGAAAAAGGTTCTAAATATTTTTTGGTGGCAACGGAATTTGATCATTGTCATACAGTCAAGTATAAATACTTATGACATTGCGTTTTTTTTTTGTAAGTGTTGTTCTGAAAAATTCTAAAATACTCGTATCTACATGTTGAATGTTTTCTGTTGCACGCGCATAATAATACTTGATAATTATCTGAGATTCTGAATCCACATAATAACAAAGCAATTAAAATACATACATATTTACTATCATTTCCCACTTTGCTGTCAAGGTGTTGTAAACATGATTAAGTATGTTTTTTTCTTCTCCAGGGAATGCCCGGCGTAAAAGGAGAACAAGTAAGTTTTCAGAAATACATCGATTAAACGGGACTTAGCTGCTTAAACGTGGCTCATGTGTATAGATAAATCTCGGCAACACCAATTAATTACCGACACTTGAATTGCCGTTGCTCAATTTAAGTTGACTGAAAACGCCTGTACTGTAAACGCTTTTATTGGAAATCAGTTTTTTCCAGTTTTTATTATCGCTCAATAAATTAAGGCAAAATGACAAAATAGTGCTAAGAAACGGGAGACCATATCGTCTATAAATGAAATAAATTAAATAGGCCTTAGTCGACAGGGATGCGGATATTTTTTTTTACGCCATATTTTAGTTAGGTCAGGTAATTTTATTTTAATAGTTTTTTAATTAATTTAGTTTATTATTTTTTTAATTTTGATGTTAATATAAAAAATTATTAACGATTTCACAAAGAACAAATAAATTAAAATCCACTTATTTCTAGAACAGACCTTAGAAAACGAACTTTATAAAAAGTAATGATTTAAATTAATTCAAACGAAATCACTGATGTTATTTTCTCTAACATAGGGGGAGTCGGTCATTAGTCCAAGTGGATACCCGGTTAGAAATATCAATAGAACTTTTGATGTGACAGTGGTACATATACTTTTACAGGATCACTTAAAGCTGAATCTGGGTTTTCCTAGGTCTACTATAATACTGATTGAATCTTATTACACCCTTAAATAAGTTATGATACTTGTTTTAACAAGTCTTGTTACTGACGTTGTTTAAGACATGTTAACAATTCTGCTCACTTTTTGTCATTGTTGACAAGTTTTAGGCGCAGACTCACGCTCTCCCACAGAGAGGAGGTCAGTGTCCATGCAGAGGGAACGTTATAGTCTGATTATGCTTTTGCTTATGCTTGGGTGCAGACGTTAAACGATAAAAAGGAGCAAAATGAGCAAAACATGTATAATTAAAATGTTAATACCTTGATGTATACGCAGGGTAAAGATTATTTGAGTACCTTATTATTTTCTTCAGGGAATTGAAGGACTGCCAGGGATTCCTGGTATTCCAGGAAAACCTGGAGAAACGGGAAGCTGTGAATGTGATGATACCGACACCGAGCCTAAACGTACGTATTTTGTGTTTTGTCGAACTACTTAAGTACACCCGTGTCTGTCAGAAAGCTACAGCGACACGAGTGCAAGACTTGAATAGTTTACATATTAAATAGTAATACTTTTACAGGTTATGATGGAGACTCTCTAGATTTCGGGACACAAGAGTCGCCAGCAAAAGTTACTTGTAAATCTGCACCGCACGGTCTTAGCAGCGGTGAGGAAAATGTTTTGTGTGTTAAGTTTTTCAGCTCTATTTTGTAAAAATAAAAATCTACTGCTAAATAGGTACCTACTCAAACGGAACTCAACTTTAAGTGTGCCATAAAGGCTTTTTTGGTGGATAAATCCAGAGTTATCTTGTTTTACGTTGATGGTGTTATGATTTGGCATATCAGAGCCCTTATTAAATCACTTCTAAAGTGATGAGCATGTGTATTTCCATCGGAAAACGACCTCGTGTTTAATTTGAAATGATTGTTCTTACAGGATTTTATTATATGGGATCGAAAACGAACCAAATTATAGTATACTGCAATATGACGACCAAAGAGACATGTTTAAAAAGACCGAATAGTGGTTTAGCATCTGTAAGGTTCGGAAATGAGGAATTTTGGTTAAGCGACCATGGGATTGATTTTATAAAGGATTCTTATAATGTAAGTTATGTTTGTCGATTCTTCTTTAAGTATAGTGGACAATCTGTTCTCATCATTCTGCAATACGCGGAAGGTACAAGTCAGGTACAAGAAAGTAGACATGAGGATGAGGGCTATAATTATCCTGACTCCATTGATACCGTTAGCATCGCAGAGATAGTAACGGTACCCAAGTAAATAAAACGCCTGTTTATAATAAACTGCTTAGTTATTTGTATATATAAACAATATAAACATATTTTATATCATGACATACGCTTATCAGCTAAACTGACTCCTACTGGTTTTTCTTCTATTCTCAATAGGTACATATGGTATGTAAGCATTCAACTTATGACATACACATGGAGGTTGCGTCCTTAAACCATGTCAGGCTACAGTACCAAGCATAACGGATGTGGTTGTCATTCCTTTCAAGCTTACTAATAAAATTGCCTTATTTATAAGTATTTGGTGCAAAAAAGCGTGCTCTCAGCGTCTCCTCATAAGCCTCGACTTCAGAGTTATCTTCTACCTTTACTGTACCAAAAATATTTCATTAATGTAACATTATATTATCACTAACATTAATTGTTGTATTCGTTTCAGATAACAGCACAACAAATAAAGTGGCTGCAGAAACGATCAGCACACGTACGACAAACGCTCAGATACAGTTGTTTTAGTCAAAAGCGTCAAAATTCTTTCGACTTGTCGTCAGTGGTGCGGTTGTTGACTTGGAATGAAATTTTGATTGGACCAAACCCAACTAGCAAATCTCCGTTCTTTTATTCTGTGCCATCTTCTACAGATGGCTGTACGGTAAGATAATAGTTTCGGGGATCATAAAATACATAACATAACATCACGCCTGTTATCGCAGAAGGTTTAGGCAGAGGTGTACCTATAGTCACCCACATTTCGCTAGTTATTGTTAAGTCTTATGTAATAGGGGGCGAGTCTATTGCCATCAACCGGGCACAAATCCAGACTCCGGCCTGCCACTGGGAAATTCTAGATAGAAAAAACCAATAACACTTTGCCCGACCTGGGAATCGAACCCAGGACCTCAAGCTCAGCAGTCCTCTTGCGACCACTATACGAACGAGTCAGTCATAGAATAGTCTTTATTTATCTAGAATAATTTATATACTTAATATTTAAATTTACTATATACATTTAGGTGGTCCAAAATACATAGTTACGGAGATATCATCAATCATAATCAAATTAGTTCAAAAATTGTCACCAGCATGACGAGTCTTTACTTTTGCGAGGTTGCCAATTTTGTTTGCTTCCCGTACAAAATAGACCCTTGATGTGTCTAAGTTTCGTTGTCTTTTGACTTTATTCAAACCGATTATTCATATTTAAAGCTATGAAAATGCGACGTTGTCATATTTCACGTAAGGGTGTTTTACATTAATAATCGTGACTTTGTCGAATTATTTTGTATGAAAAAACATAAACAAAAAAGGATGATTGAATAATTCATATGCCAGTTGATTCTTTGATATGGTCTCATTCATACCCAAGAGTTATGAGATATAAAAAAACAGGTTGTATATTTATTATTTGTATATATTTTGTAAGTTCGTTATGATCTCTACGCGACCAGTGTCACGTCAACCTACTGCTAGTTCAATCATATAATATTAAAATAATAAATTTTTGTTTCAGGGAAGGGCTGGTTTCGAACAAACTTCTTACATAGAACTGAAAAGTTCAAAGGTAAACAGGTTGCCCATATCCGATGTGCGGATCATTAATATTAATGATGAAACTGAAGCTTTCGAAATTTTTAGCGAAGACTTGTGTTTTGGATGACCGAAAGGCATTTTAATTATTATACTCGTACTTTTAACTGTATGTTTAACTTTGGATTCAAGATATACAAGTTCTTGAAACAGGCATTTTCTGTCCTTGCAAAAAGGATCATATTCATTTTCTAACATTTATTTTTATTTTTATAAGTTATAATATATTCATTAATAACATAAGTGACTATTTATTTCATAAAAACATTAAAGTTACAGTCAAATTAACGAACGGGTCCAGACACGAGGTTACTTTGCGAGTCAGTTTAGTAATTTATACCGCTGCGCTGATCTGACAAGTATGAAGAAGCCAGTCAGTACTGAACTGTCTTCAAAGAGAAGGTAGTAGTTGACAAACTTAGATTTTTCAAGAGGATTTTTTTTAAATCCAAAACATTGATTCTCTAATAATTTTTTTTTTGGGATCTGTAGTTAAATCTCAAAAACAGAAACCTTATCATTTAGTCATATCCGTCTATCGGTCCGTTCAAATGTTGCACAGCCATTTTACTCGGAAACTACTTGCAAAAATTCAATGAAAACTTTTTCAACACTCTGTTACATTTATGGGGCTTATAACAGAGAGATGAAAACAAAAAATCATTTCACAAATGTGAGCGCAGTATCGCTGAATCCGTTATTATAAATGAATCCCGTACATAAATCTGAATCTGAATTAATCCTAAGAAAAAATAACGAATCACAGAGAATAGCACCATCCCCTACTTCGTAAAGGTCACACCAGCGGATGATAGTAGAGGATCAAAGAGGATTTGTCGATGGCATGCGCACACTAATGATTTACGATGTCGCCAGTGGCCCCCGGCGCACTACTGGATGCTGCGGTATTTTGGCAGCATCCCGCGGTATGCCACGGGGGAAATTCGTGTGCACATATATGCTAACGGACTCACACAGCACACCGTCGCATGCCTTCGTATCCCGCTGCATGCTGTCGCGTCTCACCGCCGTATCCTCTTTGGCATCTATGGCTTGTTACCATTAGATACGTACGAAAAATACATTGATAAATTAAAATTACCTCTGGGCTGGCAACTATGGAACTTAAAAGAACGTGACGATTAAAGAACATTTACAGCACAAAGAAAAACCTGTCCCGCTTGAACAACGATTTCCTAGAAGAGCGTTGGACGCCACATAAGGGCCGCACTGACGGCTGTCATGAAAATGATGGCAGAGATGATGGCACATATGGATACAGTGTTAAAAATACTCTTTAGAAAAACACACATAACTTATATTCATAATAAACCTTTCAGTAAATTATAGACATTCTTCTTGGTAACCGTATCATAACGTTGGTTATGGTTAATGTTTACATAAACAAGAATTTAAGAAGAATGACAGACAGCACATCATGTAATGCGGGTGTCACATTTAGACTTCGCGTACTAAGGTTAATATACTCTCAAAAGCTGGATCTAGGGTTTTAGGGGTTGTACAAGCCAATACTAAGTTCAAAATGAACATTCAAGATGAAGGCTGCGAAAATTTTAATTTTTCTTATCATTGGTGTCGTTTTCGGGTTTAGTTTTTTGAGGGTGATAAGCTCAAAATGAAAATCCAAGCGGGCGGCGAACACTTTTACATTTTCTATAATGGGTGTCGTTTTTTTTATTTTCGAGGGTGCTAAAATAGAACTTAATTTAAATCTAGTTTCTGGTAAGATACTGCGGAAAACTAGATAATTATGGTACAACGATTGATGCTATGTTTTCACAATTTGTATCTGATATTTATTCTGACGCCCATTTATCGTATTTTAGTTTCCACAAACCTATTATCACAGTATTTAATATTGACGTTACTATTCACAAAATTAATAAGTAACATAATTATTTTATTTTATGTAACATAATTAAAAGTGATTTTTCAATCCCATCTATTCGAAAAGGACGACTTGGTTCGCCTTTAAGTGCACCCAAAGGTGCCTGCACCAAGTAGAGCAGCGATTCTCTCCTCTAAAGGTGCTAAAGAAGTGGGTACGCCTGGCCCTCCACCTGTACCTTGTTAGTTATTCAGAATCTGCCTAATTTGGTTGAGCAAGCAGCTCTTATAGTCGGTGTACCAATAAAAATATTACAAATCTAGTTAATTACCCAAGTATAATGTACCGATAGCGATACACATAGGTGCAATATTAATAAGATCTAACAGACCTTGTTCGACTTTTTGAGAGTTCTTGGATCCCCGTCTGCCTTGGCATTTAATATATTGGCACACTCTGAGAAAAGGCGTGATGTCAGGGCACTCGCTTCTCTCGATTTTACTCTGCCGCGGGCAAAATCCCTTTGGCCCTCCAAATACTCGACCAGCAGTTCCATTTGCCGCACAGACACACGTTTGAGTGAAGTAATATCTACTGAAGAATCAGGATGAAACTTACATGAAATGAATTTAAACTGCTACTACTTCGTATAATTCACTGTACCTACATCCTTAAACATTTAACTATAATCATTATAATATGTACTTACCATCAAAGTTCTATTCTATATTTTTTTTTATTATTATGGCAAGCAAAGCCGATGTCGACTATTCTGTCAATGTATGAAGTGAACAGGAAAAGCAAGGGTGTATTGTTAAAAAAGAAACGATAAAAATCTTCGATGATACTTAATGAAGATCTAGTGTGGTTAGTACTGGACTGAAACAAACAAAAGGATAACAATTACATAAATAGTTATAATTGTTAGAACATTTATTTATACATATTATACATCATCCACACACAAAATAATTAGGGAAATAAATCATAACTTTATATTATTGTGGCGAATGAAAATTATCAGCACCACAAGCAGGTCAGGAGAGGGATATGTTAAAAGGGAGGGGAAATTAATTGGTAGGGGGATGTAAAATTTTGGGAGACGCTTATACAAATATAGAGGGGGGGTGTTGTTAGAGCATTCGAAAAATATGTGATCCAGGGTGCCCTCTTCCAACCCGCACTCGCACAGAGAAGAGTCACGAACATGGATTTTATTTAAAAAGACGGGAGTGCAACAAAAGCCTAGGCGGATTCTACAGAGAACAGAAATGATAGTTTTCGATACTTTTTTGTGAGCGAAAAACCACGGTTTTGGTTTGATGGTCGGTTGCACAGCATAATAAAAACTGCTTTTCTTTTTGCTGGACATATTCCACTGTTCCTGTCAGGAACACTGCAGGGTCTGTCTTGGAAGAAACAATAAGTCGTAACCCTAGTAAGAATTGTGCGTGAGATCTGACGATAAAGATGAACATGCATCTTTGGCCAGAGCATCAACACATTCGTTACCCTTAATGCCACAATGGCTAGGGATCCAAACTAACTGAACATCCTTCTGATTAGTAGCGCAGGACATTAAAGAGTTTTTAATTTTTAAAATAAGTTAACTGTGCAATTTACTTTTAAAGGGGTTTTGGACTAAAGCTTGCAAACAGCTAAGGGAATCTGTAAAAATAACGGCTTTCTCAATATCATGGTGTGACTCTACAAAAAGACACGCTTCCAACATAGCCACACACTCACCAGTGAATACAGAAGACCCCTTAGGGCTTTATAATTGAAGGATAATTTTGGAGCTTTGGTAATAGACTGCAGCGCCAGTGTGAGTAAAATCGGTAAGTTTCGAAGCGTCCGTAAAAAATAATTGAAAACCATTCCAACGCTCGCCCACTACCGCATTGAGAGTTGGGTTCCCACGGATTCCACAATCTCCCCTCGCTTTACATGCATGACCGCGCATTTGTCCACACCAAATTCCATTCTGATGGCGCTACTGAAAGTTTCAGTTACTTTCATTAGCTCCATTAGTTCCAAATTGTTGGGGGCAAAGAGTTTTAGATCATCCATGTACAGAAGGTGAGATATAACCTGACCACCTCTCCTCAGCCGATAGCCTAGACCTGAATCCTCCAGCAGTGTGCTTAGAGGATTCAAAGCTAAGCAGAACCAAAGCGGGCTCAAACTATCGCCCTGAAATATGCCTCGCTCGATCCTTATCGGCTCGCTATTCCTCAGGATATTCCGACATCCTGGATAGCGAAAGACCGTCCTCCATCGCCCCATACATGACATCAAGAAGGTGTGCAGAGTTGCATCTACTTTATACAACTCTAGCACCCTCATGAGCCACGTATGTGGCACCGAGTCATAGGCCTTCTTGTAATCTATCCAACATGTCGACAGATCCTTTCGGGAACGACGAACCTGTTGGCTAATGGCCATATCAATGAGGAGTAGCTCCTTAGTACCGCGGGACCCGTTCCCACATACATTTTGAGAGGCAGACTTGATGGAGTTGGTGTCTATATGTATGTTAATTTTAGCTCTCAAAATGGATGTAAGCACTTTATAGACCGTCGGTAAACACGTGATCGGCCTATAATTTTTGGGTTCCGCGGTGCTACCTGATTTATGGAGCAGGTGGGTAACTCCTGTTGTTAGGAACTGGGGTAGCGAACCAAAGTCCAAAGTCGCTGCTGGTACTGAGCTGCCAAGCGAGCGTGCGATCTTGTGAACCATTTGATCCAAAAGTTCTGCAGCCCGTCCGGCCCTGGAGACTTCCAGTTAGGCAACGGACGGACTGGACTGGGCAGATGGTAATAGCCCCCATATCTGGTATTGGATTGCAGGCTCGCTCGACTTCCAGAGTCCAGTCACCTTCGGCGTGACTGCTGCGCCAGAAAGAACACATGGCATCATCAGCTGGCAGGCACGTGTCAGCCACACCTTGGTTTGGTCGCTCCCAACCCCTATAAACCCACCTTTCATCGCTTTAGAAGGTGCGATTCTGAGTGTATCGCTCTACTCGCCGCTTATACCTACGAATACGGTTACCCCATGCATACACTTTCTGCTTCAGGAAGTCGATGCACTCTGTGACGCAGGACAGATAGTTCTGAGGGCTAAAATCTGGCCCTGAGAACGCCCGCCTCACAAAGCGCATCACTCTTGGACGAGTATTGCCGTCTCTGAAGCAGATTAGTTTGCCGATGAGCGCTCTGGCCCCACCAATACGGTGTTCAATTCTGCACTGCCAAGCTGGTACGGTTGGTTTCGGTCGCGTAGCTCTAGAGTCATTGGGATACAGCCGCGCAGTACAGAATCGAATGAGTATCGGTGAGGTCTTCGCAGTCATCAAAATAGTTTGATAACTGCGAATCCAGGACCGCCACCAGCGCCCTATTTTTGTTATGCAAACGAGTTGCCCATGCATAACAAAAATAGGGCGTAAGCGTGGTCTAAGTTCGGGCGACATGAACCGATATTCCCGAATCGCACACTCCAAAGCACTCCCCAATTCCTCCATTTCCTCCATTGCACTGGGTACTTACGTTTGTAGCCCTATCATCACTTCCCTCGTCAGCTTGATTTGTGTTGGACTGTGATAGTACCACAACAGTCTGCGACATGGGGATGACATGGCTACTATGCATTTCACTTCGCAGGTGATCAAGCACAGTGTCATCCAACATATGATTACGTTGGATGACCCGCACCTGATCCGACAGTCGTTGTGCCGAAACGTTGACAGCTGGCTCAAGCACCTGAAAAAGAGAGAGCATCCGAACACGGTACGCGGTCAGATTATTGTCCCCCTCTGTAGCCCCATAGTATGAGCGCATGACGTTTTCATTGATGGATCGTGTCCATCTCATGCGCTGCACACTTCCGCCGGGAGCTGGGACCTTATCAGAGGCCGGTGGGCCTCGAGGTCCTAAGCCGTCCGGCGGCCGGCGTCCTCCTCGTCGACGAGCAGGTGGTGGCGTCGTGGGCGGGGAGAAATACTCGTCGCTCGAGCTCGACGAAACTACCGCGGTTGGTGTCGTCACAGCGCTCACAGTAGCGCTGGGTACCGGCGGCGGCGAGGCGGAGCTGAGCGATGAGTCCGGAGGTGGTGGGCGTGCTCGACGTGCGGCTGATCTTTTCAACATAGTCCTCATTTTTCAATTTCGTCAGTGTATTTCGTTCCTGGGGGTCTACTTTCTTAGCCCGAAGTCCGTGGTTTCGGCCTTCGTTACGGACGTTTCCTACTCTGTATCACCTACGGACTTACGATTAGTCCCGAACTCGAACTAAGAATGAATGACAACACGATTTGACAGTTGTCCCTACTCCCAATGCGTTTTTGCCCGTCCGAAAAGTTGGATTTGACACTTGTTTTAACGGAACGTTATGTCATTTGATACGACATCAAAATAGTTATCGTGCTGCTGACGAAAGTTAATTAATTGAAAATATGGCTGCTTTTTTAATGCTCGAAGACGCTATACAGGTAGAACGGAGGCGTCGCCGATTGCCTCTAAACATGTCAATAAATAGGGTATTTGTATTTATAGCATTGATTAGGTTATATAATTTGCAAACTTGATATTTTGCTTACAGGACATAATGGGTGTTAGGACAGGCGGAAGATACTGTTAAAAAACCAATTTTACGCAATAAAAGTATTGTTTTTTTGGTAACAAATTTTTATTTAGCATCAATCAACACAACTTGGCTTCTTGCTGAATCGGCAGGTAGGTGTCGCCGAACTCGAGGACGTGCACGACGAGAATGTAATGCTGTAAACAAATGAAAAAAAAATAGTCAGTATTAGCTTAGTATTTTATAAACATGATTTATGTCATCTATTTACTAGTGATCAATTATACTTACTTCGCTGATTACGAATTAGCAGTTCCTTTTACCAGTGCCTCAGTGATCACTGCAGGTTGCTTCTGGGAAACTGGGTTGGCAGGTGTAGCAGTAGATATTTGTGTGGGTGTGTTGACTGCTTATTCTTGTCTTACAGGTGGACCCTGTACAACAAAAACTGAATATCATTGACGGATACAACTGGACTGGGGCCGGACGCGGAGATCGCCGCCGCCAAACGCCTCCGTGAGGACACGGTGGTGCTCCGCCCAAACTGGTCAGACCTCTACCGTATGCTCCACCGGGCAATCCACACAATGGTGACACCAGGGTGTATCCTTCCGCCTTATACGAAACATGAACAACCCGAAACAACCGTGTGCGGTAACGACCCACCATGTCGCCATGTTGCCTTGAGATCCCGCCGGAGCTCTGTACGCTCTGCCGTGATTTCTCACGGCAGCAGAGTTACACTCTGGCGTTTTGCCTCCGTGCGCCACTCCCATACGTGAGCGAGCTTAACAACTTTCTTTTGGGACTAACGAATAAATTTTAGCTTTCCTATGCATTTAGGTAGAGTAGGTATTGAAGTTTTGTATGAGACAGTTCATAGCTTTTTCGCGATTTCTATGCTTGTCCCATGGAGAAAGTTTTTCAGTTTGATGGTCTGTACCACACCCTTACATATAACTACACCTTTCTGATTCATACATAATCAGCCTATACTGTTCCCACTGTTGGAACACAGGCCTCCTCTCGGTCAAAGGGAGTGGGCATAATACACCACGCGGGCCCAGTATGGGTTGATAGATGTCACATGTCTTCGTATTTTTGGTTCTAGGACATGCCGGGTTCCTCACGATGCTTTCTATCGCCGTTTTTAGAGGAGTTGTACGGGTTGTAGTCTGTAGTTAACTCCGTACACCGATTTGTCGTGAAGGTTTGTAAGTTCAGTTCGTACAGAGAAACACTTTCCACTAAGATACACTAAATAGTTAAGTTTATTTAAGTTAAGAGTAAGCGACAGTAACAGAGTGGAAGGACATTATTTCTCTCAGTTGTTGATATCTACACAGTTATAAGTTCACTATATTTAAATTTATTTTATTGAAATTAAATATGACGCGCATCGTTGGCCTGAAGTAGGTTACAGTTCGTAATCACACTCGGTGCGATCTGTACACGTCTTTTGTTAATTGGTGGTAAACAAAAAACCTGTTTTAGCTATCGGCTTGCGCTCGCGCTGGCCGATATCGCGTCGCGTGTGCTGTTAAGCAGTTATGAACTTTGTGTTTAATGGATTGCCATTAAAATCACGATGAGAATTATGACGTAAATATAGACACTGATACATTAGATGACCAAACACAATTACATTACGAAATAGAAATGGATACAATAACATCAGAGGGGAAACAACCAAGAATCGAGAATAATGAAGAAGGTTGGCAAACTGTATCGAAGAATGCTAACAAGAAGGCAAAACATAACAAGAGTGTGTCTGTAGAATCACCAATACAAGTTACCGTAACCTCTAAGGAAAAGATTTCGAAACAATTTGCACTTGCAAAATTGTTAAAACAAAATGAGATGATGGACATTGACAAAATAAAATATATAAATCCTTACAAATTGCTGGTCACGTTTAGTAACCAAGGCAGTGCAGATAAATTTATTTGTTGTCCGGTATTTAGTACACTTGGTTGGCGAACACAAAAGACATGGGAGGTTGGTATATCGTACGGCATTATAAGAGATATCGAATTGGGCTTATCAGAAGAAGAACTTATAGAATATATCTACCCGGAAAAGAAAGTTGTAACAGCTAAACGACTCAATAAGAAAGATGGAGGAGAATGGGTTCCAAGTGAAACTTTCAGTATTGGTTTTAAAGGTTCTTCCTTACCTACACACATACTGTTGTTTGAACTTAAAATAAGAATAGAACCTTATACGTTTCCTGTGACACAGTGTTCTAAGTGTTGGAGATTTGGGCATTTCTCTAAAATGTGTCCGGCAAGTAAAGCAATATGCCCAAAGTGCTGTAGCTACCATGATACTTGTGATGTAACTAAATTCAAATGTGCTACTTGCTCAGGTAATCACGAGGGTATGTCGAAACATTGCCCTATATATAAAAAAGAAAAGCGCATAAGAGAACTGATGACACAACACAATTGCACGTATCAAACCACCCTTTCAAATTATTCTGATTATCCCTCACTCCTCACACAAGAAGTTCAACGAGCTCCAAGCCCGATCATTGAATGTAGAAGTACTCGTAAACAGGAAGCTCAAAAAGGCAAGCAAGATTCAGTAGCATTTTTTCAAGAAGTTTATGTTGAAACAGTCGATGGCAATAATTCTTCAAGCTCTGGAAAATCAAGAAATAAAAAGAAAAGCAATAAGAAGTGGTACCTTATCAACTCGCAAATAATGTGATGGCACAAATTGAGACTTCGGATTCAGAAAAATCGGCGGAAGACGTTCCTGGTCCGGCGTCAATCAGAAAATATTGATCAGACACACTGGAAATCATGGTCATTTAGCGAAGTTATGCAAAAGATCAGGGAGTTTATTAAAGAAAATAAAGATATCGTAGTCGCTAGTCTCAAAGCCATAATTAGGAAATGCTCAGACTGGTTAACCTCATTTTTTAATAATCTCATGCCAGACTTATCCATGATTATTAGATTGTTTTTGGGTAATAATGGTTAACAAAACGAAAACTAGTTTTGATTTAAACGTAATGCAATGGAATGCTCGCAGTCATAACATAAGCCTAAATTAAAATTATTTGAACAGTTATTGAACCGGGAACATATACATGTAGCTGCAATTTGTGAAACGTGGCTTGATCCGGATACACCCTTAAATATTAGTTACTACAACATTTTTCGTGAGGACAGGGACCTTTCTTATGGCGGTGTGGCTGTTCTAACACACAAGTCGATTCAGGCAGTACGCGTCCCTTTGACGAATAACAACTCGGGTCTAGAAATGGTTAAAGTAAAATTGTTTAACTGTGATGAAATTCAAAACATTATTGCTATTTATTGCCCGCTAGAACTTCACACAATTCAAAGGGTCTGGGATTATTTATTTTCACTTGGCTGTAGGAAGACCATGATCTTGGGGGATTTTAATGGTCTTCACACAAATTGGTCGCATAAGATTGACGCGAGGGGCAATCAGATTCTGGATTCCGTGATTGATTACGATTATGTCATCTTAAATGGAGGTAGCCCAACGCGTCTACAAATAGTGAGTGGTAGCTTGAGACAATCTTCCCCCGACATAACTATGTGACGTCAGACATATCATTAAGCTTTGACTGGAGGGCTACTTGTGAAACATTAAATAGTGATCATGTTGTCATAAAAATTAGTACTACTTTTAGCTCTGACAGGTCCTTTTTCAAAAAGAAAAACTTAAAAAATGTTGATTGAAAGAAGTATACCGATGATGTACAAAATATTTTCAATTCATTTATAAAGTAAATGAATTGAAAATCAGATCAGACGATCCCCAAGTTACTCACAATATTTTTTTGGATAATCTACAAAAGGCGTCAGATAAATTTTATTTTATTTTATTTTATTCGGGAAACTTACAGCTAACATAAACAGTGTCCTTAAACGATACAAAATTGAAGGCCATTTACAAGTTTCCACTGGTAAATAGTAGGATACATATAAGAGAAGTAGAAATAGGTACACAATACTTATAACATAAGATAGTAAGATATGTTTCCTGTACACCCTTATTGCCTTAACCTTATTGGAATGTAGAACTTTCAAAGTCGGTGGCACTTCGACGTTTGGCTTTGGTGGTATTTAGGAGTAACCCTACTCCTACAAATTTTATATTACTTAAAAAAAAATACAAGAATCTCAAAGACTTTTAAGATGTGCTCAAAATAATTTCTGGCGGGAACTTTGCTTTTCTTTGAATGAAAATACTTCTATCAATGATCTTTGGCGAAAAATGAAATGGATAAAAGGTTATAAAACTCCCAGGCATTTTATTGATAATGATAAAGCAAGTCTTCTGCTACATAGTTTGACTAATGATTATGTCCCTGATTGTCAACCATTGTTTAATTTTCAAAATTATAAAATTATAAAGCATTAAATCCAAATATACCTGTCCAGGAAATGATGAAATATCATTTTCTATGATTAAATATCTCTCACATAATGCTAAATTAATATTATTATTCTTGTATGATAAATTTCTTTCCTTAGGTCTAGTTCCAAATCAATGGCGAGAAATTGGTGTAATTCCTATTCCTAAGCCCGGAAGAGACATCAATTTGGTATCATCTCTTAGACCTACTTCACTTATTTCATGTATATGTAAAATCTTTCATTCAATTATTCAAAAGAGATTAGAGTGGTATTTTGAAAGTAAATGTTTGTTTGCCACCACAATACCACTTTAGGTTTTAGAAAGTGTAGATCTTGTTTCGATAATTTAAGTCTATTAGTTACTAGGATTCAAAAAGGTTTTTGTACCAAATGTGTCACAGTCGGTTGTTTCATAGACATCGATAATGCCTATAATAATGTAACTCAGCTTTTGCTAGCATTAGATCGGCTAAGTGTAGGAAATAAGATTTGTTCATACCTTTGGGAGTTCCTTCGTGAGAGACGTTTAAATATTAAAGTAAACGATTTATGTATGGTAAGAAATACGGGCAGGGGTTTAGAGCAAGGCGACCCTCTATCACCGTTACTGTTTAATGTAGCTACTATAGATTTATGTAAAAAAATTAGTTCCGATCATGTCCATGTTTCACAATATGCAGATGACTTTGTTGTTTACTCCGTTGCAGATTGTGTGGCTCAAGCTAGTTATTATTTACAGAACTTACTGAACTCACTTGATAAACTCCTTGCTGATATCGGGTTAGAGATTTCAACAACAAAAACTAAAACATGTATTTTTAAAAAGGGAAAAAAATAATGAAATTTATGCGTTCTTAAAATTAACAACTCCATCTTGCAGGTAGTAGAAAATGTTAAATATTTGGGCCTTTGGCTGGATCGCTCTCTAAGATGGGCCAAACATATAAATGAAACCCATATGAAAACAGCAAGATTTCTCAATGTCCTTAAAGCTCTATCTGGAGCTAACTAGGGTGTTCACCCGAAACACTTAAGAATCGCTTATATTTCTGTAATACGAAGTCGTTTGGACTACGCTAGAGTTTTGTACGGATATAGTTGTCTCTCAAACTTGTATAAACTCGACAAGGTCCAAAACCAAGCCATGAGGATCATTGCTAGCTTTATAAAATCTACACCAATTCATGTCATGAATAGTGAACTAAGTCTCCAACCCCTATTTATTCGTAGAAACTATTTGGCCGGAAAATTTTATTTAAAGTGTAAGTCATTGTTAAGCAGTCTTACAGTTTTTAACTTGCTAGGTGAACTTTTACCTCAGATACCTTTGTGGAAAAGGAAGAATAAGCATTTGTTAATTTTAAGCCACTGCAGCCAGAAATTGGAGATGTTTAGTTATCAATCTTGGGTCAGTAACATAGATTTATCTAAAAATATTAACTTTAATATTAACGGAGTAAATCAAGCAAAAAAACGATTTCAGCCATTGGTTTTAAATTATTTATGTTATCAATATTTAAACACAGAATATCAAATTTTTTATCAAATATTCACAGATTCCAAAGAAAATAATATCTTCGGAGCGGCTTTTTATGACCCTTAATAAAATATATCTATGGGTTTTAGTATTGACTCGAACATGTCTATAATGTATCTTGAATTGTTGGCAATCAGTGAAGCTTTATGATACACTCAATCAATAAATCATAGTAGGATTGTAATACTAACTGACTCCAAGAGTTCTTTACAACATGTGGCTCGGTGTACCTCGACATTTCGAGGAACACCGATAGCTTATACAATAATTGATCAGATTCTGGAACTTCAACAGAATTCTAAATTAGTAGTACTGCAGTGGATTCCGTCACATATCGGGATACATGGCAATGAGGTAGTGGATGCTTACGCTAAGAGGGCCTGTGGAGAGGGTATTCCTTTAGATGTAGTACCAATTTTCTCAGATAACTTCTATTTGGTTAAAACATATTGTCATAAATTGTGGAAAGAATTTCATGATGTGAGATCAAGAGAAAAAGGTATCTGGTACAAAACCATTCAACCTGAACCTCTAGTAATTCCCTGGATAGATTACTGTTCCTTTAATAGAAAAGATATTGTTACTGCCATGAGGCTTCGATCCGGTCACATCCCATCGAGGAAGTTTACGTTCCTCATGGGTATCACACCTTCACCTAATTGCAAGAAATGTGGAATAATCGAGGACGTACAACATATCTTGATCGAGTGTGGGCGGGGCGGACGCCTCAGGAGAGATCTGTTTGATTCCCAAAATATGTTTGGAATTGGTACTTTAAACAGTGTTTTAGCTAAGCCAATGTCGGACGAGGCTAAAACTCTGTACGAAATATATTACAATCATTTAAAATAGTTTAAAATTCAGAGTTTGGCTATGATGGAGCGACATAGTCAGTATTGTGACAAAGCTCCTTAATAAAGAGAAAAAAAAAATAGGTTACAGAGTAAGCAGAAAAATGTACGGCGATGAGCCCGTACAGGAGTGGTGATGAAATAATTTACACTAAGTAAAGCGCCTGTCTGGTTTCGAACCTACGACCTAAACTCGTTATTTGTGGCCGTTACCACTGCTCACTATTATCGTGATACATGTTGTAGATTGTGGGGCTGCTCTGAATATTTTTCCACTAATGTTGGTTCCATAATGAGTTATTTTGTGTACCTTCCTTAGAGGCCTGTAGGGACAACAGGGCCGCCTGGAAGAACTGGGATTTGCCCTACAAGTTTTCCTGAAGATAGTAAGTACCTGTTATTTTATCAAAGGTTAAAGCGACAGCAAATTTGCTGAAGCAACATTTTTAAACGTACCCGAACTCTTTTTTTTTCCGACTGTGCGACGCAAAAGAGGCTAATGTGTATTTTTGTCTATTTATTTATCTATTTAAGGAGTACCACCACGAGATATACATTACAATAATTATCTTTTACAGTAATAAAACTTGTTTAACACTCAATCACACACACAGCTTACACATTATCTAGTATACATGCTATAATTATACGTACATAATTATATAAAGAAAACAAAACAAAAAAAAGGTTTAACATGATTTAACAAAAAATATGTATTAAAATTGCAAAAAATATTGACACAAAGTAGAGCACCTATCTGGGTTTAAACCTACGACCTACAAGTTATAAGTCGCGGCCGTTACCACTAGACTACCACTGCCACAGTCGGGGCTAGGCCTTCATTGTTAAGTTTAAGAAGATGCCTCCTTTCTTTTTCTCCTTTTTACGCAGTCGGGTTTTTTTTTGAAGCCATGCTTTGGACAAACAAATACAAGCCAATACGAGAGAAAAAGTTTTATTTAAATGTCTTATCATCAGCGCCACCTAGTATTTTAAACTCGAATGAAGTCCGCTGCCAATTTAGGCCCCAGCCTTAGTAGAGTGGAATTGTTGTTGAATTGAAAACCCTGCCATCTGTCTTTGGCTCGTGAAACTATTGTCGACTAGTGGGCACACGAATCAACATACCATTTCCAAAATATTTTCATTACAGCTTTGGTTACTACTAAAGCAGACAAAGAATTTGGGACGAAGGAATTGCCAGCAGAAGGTCCTTGTAACATCTGTTGCCAACAGAGGGCGTCACGAGTGATGAGAAAGCTAATAATATTAAAATAGAATAATAAAGTTGGAAACACGGTGGAGGTGTCAACTTGAGCATTCTCTTGAGAAAGAACAACGAGCGTTTTTTTTTTATTTTGTCGAACTTAACAACGAAACTATTTCGCTACAGATAATATTATTATTTCTATTTCTACATTTGTTTTCATCGGCCCAGCTGGGTAAATCTGATGCCATGGGCCTTTTTTAATTTTTTTTTCCGGAGTGGAAAATCCTCATGGATGTCCTCCGCCTTGGGGCGGGCAGAGGGATCTGTCAGACTCTTACTGACTAAAAACCACCCCGGTGTTCCATCTCACACCTACGTCGGGGTCGCGGGAACACACGATTCTTCCGCAACCCCGACTGGTGCCGTCTATGAGGATGCCGTCTATAAGTACATCCATGAGGATTTTCCACCCCGGGAACAAAAAAAAAAAAAAGGTTATGACTCCCCCGCAACGCCGATCCGCCGATCTCGCTTTCCATTTCCGCAGCCTGCTTCTACGAGATTACTGTTTCGCAGAAGGAAACCGCCGCGTCCCAGGACTCGACGCTGCCGACCATCGAACTCACTACGGTTGGCAGCGACAGGTCACTGCCTACTTCAGAGATGAGGGAACGGCGCGGCTCCTCCCAAGCGGCACACTCTACCAGTGTATGCCACGCCGTGTCCTCCCGGCAGTCGACGCAGTTGTGACACCGGGCGTCCGGCTCTCTGTTTATGCGACACAGATACTTTCCGAAGCACCCAAGCCCCGAAAGTACCTGCGTCACCCGAAACGACAGGGAGCCGTGCCTCCTCCCGAGCCAGTGGTCGAGCCACTGGCCAGAAGTAGGCCGGTGGTAGGGCGTGAGAGCCTGTCCCGCCATTCCACCACCAGGACCTCGCGAAGCTACGACTGACGCTGCTCCATATGGCGCTGAATCGGCCGCTCGCCACACGCCCTCGCTTCCTCGCGCCACCGATAAAGTGACACGACGTAACGGTGCAAGTTGATCGTCACACACTGGAGGAATTTTCTTACTAGCTTAAATGTAAGAGCGGGAGGGCTCGGAGGTTTTAAATGATAACGATCAAACATCTTTACAACACTTTTATCACTCACAACAAACAATGATTCACACAACTTCATTTTACAAGGAGATGCACACAGTTCTTATTACAATTTAATACTTCGCGCTCTGCGACTAGAGCGAGCCTATTTATGCGTTTAAAAACAACTGTCAACGTCACACAACAACGACTTCCGTTGACATTTGTTTTACAATAAAATTTACATTGAATTTAGTAAAAATAATACAACAACAATAATAACACTATTTGATTTCTAATTTACAACACTTTTTGAATACTTTTAATTTGTAAACGTAGTTAGGTAACAATCATTTTATTTAAATGAACTAGCAGTAGTGTTCCAATTCACTTTTTAGAGTGGATGTTTAAATAAAAACAAACCTTAAAATTAACAATATTTGCTTTAATACGATGTTATAATGTAATGCAAAATGACTTATTTATATTTTACTGTACATATTTGTGTTTCCGTTACGTCATCAGCCGCTATGACGTTTGTTTTAGTCTGTGTTACTGTTTTTATTTGTCAGCGCTATCATACATGTATTGAGAATCGATGACTTCAGCAGCAGGTGGTAGGTGTTAGATAGAAGATTGAGGGAGCTAAGGGATTAATGAAGTTGTTTGGGTATCACTCCTGTTGCAGATAGCACTATGGGAACTATTATAACTTGTTGTATATACCAAAGTCGGGTTATTTCGTCTTTCAGTTCGGTATATTTGGATAGTTTCGCACGGCAATATCTATTAGGAACCCAGTTTTATTTACTTTATTAATTAATGTAATATCTGGTCAATTAAAGTGAATTGTGTGGTCTTTGAGTATGGCTCGGTCAAAGTATACTTTTGTTGTGAGGTTTTCTAAAACCGTTTCTGGGTTATGTTTATAATAATGGTCCTACAGTGTCTATAAATTTGTATATATGAGCTAGTTTTTGGTGTTTTACATTGGCTACTTGATCGTGTCGATGTTTCTAGTCAATCAATCAAAGATATTAATTTCAACATATAACTATACTTCATCTTCCGAGCAAACTTATTTCATTGGAGACTTTATCAGGCGTTTTTTTGTGACTGTGAATTATTTAAAATCTACTTAAAGACCAAATTTTTGTAACTTGTTTTGTTTCTTGGAATACATACCTACGCATTTTACAGCTACAGTCTAGAATTTCCATTTTTCCTGCCTAATCACAACTCTCAACAGTCTCTTTATAGTGTATCTGGCCTGATTGTATGTACCCTAAATATGTGTAAGTATCCTGCTCATCCATTGGTTCTATCAGTTCGCCTGTTTCAAGGATGTATTGGTGTTGTTTCAGACCTGCTCTAACTGAATTTATTTTGCATTTATCTATGAGAAATTCAATTTTTATGTCTTTTGTGAATTTCTCTGTCAGGTTAGCTAACTCGTTAGGTTGACTCTCGGTTTTTGCATATAGTTTAATGTCATCCATGTACAGTAAATGGTTTAAAATGTCATCCTGCGTGTTTTCCTTTCCATTGGTAGAATTAGAATTTAAAGGGATTCCTAATGAGGTGGAGTATATTTTAGATAGGGGTTAAGAGCGATGCAGAACCAGAGTGGGCTGAGTGCATCTCCCTGAAAGATTCCACTCTGTATTTAAATTGGCCTGGTGTCTATTGTTTCAGTCTGTGTAGTGAGTTTAAGTACTGTAGTCCAAGTTGTTATTCCGGGCTTGAGGAATGTTACCAAAGATGAGGAGTATTAAAAAAAAGAAAAAGAAAGGCGGGTGTATTTTGTAAATTTCTGATACTTGTACTTGCCATGAATGGGGAACAGGGTTTATATTATCATTTCTTTTACTTCATTTATATTAATTATTATTTCCTTTATTTCATTTAAAAAATTATCAATAGCCCACTGGCATCGGGAACAGGGTTCTCGGCGCGGCGATCAGGTCTCCAGAGAGGGGATCCTCTTGACAATGCGAGCCGTGCCCAGAAGTACCGCTTTCTGAATCAAGCAAGAGAGCATCTTCAGGGGTTGGTCGAGGCTCTTGGCTATTAAGCCATTGGTTCTCACGACTATCGGCTCAATGATTGCGGAGTCCACATCCCACATGTCGACAACCTCGCGAGCCAAATCAAGATACTTGATTTGATTATCTTTCTCGGCTTTCAAGAGGTTACCGTCATGCAGGACAGTTACATCAATAATAATTGTGCGCCGCTCTACTCGATCTACCACCACTATATCAGGCATAATGGCAACAATAGTCCTGTGAGTGATGATGGAAGGATCCCAGTACAATGTGACATTTCCATACACCTGCCTGATTTCAGTTTCATTCCCTAAACACAAATTGCATTCATCACTGAAGTTGTTAACTTGTTATGACGTAGTGATTGGGCCATATCCAACTACAGAAGCTACCGACGAATGTGAAGTAAAATTCCTTTGATCCGGTCCGGTCGTCAATACCTACAAATTTTCTACTTCGCATTATGACCAAATCGCATATTGACATAGTAGCGAATACTACTTTTTCAAAGGTACAGTCGAGAAAAAAACAATTGGACAGATACAATTTATTCTCATACTTATAATCTACCTACCATGTTACCTGCAATATGTCCGCCGGTCAATACCTACTCACTGTGCAAAAACAATTACTAAATGTACGTTAAAACCCTATGTGAGTGAAAATTCACGATTGGTGATTAATTTGCTACCGTATTCTAATGATATTCTTTTAAAACTATAAAATTGTAATATTCTGTTGGTTGAGGGATGTGACTTCATTGTTATACATTTTGTCAAACTGCATATGACGTTGCAATCTACGTGACCGGTTGAAATAAGTCGTTCAAAATAATGTTGCTGCATACTTCTTGCCAACAAGAATCCATAATCAGAGCTATTTCATTATCTTCGTGATGTGATGCACAAATGTGAGAACTTTGTCTAACAATCCTCTCTCTATTTTCATCCATAGTCACTGTCGCTGAACATTCATCCTACTGACACATGTCCATAGCTTCCGTTTTTATTATTTTCCGCGAAATTATATCGATGGCTACCATAATGTAGAGCCGGTTTTGCCTTATGACTTGTTATAAATTTTAGATTATTTTCCATTGTATCGCTCTAATACCAATAGAACAAACAGTACCTTTATGCGACATTATTTAGACTTCAACATAAGGAAAATCTGTCCGGCTGTCAGTACTTATCGTCAGTACTGACAGCCGGACAGATTTTCCTTATGAGTTTTTAAGTTAACAGTATGTAAATAGTTTAGTATTTATCTGTACCTATTTTCAAAACGTAGGCATTTTGCTACTATGTCAATAGGCAAAGTAGAGAATATGAGATGTGGATTATTTATTACATAGGTTTTATGCATTGTAAGTATTGACAACCGGACCGGTGCGGTGTGGATATGGTTTGGTCTATCTGTTTATCCTTAATTTGACTGGAAATCACATCACGCCTCTAATTTGCAAAAGGTAAGGCAGAGGTGTACCTACCCATTCTACACCCACATTTAGCCAGTTATGAAGTCCCATGTATTAGGGGCTGAACTACTGAGAAATTCCGGATTTAATGGAAAACTCGCTAACACTTTGCCCGACCTGGGGATCGAACTGAAGACCTCGTGCTTAGCAGTGGTGCTTTGCGACCAATAGACCAACAAGACATCCTAAATTTTGTGGGTCATTATTTCTGACTAGATTTGCTTTTTGTTAACCAAGGTATTTGAAGAATATTGCCTAGCTATTGGTCCCTTGTTGGTGTAGTCAAGTGGACGCAAATTGACGGCTGAGGAGGAAAGTGGTATATGGTTTTGTAATTCCCAGTAGTAGTCCGCATATCTGACAGTTCACCAACTATCAAGTAGAACTTTGTTCAAATTACTGGTGAAATGCACCATCTCAGCTTTATCTGCCCCTTCGGAGAATTAATACAGACGTCGATTTATTATAATGTGCCTTCCTCAATTATTAGTTTACTTTCACCACAACGAATTCAAATGTAGCTGATTGAAATGAAGCCAACACCTAAATTTATAACTCTCGGCGATAAGGTGAGCGTTAAAAATCCAACCGTTAGGTGTCGCCTAATGATAATGAAAACGGGCATAAGTCTATTTTAAATCTTTCCAATGCACGATAGTAAAGAAAAAGGTAAACATTATGTAACGACATTTATAAAGAAACTCAAGCAAATATGAATTATTAATAAAAAAGCGTACTACACTATATACGAATAAATACATGACAAAAATGTCCGTTCTAGTCCTTAGCTTTAAGTCATTGAAGAACCTTTAAACATTGTGTAATGAAAATAACGATAATTAATTATGATTATGACGTGAAAGGAAAATAAGTAATTAATGTTTTAGGAAGGAAGTACTGAATGGAAAAGTACTATCATATAACAACAAAGTTAGAAGTATTCAGACTACCAATTGTCGATTTCTGAATCGGAGATATTCGTAATGCAGATCAAAGGATGAGCATCGGAAGTGTTGAAGTGTGTTTTGGACGAACTTCATCATTATGCTAGTATATTTTTGTACTATTTCATGTTTATGAGTACCCATTATAACTTTTCAAGTCTTTAAGTAAATAATAATATACAATGTGGAGAAAACAATGCGAGAATAAATGCTAATAAATGAATTCGAATGCATATCTTGGAACTATCAAAAAAATCTTAACAACGAAATTAAAAAAAAAAGTTTTTTACTCAAACTAAATAGTAGTGATGGTCCGACCACAGAACAGATAAAAAAGTGTCCGACAATGGGTTTTGAAAATGTTTGACTAGCTGTAGTGGCAAAACAATAGAATAAATAGATTTGTTAAGGAAAACCCAAAGCAATGAGTAATTACGATGCTTATTTCCTTAATCATGTCAGTCTGTCAGCAGCGATTTAAAAAAATGGACGTTAAATGGTCCCCATTCATTACAATTTTTGTTTGTGCAACTCTTGGACTTCAAATTGCATCAGGTAATTACTACGTAATACACTTTATTTACGACGATGTTTTTTAAATAGCTACCCGCAACATTGCTCGCGTTATAATCAACTAAACTATAAAATATACCCTATGGCACTCTGCAATTCTACCTGTATAGGATTTTCCGAAATCAGATCACTACCGTATGGGGAGTGGTCATAGCCTGACCTTCTTGCAAAGAAGAAGAAGGGAAGAAGGTTCTGTTCATGCAGAGCACCAGAGGTTGTCTCTTACACCTAACGAACAAACGTTACCTCTTTTTAATATAAGTGATAATAAAAGTCAGTGATCCTGAGTTGGTAGGTATACACTTAGCCAAGTCATTTAACTATTCCATTTAAAAAAATCTAAACTCCACAGTACTAGTTAAAAAACCGGATAAGTTCGAGTTGAACTCGCGTGGTGATGGTTCTGTAGGATGAATATTAATCTACCATGTTTTATATCCCAAAAATAAACTTAACATTGCAGTTGAAAAACGTGTTCTCCTTTAAATTCATAATGCAATTGTAAGTTTATACGCGCAGTACTGGGAGATTTAAAATGTTATTTAAGACCATAAACATCTTATTGGTTTTCCTGTAATCTCTATGTAGGTATCTAAAAACAGTTCCCTGTCATACATGTTTTTTTTTAATTTAGGCTTTGTGATTTGGAGATCAATGGATAGTCAATTTTTATCCCTTTTCCTTATTTTTCTTTTTATGTTCAATGAGACTCTTACAACAAGGCTTTTCATTTCATATGTCACACGGTACGGTCTGAATATATTTATTTACAATTTTACAATTTGCCCCCCTTAAAGAAAAATTGGGAGCTTGTAAAAAAAAAAACTACGATACACGTCCGCGTGTATCGTAGTTTTTTTTTGTACAAGCGTTTGGGTCTTGAAATTCCTTTGTGTACCAAGTTTCAACTTAATTGGTCCAGTAGATTCGCATCGAAATTGCGTGTCACGGGCGGATGGACAGGATACGAGTGCTCAGAGTGTACAGAATCCTAAAACTATTAAAATGTATTTTAACAGTTTGAAAATAATACAAATTTGTGCTGACAATCATGTCAATCTGAAAACTAAAGTTTTTGTATCTATTCGAAAAAAAAATAGATGTAACAGGTAGATTTTTGACAATTTTGTGCTTTGTGTGACTCTTTGGAATGGGCAACTAGCTTTATCATCATGACTGACCGACCGCTGGACAATTCAAAAGAGCCTGTAATTAATGTATATAAATTGTTATTGGTTTAATTGAAATAAATTCTTTCAGTATGAATTTGGGCTTTGTTGATTGCATACTCTAATTAATTACGCTTTTTGTTTTTATTTCAGCAAAATATCGAGACACGACACTAGTAAGTAATCTATACATAAAACATACACATACCTACATACTACATATTTATACTAAAATACTACAAATAAATGAAATAGAAGTGTCTGTTTGTAAAGTCAAAATAACAGCTACTTACTAAATGCATAATTATGAAAGTATAAAACGGTACACACAAAAAAATACACTTTTATTTTTGACTTTCACTAGCAGATAGCTGATGTTATATGGAATAGCTTAAGCTTTCTTTCATTTTAGAAAAATAATAAGGTTTCCGTACTAAATTGATGAGATTTACGTTTTGTTGTAAACTTAAGAAGTATTCAAATTCTACCACTGCACCAACCGTTTTTTTATTTATTTTAGGTAACGGAAGATGCCGAAAAGACATGCACTACAAAGTTTAGTAAGTAGACTCAAATACCTACTTTCTATTCACTTGGTAGTTATAGACAATTTTATAATCACTCACAGAGAGGAGGTCTGTATCCTAGCAGTATAGGAAAGTTATAGGCTGATTATGCTATGCTATTAAAATACTGACTGCCTCGTTGGTCTAGTGGTCGCAAGAGCTACCGCTGAGCATGAGGCCCTGGGTTCGATTCCCAGGTCGAGCAAAGTGTTATAAGGGTTTTTCTATCTAGAATTTCTCGGAAGAAACTCGGAGTCTGGATCTGTGCCCGGTTAATGGCAATAGGATCGCCCACTATTACATGGGACTTTAGCATAACTGGCGAAATGTGGGAATTTCTGGGATTACAGGCGTCATGTTATGTTACTAAAATAAAACCACTTCTTTCCTTTAAAACAATACTATCAGTTACCTATCCAATTCTGAACTTTTTGCAGCTGATAGGCTGTTAGTTTTACGGATACGTAATAACTCAATATTAATTTATAATATATCATAGCAATCATGAGGTTATATTATGGCCCCAATACCTAACAGGAACATTATAAGGATGCTGTACAGTCAGGATGCAGTATAGTGTTCAGGAAGTTTGTTTAGTGGAAACCTAAAATGTATTAATAACCTCGAGTTATTCCCGATTACCCGTCATATTATTTTCCTTCTTCCTATTGCGAGCATTGTGGTAGATTGTCATCTCAAATCACAACTGAAACCAACAAAATTCTAGATGTTGCACTGTTTTTTTTTTTCATTGAATACACAATATAAATTTAATCAAAATCAAAATATTTGATGTCACCTAAACCAACATGGGCACTTATGAAATGTCAGTGCATGGTTCCAACTGGTCGTTCCCTAAGGAACAGAGCCGGCAAGAAACTCCACGGTTACTCTTTTAATTACAGTGTTACTAAGTATTGTAGGGCAGTGTAGGCCTGTCAGCAAGTACCATAAGTTGCTTAACAAATAGATAATTATCTACAAATCCACAGTCTACAAGGGCTACAACGTTTTCACATTCAGAAAATATAAAAATATCGAAAAAAGTAAAATCTAATAATAAAATAAAAAACCTATTTAAACTAAATGACATGATTGCCAACTGACAACTGATAACAAAACAACAACCCTGTGGTCCCCAAACGGTTAGGCAGAGGTGTACTTATATTTAAATCTCATCTCGCCAGTAATGCTAGGGGTGAGCCTTTTGCCATCATCCAGGCACAAATCCAGGCTCCAGGCTGCTACTGAGAAATTCCTGATGGAAAAACCCTTTATCACTTCGCCCGACCTAGGAATCAAACCCAGCATAAACTATTGTAAAACCTTGCAACGCAAGGCTGAGAGCCGCATGTTCTTGTTGAGATTACTACGATTATGCTATTGTATTGAATCATACCGCGGGAACCGACAGGTTTTTGTGAATAATGCATTGCAGAAGATTTGTTAAAAAAAAAACAAGTTTTTCATGTAAACTTGTTTTAAAAGGACTGACCAACGAGGATGAGTCTAGTGATCGCAAACTCTACTGGTGAGCACGACTTCTAGGGTGAGATTCCTATATCGGGCAATGTGTTATTAGGTTTTCCATCAGTAATTTCTCAGTAGCAGTAGGAGCGTGGATTTCTACCCAATTGATGGCGATAGTCTCGCCCCCTATTACATGAAACATAAACAATTGTGGCGAAATGTGGGTATAGGTACCTCTATAGGTACACCTCTGACTTACCGTAGAGGAATACAGACGTCATGTATTGTGTATTTTTTTAATACATAACTAAACTTTAAATACCTGTGGTTATTGCAAGTTTTAGTTGAAATCTTACCGAGAAAAGACTTCTTATAAAACTCTATCTTAACTTCCCAATGTAAAGTTTTCAACGACTTTTAATTTTTTCAGCTGCCTGCAGTTTGACTGTCGTAAGTAAAAGATTAATTTCGTTTGTTAATTAATTAATACTGATTCTTAACCTTTTTGAATTCTATTATTTAGAAGTGGAAGTAGTACTACAATATAGCGCGTGTGTCAAATATAAATTGGCGGATTTACCTAGATATTGGTGCTAAGCAAGCATAGCAGTTTTTATGCCGAACATGAAAATAAATCGAAATATATTTTTGAATGCCATAAAGCTACGGTTTCCAAGAATAGCGACAGCCAGCACATAAAGGCCATCGCTTCGGCTGTTACCAAAATGGTGGTAGCGGGGTTTCTCTTTACGGTGTACAAAATGATCTCTAGGAAAACACACCAAAAAAAAATCTGTGACGTCATTCGCCTGTAAATTGAAGACGATATTACACGGCCTTCGGTTTTCTAGCAAACCGGAGCTAAACTGAACTTAACATCAATGAACTTTTGAAAAAGGGTTCAGTCGTCTAGAAAACTGACAAATCTCTCGTTTTATATTATTACCCCAATTAATGAATGGCCCAATCTTTAATCTCATTCTGTTTTGTCGAAGTTGGTATGCAATGGACCTGCATTGAGTGAAATTAATGATATTGTTTGACAAACCAAGTTTTTTTTTAGGATAGTAAACAACTTATGGAGCGTGGCGAAAAAGGTGACGCTGGAATGCCTGTAAGTAGTACTACAAATGTAAAAATCAATGTTCGGTTGTTCATATTTTATGCGCTGCCATAATCCTATTGCGATAAAACGTCGTCAACTTATTGCTTGCACAGTGGTTATTTGTACTTATATTACGCGCTGGGTACCAGTTAGTTACAAATATAATCCAATAGGTATATTGTACAAGGATATTTGTAATTGTGGATAGGTACATAAGCTACCTACCTACTGTGACACTATGACTGTGTGGATTTACACAGTCATAGTATATTTCCGCGTAATTCATAAGTTCATATTTCTCAATGCTGCACTCAAGTTGTGTCAACTCTAGAATTCTCTTTTACTTTTTCTGGACACTGCGTTAAATAACAATTCCTTGGGCATCCGTGATCAGTTTGCCTTCATATTAGCTCTGGTAACAAATGTTATCTATGACCACTTCATTTTCTTACCCACGTAAGCCAGTTATGCACTTCAAAATGTTAAGTTCCCACAGTCATCCTTTTTGGCAAGCGCTTTGGTGAAAAGGTCCTTTTCGCAAGTATCCGAAATGTCCACAATATTTTAAGTCATTTATTAAATTGAAAACTAGTTAATTGATAAATAGACATCTATATTGTAACTGGTACGGCTGAGAGGTACATAAGGGATTATACAAAAAAAAACCTACTGGACACCAACTGGAAGTCACTTTTTTCTATTCTGTCCATCAAAGAATTGTCTGGTGTACTAGAAATTAACTTCATTTCAAACCATCACTAGGACCTACTCTTAATGTTTTAATAAGTATGCATTATTGTAGACCTACCAAAATGCGTACTTATTAAAAATTAAATTTAGGCGACGCGTTTCGCAGGTGACAAAAAGGCAGCCCGTGTCTCGGAACGAGCGGTGCCTTTGTGACGCGCGCGATTTGCGTCACGTGTCGCGCCGGTTTTTAGAAGCATTAACCCTATCCTTTTATTATTCCTATCAAATATAATATTTATTGTTAAAGGGACTTCAAGGCGAACCGGGTGTTCATGGAGAAAAAGGAGACTCAGGTCGTGATGTAAGTCTTGCACGAAAATCCACATTTACTTAATATTGTAAATAACATAACATCTCCCCTTGTTTACCAACGAAAGGTTGGGCAGAGGTGTACCTATAGTACGCCCACATTTCGCCAGTTATGTTTAAGTCCCATGTAATAGGGGGTGAGCCTATTGCCATCAATCACTCAGAAGTTCCAGATAGAACAGCAATAAACGGAGTATTGAACTCAGTATAGTCCGCGAGGCCTAAGCTGAGCTTTGCATTTGTGTGAGTGCACACATACAATGTGTTACATAATTAACGCAAGACCTAATACACCCCAATTAGAGTATTGAGTTAAAAGCATAATACACTGACCAAAATTATTTTTTAGAGCTATCAATAATTATTAAGAAAATCGTGTTGACCATAGCATTACTTTATGCATTTAAAGTTGAGTCTTATAGCCTTGATATAAGATTTAATTTTCTTTGGCTCAATAGACGGCCAGTATGACAAAATACATATTTTACTATACAAAATACTAAATACAGGTATTAAAAATTACTGAAATTGATTCAGTATTTCAGTAACTTTTAGACGACTACACAACTTCTTTCAGGACTTGCGTTTACTCTGTGACACCTTGTAGATAGTGTAGGTGTGCGTCGGCCTAGAGCGCGATTGGTTTAAATCGGTTTATACAATCGGCCTGAGGCGCTGTGCGTCCCTCCATTGGTGCGATTATTAACCACTCACACAAATACGAAGCTCAGCATAGGCCTCGAGGACTGTACCTTATGCTAAGGCTAAGGAGTGGCGCTTGTGACCATGAGGCCAACGACGAACGAAATAATGTGAAAGTAGCGGTCTGTTCCCTTTTCACAAAGAATTTGGATGAAATATTGCATTTATTAGTGTACGACAATATTCATACGATTGTAAAAAGTTATAAGTGACTCAGAATATAATACTTTCAGGACTTATTATCAATAAATGATATCAGGCCAAATCGAAGCTGACCAACGAAATTGATAGACAATACTGAAACATGTTTATTTAGTTGTTTACCTAACAGTCAAATTATAATACCGACGATTTTAAACTGTTCAATGAGCTCTTTCCCTTTTTTATCCTCGTTTATAAATTTATATAAGAATAGTTTCAGCATTTTAACATAATTAATTTTTAAAGACTTTTAATACATAATTATCTGTTTTTTTTATAACAGGGCCCGCCTGGAGTCATGGGTGTGAAGGGTATTGCTGGTGAAAATGGAAAAACGGTGAGAAATATTATGTGACACTAGTGACATGAAATGTCATTAAATTTTAGGACGAGTTTTTCGGTGCTGGCAGTCCCACGCGGGCGAGCGACTGATGCTCTCGCCCGGTGGCCCCTTATATGCACTTGTACGAAAAAGTCTTCCTGTTTTTTTTTTGTACACATTATTTAGTAATGTTTTAGGTAACAATTGATTGTATGAATCATATTTAAAATAATTATTTTTCCCTATTTTAAGACCTATTAGGCATACGATTTTTATAAGAACTTTAACACAGTTTTTTTTTTATATTTATTTATTTAAGTACGAATGGTCTTTAACCATGGTCATTCAAAATGAAAAATGATTGGAGAAACCTAAATGAAATTTAAAGACCTATTCAATTATGATACCCTCTTGACATAGGTCGTCGATTTTCTTTTTTTCTTTTTACAATAGGTCGTGGTTGTCGCCATATTAAATTTGGATTACTGTTATGTCTTTATTGCCACCCACAAGATTAAGACAAATCGATATGCCTACGTAAGAATCATCAAAATCGGTCTTCACGTTTGGTCAAAGCGCCACAAAGGAACAAACATATTTAAATAGGCTAATAATTAACTCAATACCCTCCTTTGCGTCGCGTAGTCGGGTATAATAGGTACCACGATAAGAACATTAATGGTTTGTTCTTATTATGTATGTTCTAAGGAATTTTTTTGGGAAACATGGTTTCATTTAATGTAATAACCTCACCACGACATTGTATACATACTTTGGAAATTATAAAGAGGCGTTGTCATCTTTTTCTAAGTGTGTCGATGGCATTGTTTGATAACAGTAAAACAAAAATTGGCCTAATACTCAGCAACGCTGATACCATTCGATGAAGAAGACATACGGTCCTCATGTCCTATCACCTGTACACAAAGCTGACAGAGTATGCGGCTCAAGATGAAAGAGGGGCCATGGTTTGCAGGGAGACGCCGCATACACATTGAGAAGGGGATCCATTCAAATTTTATTGTCCATTCAAAGTCGTTGACATTCTAAAGGCAAACCCATGAATTATTATGATTTTACTGATTGGTTACCTGCTTGTTATTTTCAGGGACCTCAAGGCCCACCCGGTGTTAAAGGAGAAAGAGGTGAACCCGGTATAAATGTAAGTCTTGTACAAAATAAGAAAATACACGTCGTAATCAATTAATGAATGACATAATAGAATGGATGTCGAGGTGACCCAGAGGTTAAGATCTTGCCTCTCATGCATGAGGTTGTGAGTTCAAATCTGGGAATTTTCAATACATAATGTACCTATTTTCTGTGTTTATGAGACATCAGTGAATGGCTCTTTGTATGAGAAGCGGCCTTTGCCCTGTAGTAGGACACTAAAAGGCTGCAATTATTGCATATGAAATCATGGTTAAGGAAATGGAGTTTCTTAAGACGCAGGCCAGCATGCCGATTCTGTAAAAATCCGACCGTGAAATATTGCGTGAGTGAGCTGTCAGTGTCATCCCCTCTTGGTCAATACCTAGCATCAGTGGCACTGACAGCTCACTCCGCGCTCACTTCACATAAGTTTTCACGGTAAAATGATTCCAGAATAGCACTGCTGGTGTTTTTTGTTTGGGTGGAAAATTATCAAATGATTTCTCCCGCTCTTCGTGTCAGACTTTTACTAACTAAAACCCATTCCCATTCGCTTTCGCTCCGTACCATGGCCTGGACCAGGGCCGGATGCGAGAGATCACCGCTACTGATCACCTCGGCGAGGACACAGTGGTGCTACGCCCAATCTTGGCAGACCTCCACCGTATGCTCCTCAGTGTCCTCCGGGCGATCGACAGAACGGTGACACCTAGGCACGCGAAAACGGCATACGATAAAACAGTATACCATGATAATGGTTTTCACAATTGGCCACCATATTGCTTGCATAAACTCTTGGCGCTTGCTAGCTGCTGCGTGTCACCGCGCCATTCAGTAAACCAGAGAGAAGAGAGGAAAAAAAATCAAGCATGTTTAACCCTTTATAGCCCAATCATACGTCAAATTGACATCCAACGATAAAAGTGCCTGTAATTCAGTACTTTGGGTTATTTTTTTTTTACATTTAGTTTGATATAAAAAAATGGCAATAGTCTCGCCCCATATTACATGGGACTTAAGCATCAATTTTGCGTTTACCACATATTGCTGTTTCCGTGTCCATATTGGTCGATTGGTCAATTAATTAGATGGGCCAGTGCTTGAAGAATCTCCTGGCTAGTTTCTGAACTCAACGTAATAAGACGACGAGATGGTACGTCGTCGTCGACAGCAATTCTGACTTCATCTTGAGTCACACAATCTTCCTGCTCTGAGTCTGTTGTGAGTCCTCAGTAGGACACTCATCATCATTTACCAAAATGATTGCTATTTTTTCCACATTCAGCCATCTCGAGGCTGTAATTTTGATTTTGAAATTATATAAAATACAGCAGTAAATCCTGAAGAAAAATACCGAACTGTGATGAATGCAACATTAAACAAAGCTTAAACATGCCTAAAAAAGACGTATTACTCTGTCAGAAAGTACTGGGAAAAGATCAATAATACACAAAATGTTAGCTATTCATCCAAATTAATTTTAACGCCTTCAAAGTATGCTCCTTCAGAACCATACACTTACGCCAACGAATCATCCAATCATCAAAACATTATTTAAACGCTTTTTCAGGAATTGAGTCAGTTCTCGCCGCGAATTCTCCTTTGTCTTTAGGAAAAAGAAAGAAGTCGGCTGGAAACATATGTGTTTTAGTAAAAAAAATCGTTCACAATGGTGTCGTCATGCATAATCCTAGAAATTTCTTTCCACAAAACCGCTTAAAGCTCAAATAATGTTCTTTATTTATCGTTTGACGTTCCGGCAAGAGTTTCGAGTGCACAACACCGCGATAGTCCAAGAAAACAGTCAACATGACTTTGACTGTTGATCGACTTTGGAGTGTTTTTTTCGGTTTAGGTTCAGTTGGAAGGTGCCACTGCGAAGCTTGTTGAATAGTTTGAACGTCAAACTCGTAAACCCACGTCTCGTCACCAGTAAAGATGCGTTTCATGAATGTTGGGTCGGAATAGACTCGTTCTAACATGTCCTCAGAGCCTCTTAAGCGACTGGGTTTTTGGAGAAAATTTAGGTATTTTGGGACTAGCCGAGCGGTAACATATTTCACACCCAAGTGATTATTAAATATGGCACTGATCGAATCGTGAGACACAGAAAGTTCAGCGGCTATCTCTCTCAAACTTGAATGAGGATTTCCAGTCACAATTTCCTTCACTTTTGAGATATTAACTTCAGTTGAAGACGTTGATGGCCTACCAGAGCGAGCCAAATCTTCCATCACATCTCGACCGCTTTTGAACGCTTTGGACACCTCATAAGTACGTGTTTTTGAGAAAGTCGATTAACCTTCTGTAATATTTTCATTGACTCCGAACACGAAATTTCATTGGCGATGCAAAATTAAAGACAAACTCTTTGTTCTATGTTTTTGTCCATTATGAAATTCGCAATACACACTAGACATGATCTAACTAAAAACAGCACTGTATTTAATCTAAATAGCAGATGCAACACAAACTCCGCGCCGAAATGAAAATCAGTTGTGCCAATCTAACAACAAAAAAGAATCTGGAACAAATCATCCATTCCTGATACTTTTTGACAGAATGTACAACATTGCGAGTACTCCATAACGGTGTTCTTCAGTTAGCTTTTGGCGGCCACTCAGTTGGCTCGAACGACCACTGCGATCGAAGCCAGCGTGTGAAAGACATCCCATATGCGTTTCAGTGTACGTCAAAACGACGTAGATTTGGCTTCGAGGGTAAAACACTGGTGTTACACGAATACATCTAACTTTGGCCTTCACACATACGTATGTTTTCCACATGTAAATAATTTCTTATCAAACTAACAAACATATTCAAGGTACTTTGTAAGTTACATATAGATATGCACGTTGATGGATGGAATACTCTTTATTTTGTACACCATATAAAATACATATGTATAATTATAGACACACATACAGACACATTACTATTTATTTCTACATTTACAACATATTAAGTATTTATTTTACAGGGCCCACCTGGAACTCCAGGTACGAAGGGAGATCCTGGGGAAAATGGGAAAGTGGTAAGAAATATTAAATGTCTTCCAACGACAAGATAAAATCTGGATTTAATGCATCACTTTACGTTTCAAAATGCAGTTTATTGAACGGTAATGCAAAGTCATTATCGTTCTAGAGCTGAAAAGTACGCCAACTCTACATAGTCAGAGACATGTCTTAGTGTGAATTGCGCCAGTGAAACTGAACGCGATTGGCACATCTAAAACGCGTTCAAGAGCTGACAGTGTAAATATTCCATAGAAGATAATGACTCTGAAGACTCAAAAACGTAGTTCACTTGATCGCATACGGTTTAATTAGTGAAATGCAGCCTAAGTTGCATGTTTAATCTCAGCAAAGAACCTTCATGCCTTTTTATTTTTTTATTCTATTTATTTTTGTTGAGAATATCTAAATGATAAATTTTACAGTTTAAATATTCTCACAAAAAACAAACATTAATGTTTTGATAAATAAACATATTTAAGTAATGTTTATTTATCAAAACATTAATGTTTGTTTCTTGTTTCATGTTTTTTTTATGTTTGTCAACAAACCGACATTAATTATTGTTCTATGAAAACAGGTAATTAGTATTTTTAGTTTCAATAATAGGCAATCTAACGGTTAGGAATAAGACACCAATAAAACCGTCAAAAACTCTATTTGACATTTGTCACAAATATTTGTTCCAAAATATGTTAAGCCGTTTTTATATGTTCTGTGGAAAGCATATTGTAGATTACTATCACCCACTATCCCTATACATTGTGTGTTACTAGGAAAACGGAATTATTTTTTTCTTTTGCAAGTGTGTTGTGTTTAACACACTTGCCCTTCAGCCCATGGTATCGGTTTGGGCGGCAACAGAAATCCCGACTCGAGTGCAATGACATACTTTGTATACTTGTAACCTCTGTAGGGACCTAAGGGGCAGACAGGGTTGCCTGGACCAGTGGGACCTCCTGGACCTCCTGGAAGTCATGGAGTTTGCCCTTGTTATGAAACTCCCAATGGTAATTATTTTATATTTTTTTGGCAACTAAAACCTATAAATTGAGAACTCATCAGTGGAGCTGTACTTTGTTACTGTAAGTGCAACTGTGCAGCTTGGCCGTTTTCACATTGGACGATAACGACACGATAACTACACGATATTGTCGGACTGGTAGTTTCATACAATTACTACAAATCGCTTTCTACCTGTCCTAGGACGATCCACTGACCGTGTCATTCTCGTCAGCGATACCGTTGACTACAATGATACAATGTAAGAGCGTTCATTGCCAACTTTAATTGTTGCGTCGATATCGGCAGACGACATTGTGCGGGTTGAAGTAGATCGCGGAGGGAGTGGCATGGGCAGGCATCGCCGGACGGCCGTGGGTGGATGCTATTTGTCCACTGCCACTACCACCACTACTCTGTTTACATTTAATTGCAACAAGACGTTATTGTTTTAACTTATTTAACATGTCAAAGTTTCAGTATGACGTCGACACATTGATAAAACAAATACAATCAAAGGCCTGGCGCAACGCGATTATTCGAGACTGCTGGGGCATACTGCATGACTATAACTTAATGGTTAAGTCGTGTGACATACCTACCAATATCGTCTGACGAAATTGTTGTCGTCCGAGCGAGCTGAAGATACGAGTGTCAGTGTTGTTATCGATGCAGTGTGAAAACGGCTCTTGTCACTGCAACAAGACGCAAAGTAGTCGTATGCATCTGCGTTTTGTTGCTGCGACTAGACGCAGAGCTGTCGTTTGCGTCTGCGACTAGACATTACAAGGCCGCCCATTGTATGTTTTTAGTATGATATTTTTTTTTGTTATGTAATTTTGTGGTGTACAATAAAGTATATATAAATAAATAAATAAATTACAATATTATCATGCAGGAAGTGATCGTTATATTTGTACATTTTAATTTGAGAGATACGGTCTTATCGTTCATTTTGTGACTGAATATGGAGTTTCTGGTTTCACTTATCTTAATGCTAATCATGCGAAGGCGAAATAGAAACACACGTGCACATTCCTTAACGCTCACAGCAAGTCTGACGCTGACCTGTCGTATGCGACTGTCAGGTTTGCGCGTGCACCGTTCATCTAATTGCTGCAACAAGTAGCGAGAGCGTGCGACTCTGCAACTTGACGCTTGGAGTGCGAAGTTTTGAACAAAATACATGGAAATTGTCAGTCGCAACCTGTCGTTACGTCTAGTCGCAGGTCTCGCAGTCGCATGTTGCATAGTATATTCTATGACCCAGAGACGAAGCTGCAACAAGACGCAGAGGTTTTAAATTTCTTTTTAATTTTATAAGAGTTGCACGTGCATTATTTGTAAGCGAGTAAATAAAAGGAATTTTTTTGCATGGTATCATGAGACATTTTCGTTATTTTGCATGCGTGTTGGTTCTTCTGTTACAAACAAATAGATAAGTATCCACTTTCACCTATGTTATTTTTTTATGTGAAACATCTAATTTTGCGGATCAGACCTGGCGACGCGTCGACACACCACCAGTCGCCCCGCGCTTGTAACTCAGCGAAACTCTTCCCACTAAGCTCGGCAATCCAGAGGGGATTGTCCCGGTGAGCACATAACTCATCCAGGCGAGCAGTAGGGCCACCTGTACAGTGCACAGAAAACACAAACCGACATTCCGACCTTGCCGCCGAGGTCCCTCGCGAAGGCCCCGACGTAACTGTCCCCCCCAACCCTTGCTCGATGAAGAATGTTTTGAACTCCCCCGATAATTATAATCATCAAAATTTAATCCAGCCTGTCCCATCTTGCTGTCTCCGTCCAGTGACTCCCTAAGCCGAGGTCCGTATCCCACAGGGGGTGCCCATAGCGAGCAGTCCCTTAGTAATGTAGGTTTTTCGCCCCTGGCTAGAGGCTTTGAGTTCGCTAAAGCTAAAGCTACTACTACTAGTCAACTACCTTTTATGGCGTTAAAACTGGCGCAAATAGTCGCTTGAGATTCGTGTCAATGTGGACAGAGTTTTAGGTTGCAACTTATTAAAGTTGGTTCGACTAAATTCCTTAACTGCCTACTTAAATAGTAAACGAAAAAGAACCGCTGCGGAAAAGCTCCAACGAAGCCTGAAGTCAGCTTGCACGCCGCAAAGCCGACACACCGGTGTACATCTCCCGCCTACACTATACCACCGAGGTCGAAGACATCGTAGAGTACGTGTGCCAGAAGATGAAGTACATGCCTAGGGTGCAGTTACTGGAGTCACACCGCAACGTCAATTTTAAGGCGTTCGTGGTCCGGTTACCGAAAAGTTATCTGCCCATGGTCATGGAAGATGACTTTTGGCCGCAGGTCGTGGTGTTCTGTCGCTTCCGCGACAAGTACCACAGGACAGCACAAGAGCAAGCTAGGGAAGTGCTCCTAACATAACTTTAAGCATTATTTATTAACAAAGTTATGTTTAAACTTTATAAATGTTATTAAGTAAGGTTATTATGTCTATAGGCCATTTTAGCCTGAGATAATTATTATTATTAGTTTTTATTAAATGATTGTAATATTTCATTACAGATGTGCCACCAATGGAACCGGATGAAGAATTCGGGACAGAGGAAAATCCAGCAGAAGTTGCTTGTAAATCTGCACGACCCGGTGTAATAAGTGGTAAGAAGAATACCTCTTTGTGTAATGCATTTATAAAAGTTCTTCAAATTGAATATGATCGGAGTAAGCTTCGGTTCTCTCAGGTTCACCTTATCATTTTTGTTAAAGTAACGGTGGAGTTTCTTACCCCTTCTTCTCCATACGAAACTACATTTTGGAGTGGGCGCCTAGAATCAATTCCTTTTTTTAATTTAAATGTTGACGTTCAAAAGTGCCTTTCATGTGCCTATTTAAAATAAATGCTTTGACTTTTGTCTTTACAGACCATCAAACTGAACAAGTTTATCCATGGGGCCAACATCGTAATTGTGTAATAACCGAGAAAAAATAATCAGCCTTTCCATTAATTTGGATCGAGTATGTTTTGCAGTTTTGTATGGGACAGTTAATATGTTTTTCGCAATAACGATGTTGGTCCAAAGAGACCGTTGTTCAGTTTTGTACCACAAACTTTAATTTTACCACAACTTTTGATACATGCTGGATGTATAGGATCGAGTAGGAGATATGTGGTATACGGTTTCACCTTAAGTTATGCATGGATCATTATAACGAAAATGACATTTGTTGCAGGCACAAAATATTTGGGACCATTAGGAAAACCGATTAAAGTGTACTGCAATATGACGAGCCTGGAGACATGTATCAGGATAAATAAAAAAACCCCAGACTGTAATCGTAATCTCAATAAAGGAGCCTTTTGGTTGAATGAAATGGGCGTTGATATGAAAGAATTATACAATAATGTAAGTTACCTTTAGAAATCCATAGGAATTCTTTTTTAAACATATTTATTTTGATTGTATAGGCGCGAAGAAAGCAAACTGTGGTAAAATCGCATTCACACACTACTCCCATTCTACAACTTGAGGTCCGATTATCCCTTTTCTTCCATAAATACTAACTTACATCTGCCATCTGCTGACTGCCTCGTTGGTCTAGTGGTCGAAAGCGCTACGCCTGAGCATGAGGTCCTAAGTTCGATTCCCGTCAAACCCTAAACCGTCGCCCCCTAATACATGGGACTTAAACATAACTGGCGAAATGTGCTTGTTCTATAATTGCACCTCCGCCTAACCCTTCGGGGAACACAGCCATGTTATGTTATTTATTCATACCATAACATCGATCATTTCCTACCAAGCCAGCAGCCCAAAAATAGTAGACAATGCGAGGAACGTGTGTTCCCGGAGTAAAATATCCTTCACTTTAACAAGTAGTTATTAATTATCATAATCTTTTAATTTTGATTGATCGGTTTGTTTCAGATATCAGTAGAACAATTAACATGGTTGCGCGATCGATCAGAATCCGTTCGACAAACACTAAAATACAACTGCTTGGACTCAGTTCCATACTCTAAACACAACATGTCTTCGTCAGTGAAATTGTGGGCTTGGAATGATGTAGTGATAGGGCCATACCCGACCAACCAATCACCTATCTTTTATTCCGTACCAGAAGCTACCGACGAATGTGAAGTAAGATATAACTTATAATGTTTATTCTGAATTTAGAGGTCTTCATTTTATTTTGATTAGATTTGTAATTTCGGTTGGAGGTGTTTTATGTACAGTATAATATTAATGGTGATAATATTATAACAATAGTAGGCGTCTACAACACCTTTCTCAGTAGTTTATCATCTTGATCATAGGCCTCTTCAAACTACACCATTCCACTGAATGGTCACTGCCATCCAGCTGCTATCGGCCACGCTGCAGAGATCGTCGCTTCATCCAATTAAAGTTTTCCTATTGTAAGGAAAAATAAAATATGGGACTCGCTTGGGATTCGCGGTCTCTACTCACGTCTTTCCCAACGGTCATCGGTTCTGTTGCTAATATGGCCGGCCGATTGCCACTTCAGCTGTTAATTCGATATATATCGATCCTTATCGATCGATATATATCGGCCTTGGATCTCTGCCAGATCACCACAGTTATCTTCGTAGTTTATCTTTATCAGTACGAAATTTTAAATGTAGCTGAATTTGTACCAGTTAGTAAATCTTTCCAACACACAATAACATAGGAAAAAGCGGACATAATCTAACACCCACTCTTTCGACAAGTATAAAAACATAAATCAATCCGAAATATTTAACGTTTCAGGAAGGAAGTACAGAATGGAAAAGTACTATCATAGAACTACAAAGTTCTAATGTATACAGACTACCAATAGTTAATATGTGGATCGGAGATATTCGTAATGCAGAACAAATGATGAGCATCGAAAGTGTTGATTTGTGTTTTGGGTGAATTTACATAGAAATGAGTGCCGTTTTGTTAGACAATTCCATCAGACTTTTTGACAACTGTTGGCTGTATATTTTATAATAGTTTTGAGATGAGTAAACTCCAAGATAATTGACCATCGCATTTAATTTTATACCACCTATATATCTACTACCCAGCTAGTTATTAAACTATAAGTTGCAGACGTCACTAACGTCCCAGAATCCTAAATCGTACAACTGTGCTTCACTTAGACTCTTGATGGCTGTATGTTTCATCAGTGTACACCATAATCGCATCCTTAGTTGGCATCCCTCGCCTATACGAAACTATCGGGTAAGGTTGATAAATCTCATATTATTATACAATAGCACATCTCTCGCTAATTCTCTCGCACCTTAGCACTTTTGACGAGGCATCCTTCGGCCCGTAATAAGACTACATACATTGAATTTTTATATAATATGTTCATAATGGTGTAGTTACTTAAATTACCTGGTGCAAGGATATCCTCCATCTGCAAGTAATATGCTATCAATTTCGTTATTGCATAACCTCATATTTTATCGTGAATTCCTAAATATTCGGCTATCATGAGTAACGCACTACAAATAATATCAATTATATCATTACATTAGGGCCACCAAATACTTGGACACTTCATGAAAAATAGCCTTTTCTGATTCGGTACTGTTCTTTATGGGCGATACCTCTGAGTTTGGTGATTTTAATATGAGTGCAATCGGTTGCCCTTACAATGGACTTAAGTCCAGGTGCTTTTCCTATACAACCAAGGTTTTCGAATTCTTTGTTTATCTTAAATTCAATGGAAACTTAACGAAATCATGCATTAGCAAGGCAAAACGAGTAACTCTTTTCACTATTTGACATACTGTCGATTGTGAAATATGCATAATGTCTCCATATACAATCTGAAAGCTATCACTTGCATAAAATGTAAGGCCGTTAGTCACTGCCATAGTGGACTTACAGGAAGCCCTCTTTGTGTCTATAAATGTCCATAATTCTCAATTAAATCATATTCATCTCAACACTTTTGGAAAAAACGAAATGAATAATCATGAAAAGGATCCACATCACGAAAGCATACTTTGCGATTTATAGGCTCTGCAGCTTTGATCTCCGGTAGTATGGTGTAATTGATATCATCTATACCCCCAAAAGTAGCTTCGATGTTTTCCATTGCTATAACCGCAAAATCCAACGCAAAATGGTCGAGTTCTCAATGCTTAAGAAATAAAAGCAAATTGTGACTATTACTTGGCTAAGAATTCTAACTTTTGACAGTTCTAACTTCAAGAAATTACTAAATTATAGAATATAAATCTGTTCTTGAGTCAGTAATTACTTTTACTCAAGTAATTACTTTTAGTTGTTTATAAATACGGGTGTTAGAGTTAAGCATTACGGCTAATGACTTTGAAATAGTTTTAAATGATGCTTGAGTCTTGAGTGAGGGTCTGTAATACGGACTTTAATATTTGAACCTCAAGCAACACTATTATACCAGGTAACGTAGTGCGATAAATTAAAAAAAGCATCGGACAATGTAACGATCTCCCTCGAGAAAGGGTGCGTAAATGAGTGTAAAATGGCAACAATTTTCTCCCATCTCGAACATTAATTATTCATCTTGGCTAAAATTTATTAGTACAAAAGAATGCCTCATGAAAGTAGCGACGAGCGTACGATATTCATTTGTTTTCATTAGCAGACTTGGCGGTGCTACCACGAAGATAATTATGGGACATCAACGCCTTACTCGATTACTTGTGTAAAAGTGTTTTATTTTATTTTATGCACGAGTTTTTCTTTGGTGACCGTGAAGCGCAGGAACCCTTAAGACAGACCGCAAGTCGGTGAAAAGACAATAATACACAATACGCGAACCAACTGGATTCCCTCCAAGAGCTTATAATAGAAATCGATAGGACCAGGATGGTTAAAGCTATTTACCACGTTTTGGTCTCTTATCCTGGTGACAAAGAAAAACTCACTTTGCTAGCTCATTCATTCCTTTTAGACTCGGTGAAAACACGTTCCGTGGTTCCGCTGAGCTGTTGTGTATGCGAGATTAATAGCTTATTACGCCTTTGTTTACTGGTAGTCATTATTCAATTAAATATCACGGCCAACCGTAAGCCATTGTGTTAACTCGCCAATATCATAACCGATTTACGTCCCTCATTTATTATTACATTAAAAGTTTGACTCAAAGACAGGGAGTGAAATGTTTTGTTTTTATATAGAATTTACTGACATGTTCCGGGATACTGGACGTCTTATGACGTGAAAACAATTGTGTAATTACTGTACCACTGCAGGGCAAAAGACTCTTCTCACAAAGAGAAGGCATGAGCATTGATCACTACGCTTGCTCAAGGCGGGAAGGGTTTATTATTGTACTTTCTCCAATACGGCTCAGGAATCCGATGGATGCGGTAAGGGAAGCATAGAACCGGTCGAAGTGGCGGTGCTTGGGAGAGGTCTATGTCCAGCAGTGGACGTCTTTCGGCTGAAATGATGATGATGATGATGATTCTACAATAGAGATTACCAAATAGTGATTGAATTCAATGAATGGATAAATCTCCAATGTATCTTTATTGGGTAAGTATTTAAATTAAAACAATGAGAAGTCGAGCTTTAGTTCACGGTATGGTCTGTCACCAAAAAAATAACGGACAGGTAACAATTTTTTTAAGATAAATCTCAAAATCTATCGCGGGAATGACCTGAGGCCCTAGTGTGTGTTTCTTTTAACCATTTCGATTTTACACATTGACCGCGTTCGGCTATCCGATTGACCCTTCACCGTTCGAAAGCTGCGCTCGAATTGCCAAGGGCCAATCGGAGCGGCCAAACGCGGTCGATGCCTAAAGTCGAGACTGTTAAAATAAACTAGGGCCACTGGATGAGACTCGCACGGACCAGGGAAGCATGGCACAATAAAGAGGAGCTGATACTCAGCAGTGGGTGGAATAAAGCTGCCAATGATTATGGTGATGATCTCAAAATCTGGGGTTAAAAAATAAGGTTCCTGCTGAGGTAGTCATTTCATGAATCAAAACGCAATCGTTCCTCACCCATTCATTGCCAAAAAAAATATTTTTCAATGTCAATATTTTTTCACGGAAAATAAATATGTACATCCAAAAAAATTCAATTACTTAGCGTCTCCAAATACAAGATCAAATTAAACAACACGCAACAAAGTCAAACAAACGTGTGCAAGAAGAGGCTGTAATAGTCAACTGCACTCCCAAAGCGGTCCGTTGGACACAAAGTATATTTTTTTAACAACTCATTGCCACAACAGCTCTACCCCTCTTCAACTGAAGAAATATTGCAAACATTTGTCACTGGTCACACACGGACCTTTATTATTCATGTTTTCACCCAACAAATAGGTGTTTAAAAGTTTGTTTTCAGTTTTTGTTAGAAGAAAAATAAGGAAGGTGTGTGCAGTGCTGGCGTTAAAGAAAGTTTACAAAGAGATGAAAATTGAAGAGCTTTCTACTTTATGTTTCATGTGTACATATTGATTCCACATATTTTTGTTTTTTGTAGATATAAAATGAATAAACATAACATACAATAAAAGGATAATAAACAGAACTTTTCATTTCGAAATTGTAGTTGGTGCGTTTGCTTCAAAAATTCTAATTCCAGCTCAAAATCTGATTCTGGGCAGGATAATGCATTGTTATCCACAGCAGAATTTAGTTGGGCCACAAACAACCTCCATTAGAAGAGACATCACTACAACATGTTGCTACCTGTCCAGCGTGATATATCGCGACCCGCGCCTAATTGCTTGTCTTTTGTAGTAAATTGTGTATTTTGCCATATTTATGATGTTAAACCAAATTGCAGACTTTTTTTTAAAGAAAATGAGACTATGTGATAAAAAATTACAATATAATTGCAAGTCATAAAAACGCACTCTAAATATATTTCAAAGTTCGCAGTATTTTAGGGCAGAATCTGTCCACAACATGATATGCCTCTCTCTATCTTTGTCAAAAGCATCAAAAGTTGTGACATAAAACAACTTTCAAATGTCATTCAAGAATATCCTGCAAAACATGACGACTAAATATTCGCAGGGCAAAGGTGGGGGGAGGCCTTTCTTACTCTCTTTTTAGTTTTCTCAGTCTGCTGTAAAAGCGTGCCGACCCTTAAAGAAGAATTCCAGCTCATCCCGCCATCTCTTCTGGGCCAGCCGCATAGTCTTGTTCTGTTATTTGGGATCCACTGATGACTAATGACTAGCATATAATGTGTGCAGCCACACTTCGAGCAAAAACATAATAATTAAATTTTGTGTTACCATATTTACCTACCTATGTTTTTATTTTTACAAAATAATAAATATCTGTAAGCTTGGCATATACTGTATCAACACCCCATATTTAGGGCCGCGCCTGTATGGAATTGAATCGGACCACACTTGGTCGTTAGCACAGTGGGTTAATGATTGAAATGGTCCGGTGACTAAATGACCTTTACTACTGATTTGGCCCAGTGATTCAAGTGCAGGTCACCGTTTAAACATGAATGTGGAGTTGAAATCATCAAAGTGATTTTTGTGATTTAAATAGAAATTGGTGGGAACATACTATTCTAAACATTTTGGTAATTGGTTTCATAATTATGAATAGTGCTGAAACGATCATAACTTGTCACAAAGAATAAAAATCCTGAGTAGAAAGTGAGAGTAAGCGGCATTTGTTCAAACTCAAATTGATTTAATTTGGTTCAATTTAACCAATTATAGGCTCATTATAGGCTTTTCAAGGCTTATTGCTAAAGTTTGTACACGGGCAGTCTATGGGTCGATTATACTAAGAGATCGCTTGATGCCCTGCGAGTCCAATATAACAATGCTTTCAGGATGTTGTTGAGGCTGCCTCGTTACTGTAGCGCGTCGGAAATGTTTGCGCAAGCCCGAACCGACGGCTTCTGTGCAATTATACGCAAAAGAACTGCGTCGCTACTGAGGAGAGTGAGGGGAAGTCAAAACAGCGTTCTGAAAACTGTAGCCGAGAGTCTCGGATCTCCGATTATACGACAGTTTGTGGGAAGGTTGATTTTTACTAACACTAGACACAAAGTTATTTTTTGTATGATACAAACACTGTATGGATGTTTGTGTACGAAATAAAGTTAATCTATTCTATTCTATAGGCAATTTGAAATATTCAAGGAATCGGTCAATCAGAAAGATGATGTTATAGTTACTCATTGCAAATCATTGTAGATTCCTATGGACAAAAACGGGCAAGAAACTCCATGGACAATCTTTTTAAATCCAAATATTTGTTAAATGATTAATGTTGAAATCTGAGAACGATGGAGAAAGATCTGCACGTTAAAACCTGCCATAGTAAAACTCGAAACTCAAAGTATTTATTTCAATAGAACCATTTACAGGCAGTTTTGAACTGTCAAGAAGTCGGTAAATCAGAAAAGATTAAAAAATTAAAACTTTTTTTGTTTGTATTATGCCGACGCGGCGACGGTTCCGAGTTCCGAGTCCCTGAGACGACTAAAGAACTTTCTTCCAACTGCTACTAAAAATCCTTTTTTTTTTTTTTTTTTGTATGGCATCTCGTAGTTGACCTTGAGAGGTCGTGACTACTTAACCGGACTATCCTGTGGCTGCCTTAAGCGGACTCTAAGCCTCCAGCCAGGGGCGTAAAACTACATACTTACATTACTAAGCGATCGCTCGCTAAGGGCACCCCCTGTGGGGTACGGACCTCGGCTTAGGGCGTCGCTGACGGGAGGACAGCAAGATGGGACAGGCTGGATCAGATTTTGTTGATTATTATTATTCGGGGAATTTAAAGCTACAGGCTCAGCTACGGCGCGGGCTGGCACTTCATCGAGTCTAAAAATGCGCTTGCACAATCTTTTATTTCCCTTCCTCGACTACGCTTATGTCAGTCATCTCGATCTCACTGAGGCAGAACTAGATATACTCGAGCGACTTCAAAACTTTGCAAAAGATTTATATTTGATTTGCGCAAATATGATTATATTTCTGAATTTCGTACGCTAAAGTGGCTTCTCATACGTCTTCGCCGGAAATTCTCATCTCATCTTTCAGCTCTACAGCCCCCTCTTATTTTAAAAAACGTTTCAAGTTCCTTCATGACGCACGTAATAGATATCTGAGACCAGCTTCTATGATAAATCTTTAACAGTTCAAGCAGTACGTTTATGGAATGCCTTGCTCGTGTCGATAAAGCATGCTCAATCTTTGTCCATTTGTTAAATTGTGATAATAAAACTCAATATCTCTCTCCTTATATATTCTTTTTGTTCTTTGCACTTTTTTATTGATCGTTATTGTTTTACCTATATATTTTAATGGTACAGACAGTTTTTTTTTGTATTAATGTAAATGGTACACCACAACCTACCTGCAACTTTGTCTCTCCGTCTTCCTTAATCCACCCAAAGGTTGTCTTTAAAAGATCGCTTCTAGCTATAAGACCGCCCATTGTGTCACCCTTGTAAAATTTCCACATTTATATCTGTCACTTTAGTGTAGCGACATAAAAAAGAGTATTCTGTTCTAGCCAAGAAATGACAAGACCATACTGTCGGCACCCGTTTACGAACATGACGCATGGATTAGTGGTTATTATGACTTGTTATAGCGACAAAACTAAGACCAGACAGAGACTTTTTACATTACCGGCATACATTTTCCAAACGATGACATAAGTATTTTTATCGTCACCAAGTGAATAGATTAACAGCTCAGATACCTTCAAAAGTTAACAGAACGCCGCTACTTAAGGGACTGGGTATAAATTAGATCTTCATCGACATACCATTGGCCCTTGTTTATAAGAGCAGAAAACGTCCCAAAACTTCATTAATAAAACGCCCGACAAGTTACAGAGTTTGACAAATAACGTGACAAATGCTTTTTTATTCTTTCACTGTCTGACCAGACGCCAGACGTTATCTGACCCAATTTAAGGACGGTCTTGAGCTCATACAAAAATTTTATAAAAAAGGACTTTCAGTTTTTCTCATCTTTTGCAAATCTCCGGGAAACTTTACCGATTTTTCTGTTCCTAGAAACTTTATTCGGACTATTACGCATTTCAAAACAAAATAAAAGCCTGCTCGGTCCAGCAGTACTCAAGTGATGCGCTTACCAACGAACAGCATTTCATTTTTATTTATAGAGATATAAGCACAAAATAAGTAATTGTTGTGTACTTAGTGAAAAATAATAGTAATAACCCCGCTTTATTTGATGTCAAATCGAAGGTCTGTAGTATCTGATGAAGAACCCTCAGCTGGTCTCAGCTGTATTAGAGATATGGTTATGCCCCCTTCTACTATTTGTACATATAAAAATCGACTGTCATTGCAAAAACCCAGCGTAGTGGGACACATCTTCTAATTTAATCTAGCCAATAGCGTCCCACTGCTGGGCGAATGCTTCCCCTTCGCAATTTTCCATCGACAATGGGTAGCGGTTCCGGCGACAGATTGGTGCAATGGTGTCATGGAGCACCTGGTTTTGTATCCTTGTGTACCCTTCAACGGCCAAGTCACACATTAACTGTAATAATAAAGAAATCGCAGTAAGGAACCTTAGACTTGGCACGACTTTGTCTAGATTTCATTACTTTTTAGAGATAAACAAGTAGTTCCATCGAGACTTGGCTAGTTTTTTACAGAATGTTTTTGGTGGGTTATTATTTCATCTTGCGTCGTTTACCTCAGGTTATTAGAGACTTGATATTTGATATTTATCATATTTACCGAACTATTGCAAAATCTGTGACCACAAAATCTAAGTATATTCTTGATATCTTTTGATGTGGAGAGTTCAAGGAGAAAATAAGAGTTAAGAGTTAATAAGAGTTAATTCTCTTGTTACCTACAGAATATCAATTAAATTAACATAAACCCCGGTAATATTTCCTAAATAGGTTAGGACCGCAAGTTTCCGGCTAGCATTAATTAGCATTAGTTATCAAATTAGTATTTGCTAATTTGGGCGGTCTTATCGCTTTAACCAATAATACCGCCAGTTGTGTTACCTTAGTTAAATAACTACTGCATTTATATTTGTAATGTACATAAATATAATATATGGGGTGTACCTACATAAGAACGAGTATTCTATCTTTCTTCTAGAAAAATAACTTTATCAAAATATCTTATTATTAACATTGTTAGGTTTTCCTAGTTTCGAGATAAACGCGTTTTAAATTTTTTATGTTCTTATAATCGGTATAGCTCATTAACGCTTATAGTTACAAACATGATTTCTTAAACAAAATATTGATCAAATTACCCTACACTCTAATATTCAGTGAATTATGTTAACAAAAATACTGTTACTGAGAAATATTTAAAAAAGTAAGATAGTTAATTATAGCATACTCAAAAATAATAATTTGGGTTAGTTAATTATCTTTTTGTGCTACTTAATTAACTCTTAGTACAGCTTTTTTTTCAGATAGTACGCAATTAGTGATTATTGTTCAAAGGTGGGTTAGAATAAAAATCATAATTCTAACGTAAAAATCTGTTATTTAGTACAAAATAGACACAGCACATTAGTTAAAATACAAAACAAATCAGCTTAAAAAATAAACTATTTTTAATAGTTCATAGTAATAAGTTATTGAAAAGGCTCTTAATCGCGAACTGTTTATAGGGTTTAACCCGCGAGCACTCGCACTATGAGCATTTCCCTCACGGTGAATTTCAAATTCCCGCCATTTATTGATTTATTTATCTATGGTCGTCGTTTGCCCGATAGCTGAGTTTTATACTTCCCCCGTCCCGCGCATTATGGTTTTTTCGTCTTAGTGTGCATCAATCGCTAAGTGGAGGTGGTTTGTTTAGCCGGGTCATGTCTCGCGGCATTTTGCTCATCGCGCGAGTTACGACGTAAGTATTATTTTTTAGTTGATCTTTTATTTTCAAGTAGTAGTATACCTAATTTAAAGTCTTTATTGTTATTTTATTGTTAAATACTGGTCCACAATGAGTTTATTGTGCAGTGTGCATATAGACGAAAACAACAAACTTTGGGGTGGCTACAAGAAGATGATTCCGAAGACATCGAAGAAGAGGTTTTTAGAGCTGATATTGTTGAAAATGATGGAGAGAGTGAGCACAGCGATCATCACACTGATACTGAGCAGTCATCAACGGAAGATCATGAAGGTGAGAGCTCCCCTATTCAACCTGGAAATTGACTTTATTATATGGCTAGAGATCAACAAACTAAATGGTTCTACAAGCCGTATCGTACCAATGTGAGGACTAGATCACATAGTATTGTTACTGAGATACCAGGAGTAAAGTCAGTTGCCAAAGAAGCCAAAGAGATTTTAGACTGATTTCTATCCTCAATATTGCCTGGATTAACAGACAAATAATTTATAAACAAAATACAAATACAATTATTTCTCGGAGACAGTACCTAAAACAATTAGCCTTGGATTTAACGCAACCACACTTGCAACGAAGATCTACCATACAGAACCTATCCTATCCTCTTCAGTAAATTATCAAACGATTTACAAATGAACCCGCCATTTCAGAGGCTGTGAAACCTGATGGAATCTGCGCAATCTGTCCAAGGCGTAAAAATCGCAAGACAAAAAAGACATGTTTTACGTGTAAAAACAAATTATGCACAGAACATGCTTTTACTTTGTGTGACATATGTAAAGCTCATTTATTTAATGAAGATTAATGTTTTAATGTTCACTCCTTAATTTTTTTGACTAAAGTTATTTAATTTTTTTAGTTTATACCAAAAGTGCACTTAAGAAATGCCAATATAGTTCCTGAATTTGTTATTAAAATGTTATAGTTTAGCAAATGTTATATATTATAAATCAATATTTGATTTGATTTTACACGATTGTTTTTTTATATACTAGCAGTTATATCAAAAAAAATCCATAATTTATGTACTTTTTGGTTATTTGTAAAATGTGAGCAAAATGCTCCATACGCGAGAGCTCGTGTAAGTTTTAAAGGCGCGAGTGCTCCCGGGTTAATAAATACCTTTTTTTCTGTCTAATACACCGACCGCAACCGTGCCAGTTCACACGTGACCACGGTATGTTTTATCACACCTTATAAACAGTACGCTATTTAAGTAATTTCGAAATACACTCAAGCAAAATCAAGTTAGCAACGATTTAGTAATAAACATACTAAAAAGATAACAAAATATATTTATTTTAGCTATTATATCAAAAAACGCAACAGTTAATCTTCATATAAACCAAATCTTATCAATCTTAGCTTTATCAAACAACACAATGATGCTTTGATTAATTATCTAATCTTTAAGTATCTTCTCCATCAGTATCTTCGAAGGTGTCTGATTCTGACAGCCTATCTGGTTGGTTGTTAACTGGCAGAGATCGAAACCATGAATGGAATTCAACCGGTATGATGTCCGTTCGGCAAAGGTTTACTAGATCTTTTTTTATCATTCTATATGTTACTATATATTGTATCAATGCTTAATGTTAAATGTCTGCTTGTTAAACCTTCTTGCCATCTTGAGCCATGGTTTTGTTCGAAATCATTCTTGCAGCTAACGCTTTGGTGTCGATGATGTCGTTACATTTTAACTCAGAAACTTCGTTAAGGTGGGGCGTCCTTTCTATGTCTACTAGATCGGGCTCGTTTTGCCACATTCTTCCCGTCGTTCATAGAGAAGAAAGAAGTTCTCATTCTTTCAGATTGTATAGCGGAATGCATTGAGTTAACCTCTTTCATTGTGTGTCCAGACTCCAAATATTTCTGTTCTATTACCTCTAGGTGCGACATCTGAATCAAATGCAGAAAGAACGCCGCAATAAATTGGTTCCTGTTTTGCCTTGAACATGGTATCGGAATAAATGGAAACCTCTTTTATATTTTCTGGAATCAACTTAGACAAACAAGTGGCAATCTCGGAACTCCCCCGTTTCCCATTGATTTCATTCCACATGAAACAGAACCCTTTTTTGGGCTTTTTGGATTCGTAGATTGTTAAATTGTACATGCAAAACTTTCGTATAATACAACTCTCCTTCATCTCCGCTGGGTACTTTGAAGTTCTGCAGTAACTGATAAAAATGTGGCATCGTTTTGCGATCTTTCTTTGTCACACCGTTTAGCTTCGTCATCTAATGTTTTTCTTTCTTGATATTATTTATACAGATCGTCATATTTGATTGGATCCTGGTGATTGTAGGAGTTCCTACCCAAGTCGGAATACGAGTGCTTTTGCTTTAAATAATGTACTTTATTTTGATTTTTAGAACGTAAAACCCAGAAACGCGCGATTGCCTTTATTTATAAATTACTTATGATCTGGTGGTGACTTTTACCGGACAACCGAATTGCATTTCATTCAACATTTTCGTCTGCAAGAAATAACTTAGAGCCATTTAGTGCGCCAACTCGAACTATAATTTATGGTAAAAGTAAGTAAGTGTTGTTGGTGACTTCTATCGGACATTTGATTTCATCTCATGTAAAGCTTTTGTCTGCAAGAAATAACTAAGAGACATTGGTGCCGATTCTCTTGTACACCGAACTAAACTATCACTTAAATTCCACTCAAATACTATGAGAATCTTGAAGCTATTCTGCGAAAAAAAATATAATCGAATTTGACAATCTCGAGTCCACGTGTTTTTTTTTCTATTGGTTTTGCAACGTCTTTGTTAGAGCCGGAGGCCGCCTGGGGCAGCCTCGACGTGTTTTGAATGGAAGTTATTACTTTTTGGATGGAAAATATAAAATAAAAATATCTACATGTAGAGCATTGGAGGTTTCTGCGTTACTTAGGGGGTCGAAATTTTCATTATTTTTGTGATAGGACACACCGTTTTCGAGATATGAGCAAAAAAGTAAAAAAAGTTAAAGTACCGTTTTTGCACGTCTGAAGTCGAGGTGTTGGTGTGATTTTAGTTCACGCCAACTAATTTTATTCCACACCTTTTTAATCGTGATTAAAAGTAGTCAGATTCATGTTGAGAATTAGTTAGACAATCAAATTTTTTGGTGAAAAACGTAAAATTCAGAATAGCAAAATAGCCATTCTCACTAAACTAAAAACTCAGTGCCATCTTAGTGCTGTCAAACTAAAATATAGCTAAGTTGTGTCAATTTAATCAATTTCAGAATGGAAAACCGTAATTTGACAGGATTAAACCAAATTTTAGTGATTTTTAGTCTAGTTTAGAGGCGGATTTATAGTTTACAAGAGAATCGGCACCATTACCAGTGGTTCTCGTCGAATATATTGTCTGCGAAAAGTAATTAAGTAACATTAATGAGCAGCGGAGCTCCAGTCATTGATAAAAGGTTAATATTTTTTTATCATAAATCACTCAAGTAGGTACCGTTAGTTAATTTTCATAAGCAAATTTTTTGCCTTAACAAGTAGTTATGTACTTCTGATATTCTCATATTATCTTAACTACAGAAAAAAACAGCTCTTTCACCTTTTTATAAGGTAGATAATGGGTTTAAAAACACTTTGACATCATTAAGTCAGTTTAGCTAAAAATGTTACTTAGTTACTTTTCGCACTACAACTACGATATATTTTGTGTTTCTTAATGTTAATGACTTAGTATTGTATAGAATCAAGTACTTATAACTGAACAGACAGCTGTGCTGCTGAGCAATTTGTTGCGCCAGTTCTTCTCCCTAAAGCACTAGGAAGTGGTGAAGGGCGGGCGTTTTGAGGGACTGTCTTACGTAGTTTTGACGTTCGAAAAGTGCCGATTCTCAGCCTAGTTTGAATGAATGACTATTGATTTTGATTTTTAATAAAACAAAAAGAGACAGCCTCTTTGCCAATCGTTATAATAAGATGTTTATTTCAAACAGTTACTCTGGAGTCTTGCCTTAAGACACGCTGGACCCAGTAACAATTGTGGACCAAATCCATCTCACAGACATAAGCCCTGTGTTGCCAATACAAAAACTAACTGTCTATCTTTGGGTTCACTGGCAATATTAATTGTGTAAAGATAGGGGTAGGTATCTTTACACAATTAATATTGCCAGTGAACCCGAAGATAGACAGTTAGTTTTTGTTGACTGCCTCGTTGGTCTAGTGGTCGCAATCGCTACTGCTGAGCATGAGGTCCTGGTTTCGATTCCCAGGTTGGGCAACGTGTTATTGGGTTGTTCTATCTGGAATTTCTCAGTAGCAGCCCGAAGTCTGGATTTGTGCCCGGTAGATGGCAATAGGCTCGCCCCCTATTACATGGGACTTAAAAATAACTGTCGAAATGTGGGTGTACTATAGGTACACCTCTGCCCAACCCTTCGGAAACAAGGCGTGATGTTATGTTACGTAGCGGTAGGTATTGCTGTTACTGTTGTTCACTATAAGAATCCCATTCATCCATGTACCTGTGTATGTAATTCCATTACCTGGAAATCAATATATTTCTATTAGCTGTTGCCCGCAACTCTGTCTTCGATCCAGGATGAAAAGCAATCTGTATCCTTACCGTATATCTGTGTGCAACATTGAAATCTGTGTAGCCGTTTTGGCGTGAAAGCGTAACAAAACAAAGATTTACTTTCGAATTTTATATAAGTTTATGATTAGGAAGTTTGGACAGACAGATGGACGAAGTACACTTAAATAGGATTCTGTTGGTACACTTTTAGTGAGGAAACCTCAAAAAATATCGTCTCGTCTTTCAGCTTTGGAATATTTTGATTCAGTAGGTAGTCGGTAGTAACCCGGCTAACTCATAAATACTGCGGGATAGGGAAATTTCACCATATGTACCTACCTATCTCATTAGAGAGAAAACGTGGGATTTCTCTCTCTAATGAGGTAGGTAGGTACATAGAGCTGCAACACACTACGATTTCATCATAATTATACTATTTAGTGTACAAATTTTGGTTTCATTATACCAACAAGTTTTGTTTAGCAGTAGTTGTTGATCTAAATGAATTCAATAATTTCAAGTAATAAATTCAAATAATATAAAAATAAGAAAAAAAATTGTTGCTATTTATAGTTTTACGTGATTGTGTTTGGAATTAATTAAGCTATATTTATTTCTAGTTGTTGATCTCCTTGTGAAGGATTTCTTCTGGAGAAGGTATGATATCATAACCTATTTCTAACGCAAAGCAAATGTGATTCCACGTGTGATTCGGTCTTAAGGGTATGCATATTACAGACAACGATATCCAATAACTTGAAAAATGCCATCAATAAATATTCTCCGTTTCAACTTTTTGGTCCATATTTTGCAATAAATAGAGGCAAACATTTAAGAAAAAATAATGATGATAAGCTAATAAAAAATATTTTTGGAATTTTTAATCAATACTAGAGGCAATTTTACAATTGTGAAAAACATTCTGTTCTATTGTGATAAGTTTTCCACCTTCTTCGATAGATGGCGTTGTTACTTTTCCTGAATCGCGCTATGGTTTCGTTACAAGGCCGAGTATAAGATGTCTCGAGCAACATTCTGAGCTATTAACTCTCACTACCTACGGGAAGGAAAAACATCGTATTTTTTTAAAAATCTCACTGTGTAACAACTGCGAGATTTATAAAATCTTTATTTAATATTCATTGTACCACTTAGTTTGTTACAATAATAATAAATCTATCATGAATGCAAATAACAACTCGGTGGTATGTATAGTCAGGGAAATTAACGTACAGATTCAAATCCATTGTAGCTATGCCACAAATATTGACGCAGTGTGTCAATTTGTTAAACAATAAATTTCTCTGGTGTTAAACTGACAATAAAAAGGTAATACAATAACATTTTTTTTATGTTAAATGTGTGTATTCGTCGTCTTTAGAGGCGGTTTCCCCCTCTTCCCTTTCTCCTCTATCACAAACGGCCTGCGATATTATGGTGGCCATCAACGTCTACGTCACGGCAGCATCATGTCACAAAGAAGTAAAATGTATGGAAATATAATATGTAGGTATTTAGACTTCAATTTTCGTCAATGATAACGTTATAACGTGTTACTATTTCTACAGGGTGTCCAGTAAACAGCATGACATACTGCAGGGGGTGATAGCTTGGGTCAATACCTACCAAAACAACACAATATATGTTATGATGCTAAGATGATATCGTCGCGTTAGAAATTATAAAAACGCACATTGGCCCACATTACTTCTTAACAGCCGCAAACCTCAACAAACATAATTATACTTTACTACACAGCTTTACAATAATCTCTGTATCCGTACATATTGCGACTGAACATTATATATAATTCTGTAAGTACCCATATTTAGGGGAATACTGATTGAGTGCGACAGGACGGTCGGCACTGCCCCATGCTGTGAATAATTTAGACGAGACGAGCTATGTAGGTGAAATATTGTAAGGCGGGTGACCGTGTCTCACATGATAGGAAATCTTTTGAACGAAGACCCTATTGATGCTTGAGAATGTGGTAAAAGATACTTTGGTGTAATCAATCTTGAGTTTTACAATGGTTTGAATGGTAATTATCGTGGCTCGTGTAATGTGTAGTTGTTGTTGTTGTTAAATACCGCTACGTAAACTTAAAGGATTATAATAAGGAAGCGGAGATGTGAGATATTGAGCAATGACTGCCAACGTTGCCTACCATTTTGTTAGACTCGTATTAAATAGTTATGGCTTTGGGTCATAAAGATATTGTCATATTTGGTTATAATAATAAATATTACAACCCCAGCGTCTAATTGTAAATCTACCGGGAAAATGTCTCTTCTCATACAGAGAAGGCATGAGGGTTGATCATCACGCTTGCTCAGGGCGGGTTGATGATTTAATAAGACTTATAATAATTATTAATCCAGGTTTCCGTACGGTGTTTTTAATTTACCTATGACATTGATGTGCAAGATAAGATTAGAAAGTTTTCATTTGGTTACGACCTGACTCTTCTCTGTGTATTTACTGGGTACGTCTTGAATTGACTTGAATGTGCCCTGGCGGCTGAGAGTATGTCATGCTCACTCAAATGTCTCGCTGGTAGTGGCGTGCATGTTTGATCATTACGTTCCCTTTAAAATGCCTGAGCTGAATGGTGCTGATCAAAACGTCATGTTCGTGAACAGGTGCCGTCAGTAGGCATAGACCATCTCTTAGCTGCTAAGATTTATTTTAATTTCAGATCGTTTTTTTTTTTGCATTTAATGTGCACTTCTTTCTAGATCGTGCTCACATGTATAATTTCAACATGAATGACGTAAACAATTTTTTGTATAACATTTTGATTTAAAAGAGTATCCGTGAAGTTTATTGCTCGTTCTTCTCCATACGTGCCTACAACGCTTTTCAATGGGCAACTAGCTTCATCTTTCTGCCCGACCGACCTCTTGACAATTTAAAATTACCTGTAATTGGTTTGACTTTGTCTGCTGAAGGGCGGTGACTGGGTGGTAGCAAGCCTGTTGTGCCGGATCTTTAGTATGTGTTGGAGATATGGTAGTGAGCCCCCGATGATTGATGTAAGGCTGTAATCGTACCACTACATAAGGGAAAAGGCTCACAGCAGGAGTGTTAAAACTTCCGCGGCATTAGTCTTGTAGTCCACTCTATCCTTGTACGTTGTGCACTGGCGCTTGCTACTGGCACTGAAATCTAAAAAAAGGATTCCAGTGCTTGTCTTAGGATAAATGGAGTATATGTATACTGTTTCTGCGTCTCGAGGGGTGTTAGGCTGGGTTGTGTAGTGTCATCGTGGCGTTCAACTTATACATGTATAGTTGTCTGACAGATTTGAAAGAGATGCGAGTGTAGATTGACGATAAATGAGTTGCCTGTCAAATTCCTTCTCAATGCAGATGGTCAAGTTCTACTTACATCTTCAGCAAAACTGTTGCAAGACATGATGACCGTGATGGATGAAGCATGTAAGATGAAAGGGATTAAAACAAATTTGAATAAGACGAAGGTCATGGTGTTTGAAAGAGAAGAGGATGTAGATATCAGTGTGAAATGAGAAAATGAATTATAAGATGAGCAAATAAGTGATTTCGTATTCATTCATGGACATTTAGTGATTCTATTGGTGATGTTCTTCAGAAAGGTCAGGAGCGTAGTACTCGCAACCGACGTGCGTGTATAACCAGATGTATGAACGGAAACGAGACAAAAGGAGTATGTCTGGACCATAGCTGGTGGCGTTCTGTAGTTTCTGCCTATGGGAAGAAGCTGTGAGTTTATGTATGTATAATAGTTATTTTTTTCAGACAAGCTTCTGTTTTATTATTCAAAATTATTGATTTAAAATATTTAGGCAAACAGTAAACACAATGTCATCATTCTCTTGCCTTTATACGAAGTTCTTTGGGGTTTTCGCAATTCGTCTTTCTTTCACACTTCTTCATTACTCCGCATCTCGGTAGTCGTCCCATTTCTAACCATATCATCATTCACACAATCCATCCATCGTTTCTTTGTTCTTCCTACTCTTACAGCCATTGACATTCATACTCAAAACCTGCCTCATGACATTTCCCTTATTCCTCCGTTTCACATGCCCATATAACCGATTCCACAAAACTTTTCAGTTACCGGTGCCACTTTCAGAATTTCTCATTTATACTCATTTCTTATTCTATTAATTGGTGTAATACCACACACCCCTCTTAGCACACACACATCTCTCTTATTCTTATGTCAGCTGCATGCAATTGCCTTTCATTCATCTCTTTTGTGGCTCAACATTCTGATCCATGCAAAACCGCAGGTCTAATAATTGTTTAATATAGCTTTCACTTAAACTTAAGGGGAATGCGGGAGTCGCAGATTTTTCCGGTGAACATTTCATCCATCCAATGTCATTTCTGTGCTTAACTGTTCGATCTACTTTGCCATCGCTTTGCACGAGTGAACCGAGATATCGAAAGTCGGTTATAGAGCATACACAATGTAAAAACATAAAATAAAAAGTTAACAGGTAAACATGTTCTTATGTAATGCATTGTGCAGTTATTTTCAAAAATTAATTAATTGTTAATTGAATTGACATAATCCGTCAACTTGCCATTTCATCCAACTGTGAAAGGATGACAGTTGTGATTTAAATATTGTATGGGTAATAATTGGGTACATTACCAGTCGACAGCAATGTTAAGGATTTGTTTGTTATGTAATAGTTTTAGTTAGTAGAATATTAAATGTTGGTTTTATTAAGAATAAATTATAATATAAATTTCAATTTATTTCTAAATAATTTATTTTTCTGTTCCGGCGAAGTTCCGGGCAGCATTTAGACCTTACACTTTATGCCCAAATAAAAAACGTTAAACGCAAGAGTTCTTGAGCAGGCTATCAGGATGCAAGAAACGGAACTTGGCACGAGTATGATCGTGATTATTTCTAAATTATTACTATAGAATGAAATTTTCGTACGTGATCATGTAAACCATAACTGTTAAAATAGTACGTGGTACAGCTTATTGATCGAACATTGGAGACTTTAATGACACTAGCAGCATTCTGTGTTAGATACTTTAACGTAGCTTTCTTTGTTGGCATCTGAACACATAGCATAATCAGCCTATAACGTTTCCACTGCTGGAACACAGCCCTCCTCTCGGAGAGAGGGAGTGGGCCTTAATATTCCACGAGGGTCCAGTACGGGTTAATAGATGTCACATGTCTTCGAATTTTAATTTTTTTTTTCATGCCGGTTTCCTCACGATATTTTCTTTCACCGTTCTCAGAGCAGTAGGGATGAAATAATTTACACAAAGTATTTCCCTTCGAACCTACGACCTTTGACTTGTAAGTCGCGGCCGTTATTACTTTTTCAGAGCATTGGTGGAGCCATATTGCTCTACATAGTTTTGCGTGCACTTGGTTGGTTACATGTTTTCAAATATTATATTATTCAAATAAAACCCTGGTCAGATAATTAAAATCTTTTAATTTCGCGTGAACATTCACTGAACATAGAAACCAACGCATATCTATTTGAACAAAGGGAGGTGAATGAAACTGAATCCAATGACTAACAAAGACAAAAGCAAGTGCTGAAGCAAGTCCCAGGAAATTAAACTTTACGTGTGAACGGGTCTCAATGTTATTTCTATTTGAATAGTTGACACGTTTTAGTTGGAGTAAATTTTGACTTGTACTCTCATAATATTTATCTAATTCGTAATTAAGTAATCAATCAAATTTATTTAATTAATTATTTATTCATAATAGGTATCCAAAAATGTTGTAATTTTTAAAAACTCAGCTGGTATCATAATGAGAGACGTTATTCTAGTGGAATTTTTAATACACAGTTTACAATTATTTAAGTGGCGGAAGCTGCTGTGGCATACTCGCACGTTGTAATTTTGGAATTTGGCGCCATAAGCTCGGTATTATTTAATATAAAATTTAGAAAGCTATTTAGTTTCAACCCCGATAAGAGTCAGGCGGTTCTCTTCTCGAGACGTCGTCGACTCCCTCCCCCCCTTCCCAGCCCGATCACTATGTACGGCAAGCCTATCCCTTGGGAGAAGCAAGCCAAATACCTAGGCGTGATCCTCGATGAGAACCTTACCTTTAAGGCTCATATTAAGGCGGTTCGCGCGCGCGCCTCCTTCGCTCTTAGCAGGCTCCAATTCGTACTGACAGCCCGTAGTAAACTGTCCCTCAAATGCAAGCTCCGCATCTATACCGCAGTCATCCGTCCCATCATGACCTATGCCTGCGTTGTATTTGCGCACGCTCACCCACGTCATCTCCATAAGATGCAGACCCTCCAAAACCGATTCCTCAGAAGGGTCACGGGTGCCCCCTTCTATGTCCGTAATATAGATCTTCACGTCGACCTCAAAATGCCAACCATAAAACAGTTCATGAAACGCTTATCAAAGCGTTTCTTCGACTGCGGCATCAAACATTCTAACCCCCTGATTACAGCGGCCGCCCGCTACACTCCCTCTCGCATTAGCAGTATTCGCCGACCAAGGCATACTTTAATCGACCCCGACGACGCCACTACCCTCCTCCAGGAGAGTAGTAAGGCCACTAGCACGCTACATAAGCCCAAAACCCGATCGCCGTCCTACCGCCCTCGCCGCCGAGGCCCGCCGCGACGCCCAAATCGACGCCCCTCCCGACCCTTGCTCGAGCCAGCCCGGGCCGCTGAGCCTGTAGCTTTAAATTCGTCCGTAAATAATACCAATCCTGATCCAGCTAGTCATTTGCTGCCCTCTTCCAGCGACGCCCTAAGCCGAGGTTCGTACCCCACAGGGGGTGCCCTTAGTGTTGTCGCTTAGTTTTATTTAGTATATAAGTTTAAGTCCTGGCTGGAGGCCTTAATTTATTAGGGAATTCACAGGCAAGTCCGCTTAAGCAGACGACAACCGCATAGGTTGACCTGCGAGATGCCAAACAAACAAAAAAAAAACAAAAAGCTATTTAGTTTCAATATAATCACAGTAAATTCATAAAACATAACACAATGATGCATAATCATCAGTTGGTGAAAGTCGATAATCGATAGTCTTGATTTTGCCCAACATGGTCATGATTCATGACTATATTTCGATACGACCCTCATCACTAGTTAGTTTGTTGCTGCTATGTATCGTGTTGTCGAGCCGATGCCCCGTTGCGTGCGTGGAACCGCAACAGCGCACACCAGTCGAGATTTAAATACGACGTAATGCAGGTTTTTGTTTGCATTGCTTGTTTGTAATGTGGTATTCTTATTCTCACTTCTTAATATTTAATCACAGTGCTTGCATGACTGTTCCTATAGTCTTTGTGTTAACTTAATAACTGACTAACTAACCCACTGCACCTGCCAAACAATATTGTGTGCCTACCTATTGTGATTCTGAATTCTTCATTATGTATTATCTACCATTTACCTAACCATGAGTCGAATATTGCTTATAATCCTCAAGACACACATTAAACTATCCTAATGTACCCACAGACTTGACTTGACTTGACTTGTATTACTAATGCGCTCTTTCACCCAATGTACTGAAGTGCTTATTTGTTTGCTTAATAATAACATTGACTTTCGACTTTATTGTAACAATAATGTGAAGTAATACAAAGTGACTAGACTAACCTACCTACATTCTTACCAATACCCACAAAACAAAATAATCTGCACAAAAAAAGCTCGAGCATTCTTTTTTTTTTAACAAATTCATTCCTATTGACCTTTTTTAAAGAGGAATCGGGGATTTGAGGATCTTCACACCGTTAGAGAAGATTTTGTCGGATTATGCCAAAGAATTTTCTTCTGAGGATAATACCATCGTGACAGGAAGAAGGTTCATTTTGTTGCGTACCGTTTTTATCCCATTTTCTCTTTTCTCCTAATCTTCCCACTTATTTTTGTTGGTTGCGAATTTCGAATGCCTGATTTATTTCTAAAGGCGTCGTTGATATGTTTAAAATAATTGTGATATCGTTAACTTTATTTTCTTATATTTCAATTACCTACCTAAATATTTAACTTGTATACTGTTCCATCGTTTTGGAAGCTTTTCAGATAGTCAGTTGATTATCCACGAATGTACATGACATATACCTAGTTAAGCTATGTAATAAAATTTCAAACTGATGTACAATATAATAGATGTACTTTACCAATTACACAAAAAATACTTTTTATTGAAACCTTACCCCAGTCCCCACGTTTGCATCTAGCTATTTAATACCTACCACAACTTGCGTTTTACTTGTTTTCGTAAAAACTTGTATAATACTTGTCAAAACATGTCCTATTTATAACGTGTATCATACATACTTTTTATTTTTTGACAAGTTTTCTGTACATTTACTTTCTATAAATTTTGAATACAACTAGACTTTACAACTTGTTTTAAATTTAAAAGATAAATGAAAATAGTAGACACAAATGTGTTAATGTTAATGTAAATTATGTAGAATACATGTTATATTGTGTAAACGAGGCGAGAGAAGCTGCTATTAACATACCTACGGCCATTATGGTAGGTAAGTGCACATAAAACAGGATAGACAAGATGGCAGTTACTGTTAAACCCGAAACTCGTAATTTTAGCTCATAACAGTCATAACATCCTTGATTGCCATAATAATCGTGACATTGATTGACTGACTACAATTGTTAGGCAGTGGTTCCTCTGAACGGAGGGCCTTTGCTATAAAATACAGCTACACTTTTTTATTTAAAATATACTCGTTTTTGTTTTTTGTATTTTTTGTATTTCTTGCTCAGTGCTGAACAGACATAATGAAGTGATTACGTACAGTGGCGACCAAAAGTCCCTTTGCTTTATTTTTAATGGTTTTGTACCAATAGTGGTATAGTATTTTTATTCTTGGTGCATCGTCTTCACATATAGAAATATAATTTATGTATACAAAATATTGTAAAACATTTTAAAAGAGTAACGGTGGAGTTTCTTGCCACTTCTTCTCCATACGAAACTACTTTTTGGAAGTGGCACCTAGAATCAGTTATATTTTTAATGTAATTTTTGACGTTCAAAAGTGCCTTTTTATGGGCCTATTTGAAATAAATGCTTTGACTTTGACTTTCTGACATGGTTTTGTATAGCCTTGTTTTATAACACTTCAAAATATTACACTACTCTTATAACATTTCAAAAACTTCTGCATTATTAATGATAATAATAATAAACGTTAATTACAGACTTTCTGTCCATAGGTACACTTACAAAACATAGAATTGAAACATACAGTAAAATACACATTATAACTAAATTAGCTCACAAAATGAGTCGTACCTTAACTAAACCAAACCGCATGAGTGCTTTCATTTACGTAAAACGCTAAAGAGTGATAACAGAAACACGCTTAGTGCTGCATTTCTACATTAGTCGGATTGGTTTAAATCTGCAAAATTTTCCTGACATATTTCCGCGCAAAGCACTTAACACAATGAACGGAGCATAGAATGCGACACGCTCCAAGCATTATTTTATGCTCTTCTGCCTATAGTTTTACATTAGTTTTTCATTCAGAGGAGACTAGAGCTCATCGCCAGATGGCACCACTTAAACGCAAGAACCACTAGCAGCTTTTGTAGGAGGAGGAATGATAAAAACTGTGATTTTTTCACGGCATTTTCATTCATTAACTGTAGCGTGTTGCTGTCGCCTTTGCTAACGCTTAGTTTTCTTTTCTTTGCTATGACGTAAACATACATAATAACTATTAGATACCTTATCTATGGTCGTCACAACACGACTTTATTCACTGATGTTTACGCCTAGATTTATAATTATTCATTAAAACAATGACAATAATTATTTTCTGCATTGCATGGCCTCAACATCGGCCCCTCTTCGTCGGCGTATGTTATAACAGCTTAAAGCTTTATTTAATCCAGAAATTTAACCCTACATCGACAACCCTACAGGTGTATATCCGTTCATCAACAATTACTATTGTGAAATCCTTAACAGCCCTTGGCCCTTTATTACTTTGTCGCATACTGACAGACGTTAATGTTTTTTTTTACATTTTACTTTTACGATTTCCATAAAATTGATTTGGGTTCTTTTATATATATTATCTTTTATATATGTTTATTAAGTAGGTAGTCATTCTGTTTTTCCTAGAGATAGAATCCTAAAAACATTTGCATAAATATCGGTGATTTACGATAGTAACGTAACGCCTATCTTTTTAGGGGTCGTTTCGTAAACGCTAGTGATGCTGGTGTTGGTAAGAAGGTTGACGATAAATAATAATCAATGACTTACAGCGTATTTATATTGTTACCAGTCCAGCGACACGTACAAAAAAGGAAAAAAAAAAAGTTTCACGATCTTTTATAACATTTCTAATGACAGTTGCCTATCCTTTCTACGTATCTGTCATGAATATTGCCACAGTTAAAATTAACTGAACTATTATTACAAAACAAATACTGCTATACTTAAAACTTTATCAATGATTTCACAACAATATTATTAAGAAGTAAATTAATCTCTTGGTATATTCTTAACAACATTATTGAATGGCAACATCAAAAAAAATGTTCAGTGTGAACTTATAGAAACTTCTACATAATTATATCTAATATAGGTACTGCGACATCTACTACGTATAATACGATAACACTAGTTTGTTAAAGATAAATTGCTGCTGAAATACGTACAGGTTTGAAAGACGAAATTAGTTTAAATAACAAATGATTTTTAACTGTTATTTGTTTAAAAGTTAATTCATTAATTTAAATTTCTTATCGTTAACGTCAGCTTACTGATCCTTGAATAAGCGAACCTTGCAAGGCATCTTATGTGCCCACTGTACAATAGGAAGGTAAAACGGCTTTACGATAACGCAAATATTTGTAAACAAATGGTCCATCACAGCTCACTTACCCATGAATAAATGTTTCAGTGTAGCTGCAAGGGATGTTATCCAATCCTGATCCAGCTAGTCATTTGCTGCCCTCTTCCAGCGACGCCCTAAGCCGAGGTTCGTACCCCACAGGGGGTGCCCTTAGCGTTGTCGCTTAGTTTTAGTTAGTATATAAGTTTAAGTCCTGGCTGGAGGCCTTAATTTATTAGGGAATCCACAGGCAAGTCCGCTTAAGCAGACGACAACCGCATAGGTTGACCTGCGAGATGCCAAACAAACAAACAAAAGCAAGGGATGTTGTTACTACTTGTATTCTAACAAGGGGTAAACAGGGGTCCATTAAGTGACAGCGCAAACTGTCGCTGCAGCAAGACGCATGTGCATCTGCGTCTTGTCGCTGCGACTAAACGCAGTGTCGTCTGAGTCTGCGACTAGTCTTAACGAACGACGTCGTGCAGTAAGCGATATTTTTCTCTGAGTATAAAAAAAACTCTTATTTGTTGCGCTTCGCCGTTTTAAAAACATTACTTACGCACAGGTTTCTTCTAGATGTTTTTTCTTTACCTTAAGTTAAAGTCAGAAACTACATACGAACTGAAAAGACTTTTTGATAAACAATAAATTTACTAACAATACCAATAGTGATTTCAGGTCAAACCAATAAAGCCACAACGCAATGGCGGTCAAGACAGGTATTGATGTATCACATGCATAAACGCCTCTTGACCGCCGATGAATCATATGTGATGCATTGCTCGACGACGCATTCATAATTTAATACCAAATATCAAAGCGAGTTGTAGGTCAACTGCATAATATGGTTCGCGTTTTAAATGTCAAGATTTTTGTAGAGTTTAGAGAGCCAAAGAAAAGCTTAATAACGCTTCATGCACACACAACGTCAAGTCGCCGATCAGTCACGTCAAAAAATATAGTTACGTCGAAGGTGTAGGATGTTGGCTACACACATCTGTCACGCCACTACCGGCGCGTCTCAATCAATGTCGCGTCACCGGGAAATCAAATCTTGTATTGCTATGGACGAAACATGGAGTATTCCCGTTTGAGCACCTATTTTTGGAGCATATATGGATTCAGCAGGCAAAATGGAAATAGGTACCTTTGGTGCTCAATGCATAGGTGCCTCAAAAGTTAACCCCTTCCGAAACATGGATATAGAAACATTGATTGAGCCGGTCCGAAAGTATAAAACAAAAAAGAAGAAGTAGTACATTATTTGATTTATCTAATTCAAAGTATCTAGATTACTATAATATCCAAGATTTAAGTATGAAATAAAATGGGCGAAGAGCTTGGAGTCGACGGTATTTCTTCAACTAAAATCAATGCAATCATTGCCAACTGTGTATTTGATAAAAAGTGGAATTTAGAAAAAAAAAATGTTAACTAGGCGTTTCTATGACTGACTGACTGACTACGTGTTTAAAAAAGTCCCTGAACTGAACGTCGGCCACTTGACGTTGACGTGACTGACGGGTGTACATGAACCTTTACGTCGTTGCTTAGAAGTGAAAACCAATATACTGTGAGGCCAAGATCCATAAACGTTACTTAGTACGTACTTTGGCTTAGCGTTATTCCTGTCACTGTAGCCCAATTGTCAAACTATAAGTTCTATATAGAGGTAGGAACGTAACTTTTATAGGTTTCGGCCTGAATAGAACAACCACTTGAACTTTTGTTGATGGCAGTCTATAACATCGAGTTGGTCCAGAGCTTAGCTACGGGTTAGGTGCCATCACAGCAGGTTGCATGATAGCCATTCAGTACCAATATATAGAAAGAATCGAAAGATTGGTAAGCATAGTAACGACGTGCATAGTATTTAGTTTAATTAAGTGTGAGGCTTCCAAAAAGCAGTGTTTTTTGACATAACCCAATCCATATCCATAAGATAACTTTACGCCTTAATCCCCGAAGCGTTAGGCAAAGGGTACCTATACTACATCCACTTTTTGCCAGTTATGTTTAAGTCCCATGTAAAAGAGGGCAAGCCATCCATATTCGTCGAAATATATTTAACAATAAACACGAAAACTCAAGACACACATTATGTTTGACGAGTTAATTAAATAATACTCCCACCAGACTCAAATTTATAAAGTTAAATAATCTGATAAAGCACGCTTCGTTTATTATGGGATAAAACACTATTTACGGTGTGGTAATGCCCTAGTAAATTATTCTCAGACGTTGTTCACAGTATATGGCTACAAAATTTCATTATAATTACCCGTTTTAAGGATTAATGTGCTGTTGGTGTACTTATACCGTTCGTTGTTAGTTTTAATGGCTGTGAAGCTAAGAAGGGTGGAAATGAAGAGACATTGTTTTAAGTGTTTTTTTTTAATTACGCTGCCACAGTTCCAATGTGGAACAGCAACACACTTTGTATAGGCTAAAGACTTTATATGTATGACGCAAATATTTTATGAGATCACAAATCCCTGCGATTGTTTGATTTTTATTTGATGCACTTTAGATGCGCGATTTCCACATAGAATAATGACTGACCGCTGCATAGCCAGTGACGAGGTTTATAACCCCTACTTGAGATGAAGATACAGCGTGACTGCGTTACATAAGAAGCATAATGCAAGTACCATAAAACTGTGAAAGCGTACAGACAATACCTGACCACATGGTCTTATTTAATCAATATTTCCACAGGAGCCAGTAAACTCATCAAGGGATTTTTGACACAGCCTAGCTTGTCATATTCACACCGCAAAATCCCTGAGGCTCCATACCGAATAATTACTAAACCGACAATATTAAAACACGCCCGCACAACATACGCATCATGCTATCTCAAGGAACAAGCATTCTCCATCTAAAAGTATTTGGAACAAAAGCAAATGAGAACACGTGTAATGTGGTGCCCGCATTCTAAACTTTTTCTGTCATACCGTACCGGGGACTTGGGGTTCAGCAAAGTTAATACTGGGGAGTTAGCATGTGCTGCTAAATGAATATATATACCTACTTATCTATGTAAAAACATGACTAAAGCTGCGGGTTCACTAACGTAGATTCAAGATAAAGGAGCGTCTAGAAAGTTTGCGTCTTAGTTATGAATGCGGAACTTCCCTTTCTGTGTTTGTCTTATAAGCATTGTTTTCAAAAGCCTTACTTGGAGATTTTGAACGGTTTAAATGGAAATCTTATTAATGGAAAATCTAAAATGGAAGCACGTACAATATCTGGTAAGGCTCATATGCCTACATGATATGAAACCGTTTAAAAAGATGGCAATTAAAAAAGTACTGACCAGTCCTATTCAAAGAATATGAATATGTTTGTAAAAATCCTAACAAAAAATCCACTCAACCAACCGTCTTCGTTACACAAATCACAAACCATTAAAAAGATTTAAAGAATTCTTAACTATAGATGGGATCCACTACACTTCAACCAGATATTACGAATCTCTTTATAGTTTGCTTTTTAGTACTTAATCAAGAGGTACTTCAGTAGACAGTTTAAGTGAGACTTTACCACAGAGCACCGGCAGCGAGCATCTAGAAACGGCAGTACCTACATAGTTTTGAAATTTGCGGCGCCGGAAGTCTTTTCTCATGGACCTTCAATGCTCTCAGATTCAGAGAAAAGTGTTGATACTGCCGCTTCTAGCAGCGGCAGCCGAGTCGTCTCCATGCTCTGTGGACCTCACAAAATTCTTGTTTCGTAAAGTGATACTACATACTTAACTCGTACTAACTGGTTGGTCTCTTTGAGATCCGTTCAAATAAGGTTTCTCTATTAACAGTATAAGATGAATAGCGCAGTAATACCTTTCAGGTTTCTTACCGTTTTATGTTTTCCAATGAATAGGAATGTCAATAGTAGTAAACTAAACCTTCTTTTCTGCAGAATCCAATTTACTAAGGCTTTGTAAAAAGACTTAAGTGTTCTTAGAAAGTCGAAGTCTACCTTGGCTGATAAATTACTTAAGCCTGGTATTTTGCTTCATCCCTTCTTTTGTGCAGCGTACGATTTTAGTCAGTCAGTCAGTTATATAGATTATGCATTAAAAACTTGTAGGTAATCAAGGATCGAAGTCTGTTCTAAAACTGCGAACTATGTATTATATAAGAGAACGTTACAATATTTATGGAAAATTCCACATTTCAGTACCTACACCTTAAATACAAATTTCTGTTGTCAACTAAGTAATAATTGAATCCAAAAAGAAGGTTATAGTAATATATAATAATCCTATGAGTTATAATAACAAATAAACTTTTATTAGAAATTGAAAAGGGTATGCTTGTAGCACATGACGTTTTATTAAAAAAGTTGAAAAACAATTGGAATACGAAGACTAGCACTGCAGTGGATTTCGTCTTATTTACGTGTTAGGAAACAATACGTTGTCATAGATAAAGTTAACGAAAACTTTCTTTCTTCCTATTCTTCTGACTCCAGGGAAAATAAATGCGGCGTACCTCAAGGGAGTGTCTTAGGACCCATTTTATTTATACAATATATAAATGGCATACCACTAGTGACTAATTATAAATGAATATTATTTGCAGATGACATTTCAATTATCGTTACGTTTGACAAGAAAAATAAATCAAAATCTGATCATGAAATTGACATTAATAATACTATTGACAATATTTTAGAATGGTTAAGACAAATAAATTAAGAATCAACTTAGTCAAATCTAATTTTATACAATTTAATAAAACTAAGCATGCTAAATACAATTTTAAACTTAATATTGATAGACTGAAAGAAGTTACACAAACCAAATTCTTGGGTGTACTCATAGACCAAGACTTAAATTGGAAAGAACATGTAAATAATTTGTGCAATAGGATAAATAAATTTGCATATGCTCTTAGGCAAGTTAAGAACGTGACAAATAGGATAACGGCAATAACTACATACCATGCTTATGTAGAATCCATTTTACGTTATGGGCTTATTTTGTGGGGACACAGTACGTATAAGGACAGAGCGTTTATTGCACAAAAAAAATGCGTCAGAGCCATCTGTGGGCTCAATCCTGATGAGAGCTGCGAACCGTTTTTTAAAAAGATAGGTTTATTACCACTTCCCTCAATTTACATATACGAAATCTGTAAATTAGTGTACAGTAATAAGGGATTGTCAAAAGAGCGTATGACGTAATCTCTCAGCCAACAAGAGATCCCCGCAGACGAATAATAAAGGAAAATCCTAAGTCAGCCCAGTCTGCGAAAAGCTGCCTTGTAATGTGTGTACGTATTTACAACAAAAAACCAAAATAACTAAAATTACTAAATAATACTAACTCATTTAAAACCAAACTATATAAATGTCTGAAAAGACAACACGTTTATGACATTAAAGATTTCTTTAACATGAAAATATAAAATAGGTATGTACAGGTATTAATGAACATGTAAATGATATATGATCCTAATGACTATTATTGTATCACCAATTAAACTGTGACATTTTATAAGTTCACCTTTTAACTTGTGTATTAATTATTTTGCATGCAATTGATACAATATTCTGTATAGCTAAAAAACATGCGGACATTTTATCAAAACCAGACTGTAACAACTTTATACCATGTTTAAGGCAAATAAAGACTTATCTTATCTTATTTAGATAATTTGCTCATGTTGAGAGGATAAATTAAAGGTGACTAACAAAAGGTATTTAACGCGGGGGAACGCCCTAGAAAGATATAAAGTGAACCTATTGGTTCTTCAGTCAGGTCTTTGTGTGTTAGTACTCGCAACGGGCGTGCACATAATTATGACCAGATGTATAAACGTAAATGAAGCAAAAGGAGTATATAAAGATCGTAGCAGGCGCTCCTGTAGTTTCGACCCTAATTTGAAGAAGGCTAGAGTTTATATGTATAATTACAGAAAAAATTTAGAACGTAACCGTGGAATCCAATTTAATGGAATAATGTGTCTGTCCATTGACATTCTTGGGGAACAGTTCTGAAATTAATTCACCCGAAACAAATTAATGGGATACCATCCCGCTGTTGTATTTAATTTTGGAGTTTTTTTATTCTCTGTTTAATGAACCAAATGAAGTTCTGAAGAGGAAGTTTTTTAGAGTTCGGTACAGTAGCGCTCAAAAGTCCATATGCAATCTCACAAAGCAATAGATTAACGCTTCGGTTTCACTAAAGAAATTCTTCTATAAGTTGTTTCTATACTATAGACACGCACACACACTCACATGGTCTGTAATTGTTAGTAGTTCATAATTTCAACTAACTTATAATATGGCATGCTAGCTTAGTCGTTACCGTGCTTGGGTAGCAGTTCAGCGATTATGGCGAGCCCTTTTTTTTTTTTTTTTGTGTGGGAAATCATCAAACGACTTCTCCCGCTCTGGGTGGAGCGGGAGGGCGTGTCAGACTTTTACTGACTAAAACCCACCCGTGTTTCTTCAGCTGACATCTCTTTGAGGCGCGCGTGGAACACGACGCGCCGTCGACCTGGGCCAGGTCCCTACCGGACGGCGAGCTACCCATGGCTCGCGGTCCGCAAGCCCGCGCCTACGGTGGCCGGGAATCTGCTTGCGATTCCCGACGCCTAGGGCGTCTCCTGCGGCGACTAGGGGCGTGAGGGCGCAAGGCTCTCTCCCTAACGCGCTCCGCCTCCTCCTTCGCGAGCATTACTGCTTCGCAGAAGAAGGTGACGGCTTTCCATTCCCTCTCGCTCCGTACCGCCGATCGCTTCCGCGAGCACACTGCGGTGCATTATGGCGAGCCCTGAGTTCGAATCTCATCTGCGCCTGCGTGATGTTATTTTCAAATAATATATGTTAAAAGTTTTGATATGTTATTAATAATACCTAAAATGATAAATTTTTGTTTGTTTTAATGAAATTACTTGAAGTGGTTCGATAATCATTCGATACTTGTCTCTTTCATCTTGTTTACATAAATAATATTTTTTGTGGGTAGGCCACAGAAAACTGAGTAAATTATTTCGATTTCTGTGAGGTAGATGCAATTCGTTACGACTATTTACCTAATTGAACGTTGTTGGTTAGTGACGAATGTTTAAATCTGTTTTAGCGGTGTTGTGGTTACAATTTCCAAAATGCAGTAAAACGTAAATATTAAAGCAATGGCAAATATTATTGCGCTGCGTAAAAGAGGATGGAAATGATGTAATAACACAAATATATATTGAAACCGGACTAAGTATGAGTGTTATCATTTAAATATTTCTTATTATTTAAATTTTGCTTAGAGATGTCTAATAGTATCACACTCCTTGTTCTAGAGAAAACTGTGAGTCTGTGGGTTAAGAGATGTGAGGAAGAAGGAATTCTTGCTAGTCGGAGCGCTTATTTATGAAGTGGATGCTTATTTAAATAAGCCCTCACATGGTGAATAAATATGAAACAAATGGTTTCATACCAACCGGACATTTTGCTGAATTAATTAAAAGCGTCATAAAAAAACTGTTCGCCGTGTACTCCACGCTAAAACAAGTTGCATCACCGAAGCCCTGCAAACAATAACGTAATAAACAAGAAAGTTTAAGTTCCTGAATAGTTTATCCTGAATTTTTGATTATAAAATTGAGGTTTAGTTTCAATCATCTTTTCTTAAAGAAAATGAAAACTTAAGCTATCCTCAATATCTTACCTATATTCATTATTTTTATTATATTTATATATATTTATTCTTTATAACATTATAACAAATAAAAATGTTTAAATTTTTGTTATCACTTCTAACGCATTTTTTTATTTTTAACCCTGTGTTGCAATAACAACAAAAATATAAAAGCAGCAATTTTTTTAAATATATGATATTATTTCAAAACAAATTAAAAATTGGCAATAAAACTGCGCGGCATCTTATGAGATCAGAACCTACGCCGGCTACTTCACAGTCCAACGCTTGACGCCTACTGCTACCAGCTCATATCAGATTTACTCGAATTTTAGCAATGCCATAAACCATCCAATTCACGCGCATGATGCGTGTCTATAGTAGCCGGCACGTATCTTGGCAAGGTTTTGGGGTAGTCGGAGTAAGTTCACGCATGTGCACTTAGTGCAACATTTTTTTTTCTCTTAAATTGCTTGTCATTACTTTATGGTTCTTACCATTTTTTTTTTTAATTCTGTTTAGAAGAGAGTTAAGAAAGGAATAAAACATCTAACGATTCTTGCCAAGTTTCGTGCCGGCGACTATAACAAAAGCGACGGAAATATATTTATGTTTCGTTCAGAGCGACGCGAGTACGCGACGATACGACAGTGTGTGCCGTACAAAACTGCGATCTTTGTGGTGTGTGTCGTTGAAACACATACAGTCGTACCGTGAGTTCACAGCAATACGACTCCTAACGTGCCTATGCACTTTTGAACGCTAACTGTACGTCCTAATGAAGAAATTACGGTATAAAGAAAAAAATTGAATATTGGGGTCAATTTTATATAGTTATTTATTTATTGAATACTTCACGCATACTAGGAACTAGAAAATAAAAAATAAATGTTCAAAAAACTGTACCGTGTGTCACATCGAATGAAAGAGCTTCTTGTAACCATCAGAAACAATTTTTTGTAAAATTTACATTTTTTTAGTTTTGAAGTTCTTTATGATATTAAATGAAAATTCATTAAAGTTTTTTTATAAATTGCACTTGCTTGTCTTTGCATCGTCCAAAGGTAGACTGGTAGAAAATGCCTGTGGCATTAAGTCCGCATATATACATTCTTGTGCGTGTAGTATTAATAAATATAAAAATTGACCGTTCGACCGTTCTCATTTTTTTTTTTTCCAAATTTTAGGCTTAGGAGGTACAGAGATTCAGGGTCGCGGGTAATTCGATAGAGGTAACCGTGGCCTTGGCACAGGCAACTGAAGGAACACGGGTGGGTTTTAGTCAGTAAAAGTCTGACACGCCCCCCCGCTCCACCCAGAGCGGGAGAAGTCATTTGATGATTTCCCACCCAAAAAAAAAAAAGGGAGGTATGGAGATCCCCTTATCTTAAGCCTAAAATTTTGAAAAAAATACTGAAATTTGTTAATTACTTACGGATGCAGACATACAGATTCTGGATTTCACGACACAGGGAATCCTAGTGTGAGTGTGAGAACCAAGGCATTCGATTGTAATTTCTCAAACAATAAACAAGTTCTATTTCAGATTACAGGCAGATCTAGAAGAAGTCTGTGGTCTTAAAAAACCATGGTCTGTCTTTCAATATTGTGCGTACAAACTTACAGTTGCAGTTATAATTAATGAGAGAACATGTTACTCAAATAGGGACAATTTCAAGTTTATTCTTGGGATGTGGGGACACAGTAGTACCCCCGCCAAGACAAGCCAAAAACAAAAAAGGGGCACTACCTTCCTTTTCTTAATGCGTTTCGTCATACTTGTATACCCTCATAGCTTCGGCCTGGATAGAACTAGAGATCTCAAGATAAATGTAGTTAGCAGACTTGTAAAACACACTAAGTTTTATGTGTCTAGCTTTTACACTGACTGACTCACTCACTCGCTCACCAACACCTCTAGGGTACTTCGCGAAGTCCTAAAAAGTCCTAAAATTTGGTATGCGTTTTGGATTTGCACACAAACATTAACAAAAAAGTTATAACTTTCGCCAATCCCCAGGGAGGTGCATTTCTGTATGTTTTACGGATAATTTGTAATCCATTTGTTAATGTGAAAGCTTTAACAAATGGATTTTTTTTAAACTCTTTTTAACACACTTTTGCGACACCTTACTTGTATTAGCTTTAGATGTAATAAAATCTTAGAAGTCAATTTTAACCTACTTAAATTTTTTGTATCGAAATGAAACTTTAAGTTTATACATAGGTGGATCACAAAAGTATAATTTGTTATTTTAGAGCTGATCTGATGATGAAGCCAGAAGGTGGATTGTAGAAATCTACAGTGGTTACTAGTATACCCCTCGAGCTTTTGCTCATATGATTTGCTTTGACGAGTCAAATACATTGGTCTTAGGCGACGAGGGTCTGATGATGGAGCCAGAAGGTGGATAGTAGAACTCAATTTATTTATTTGGTACACCAACAGCAGTACATACAAACAAATTAAAACAATAAAATAATAAAAGGACTGGTACGTATGCTTATTATAGGTATACCCATTAATTTACCACAAAACAACATCGTAATTAACTATTAGAAAAATAAAATAATAACTTATGAAGACATAAAATACAGAAAACAAAATTCTAAATAAATGGACATTTGCATCGTGCTTAATTTAAAAAGGCTTAAATTGTTACCACGAGAGGTGGAACGTGAAAAGGTATGAGTGAGAGTGATATCTATGATTAAATATAAACATGGATTCACAGAACGTGATAATTTTTTGATTAGTTTATGCACTCCCATACCTCAGAAACTGAACTTCTAAATTTGATAAGTGATACACCATTTATGTCGGTTTCTGATGATTTACAGAAATTGTTGTAATTTCTGCACATTCGGAGCAAGGGAGCGTTAAGACCAAGATTGGATTTGCGGAAAGGGATGTCAAACAACCTTGTGATGGGATGTCTAAGAGGTCTTGAAGGGACTAAATATTATATACGCTCAACTAGATCGCTACATTTTACTAAACCGTTTTCAACTTTGTAGAGGAAAATAAAATCACGCGTGCGCCGACGGTCTCGTAGTGTCTTTATGTTGAAAAAGTGTAAGCGCTGCTCATACGGACAGCGATAGCTAATATTCCTGGATATAAAGGCTAAATGTTTAGTGAATGCTCTTTGGATTCTCTCAACTCTTTGCGAATGAACTGCATAGAAGGGATTCTTTAAGTAATCGGCGAACAACAAAGCTTGTCAATGCTTGATTTGACCTGTGATGTCATTTACAAATAGCAAAAACAAAACTGGGCCAAGATAGGAGCCTTGAGGGACTCTAGAGCGTACATGAAATTCGTAAGAGACATATCCATTGACAGCAAAGAACTGAGAGCAATTTATAAGATAGGACGCGAACCACTTCAGCAGCGATCCGTGGACACCACTAAGCTCTAGTTTTCCTAAGTGGATGGCCACCTTGTCGAATGATCTACTGAAGTCCGTGTATATTGTGTCGACTTCGTGTCTGTCATCGAGCGCTTCAGATATTTCGGATAAATATCGGACAAGATTAGTCTCGGTAGATCGCCCAACTCGGAATCCGTGTAGGCAGTCGGAAAGCTTAGTATCCAAGTAATTGGTAATGATGGGGCAAACGAGACATTCAAAGAGCTTGGAAAAACAGGATAAGATGGAATCGCCTTTTTGTGCACAGGCACAATGCGGGCCTTTTTCCATTCGCTGGGGAATACTCCCGACTCTAAGGACCGATTAAATAAAATAGACAGCGGCCCTGCAAGCGCTCTCCCACACGATTTCACAAATACTGGTGGAATAGAATCAGGGCCGGCGCCCTTGGTGGTATATTTTATTTTATTTTAGGTAGAACTTCTTTTGATGTAAAATTTATCTTACTTGGCATTCCAAATGATTCTTGGACATCTGTTGTTGCACTGCTATTTGAGTCGTTAAAAGCCGTAGAAAAATGCCCCTATTCATACAAGGCTTAACTCTACAAACCTTACATGTTGGTCTAAGAAATGTACGTCTTTGTATTAGCCCTTTCATTTGATACCAAACACGGCATCATTCAAAAAACAGTTCACGACCTGACGTCCTTTCGAGGGTGCCATCATCATCACCTCTTTTTGTCTAATAAGTAGTTTATAAGTTATGAGGGACCAGATGAAAATACATACATACCTGCATACATACATACATATAGACCGAACAAAATCATATCCCTCGTTTTGCATCGCCGAAGGCAGGTAAAAAAAGAAGAAAAATCACAATAAGTATTACATAAAGAATTAACTATTTTAACCTTTTCCTTAACTGCACCCACGGTAAAAATAAGGTGGCACATAAAATTCAAATGATAACACATCACGTCTCGCATTAGCAAAATCTACCTGTATACAATATGGACGCCTTAAAAGGTATAAATAATTTTAGCCTCCTCTTAGTTACATAACACGTTCGTATACCTGCATACGTCATAACATCAGATTAAACTCTCACAGTGTGAATAATGTCAATGCCGCGTTCATATAACATAGCGTGTGTTAGAAAGGTGTGGTGTACCACAATAATATTCTTAAATGTGATGGTCTGTGGACCATCAAACTGAACAGCGTCGTAATCGCGAAAAAGTGATCAGCGGTCCCATACATTTGGGTCGAGCGGGTCATAGAAGTTTTGAATGCGACATTATTTGATAATTGGTCCAATGGGAAAAGTTTGTCAATTCGATGGTCTGTACATACATGCTGTATATACGGGAATTGTATGCGAAACAGATTGAAACATTATATGAAGACACGAATGCCCTTGAACAATGATCAACAATGGAGTAGTGCGCACACAACTAATACCCTAATCGATTGGTTTTGAGTGGTTTGCAAAGCTGAGATTATTGTTAGTAACTTGTATCTATGCTAATGTTATCCCTGGAGGGTTGAATGGTTGATTTAAATAGGTGAGGGCATAATGTCGTATTAAAGTATTAAAGACTGGAAAGGGATGATTTGAAGGATTTGGGGGAGGACTTTTCTCAGCGGTGGGATAGTATATGCTAGCAAAAAAAAGTAACAGTCCATAGAAACTGTTTTCATTATTTAACCACACAGATCAATACGGAATAGTTTTTGAAAATTCATGCCATAGGTTGAATTTTCAAACACCATTCCGTATTGCTTATTTTCGTTATTTTAGGAAGTCTTGGTTGTCTGCCAGTGAATTGATGAATTAATATAAAATTACAAGTCATCGTAGGGATAGACGTGATAATTTCAAACTCTGTGTTCACGCCGCTAAAATAACACTTATGCATAATAGCATCTTTTGCATGGCTCTGACCATTTTTAATAAATTGCCCAAATCATGGAAAATATTAAAAATATATTAATAGAAGTAAACTGAAAGAGTTTGCTAATTGAAAGAGCATATTACAGTATAGAAGAGTTTATAAAAGAGGGCAATATTCTTCGTTTTTGTGATGTCGATGTTGTATTTTTGACATGATAATGTAATGTTTTTTTTTTGTGTTTAATTTGTAATTGAAATTTTAATGACAGTAATTCATATTTTTATTGACTAATTTATTGAATGACTACTTTGACATTGAATTTAAATGAATATTATCACAGTTTATGCACAATCTCTTCCTACCAATTTGTACGCCACGTTATGCGGCTGAACATGTTAGAACTTTCGTAAATCATTATTATCTTACATGCAATGTATCATGTTCACCATGTTTCAACAAATAAAATCTTTACTTACTTACTTATCGTGTATTGAACCTTTATTTCTTGTCTAAAACATGTAATATATATGATTTAATAATAAGTTTTTCTGAACCTAAATACACTAATTCGATTTTTTCAATTAATTTTAAAACAGGCTACTTTGGAGAATCCCCCGTTAAGTAGATTAACTCATTAAGAAGAAGAAAAACAGTGACATAAATACCCCAACCAAAGACCAAAAAGCCTTTAAATTAGACAAGGTCTTCACTCTCCCAGAGATTACTAATGTATGTACCTAACTGAACACCCCATGTAGGAGCTACCTGAAACAGATACTGGGTGTTAGTAGATTGCACTCGCGGTACCCGTCAACTAACGACTCTAGTAATGCAGGTGTATACGTCACTTGAACCTCGTCCATTAGACAAGTACGTGTAGAGTGACCTTAAAAATATATTTGTAAGTATTGTTTGAGGACATGCGGTAGGATGTGGGGACGTAAAGTAGTATTTGTGAGGAAAACACGTATTTTAGACTTAAAATAATCTTTAAATAATTCGGTAGTTGAGCTCGATAGAAGTGCAGACAGCCGGTACCCTTATTGCGTAATACACAATCAATCGGAATCTGAATCGTTTTGAAACAGATTGCTAATCCGTTGCTTCATAAGTTCTATAAAAATTATGTTCAACAATGTGAATAACGCAATGAATGTTGTTAAACTGTCAAAATCAAACAGATTAGTCGTGATCGTTTACGAAAATGTGTTACGCAATTAGGCTGCTGGTTTCATAAGTGTTAAAAGTATGAAGTTGAAACAATTAAAAAAGTGTCAGTCTAATCAAAATGTTTAGTTAAAAAGTGCTTTTTTGGTGCTTATTTGTTATAAATGATTTGACTTTTACTTTGGCACATTTTTATGACCGCAGAAATAAGTTTTGTCTGTGAAAATCTGATAGATAAATAAAATAAATCTGTCATTTAGTCTATTTTATATGTCATTTTGTTTATTCTTCCGTCAACAAAAGTTGGTAATGCTACGCGTGCAGAAGTTCTTTTTAATGTTCTCAAAAAAATGTGTCAAAGTCAAAGTCAAATCATTTTGCCTTCCAGAAAAGGCAAAATGATTTGACTTTTACTTTTGAATAATGCAAAAGTATGAAACTCACTCACGTCAACAATAATGTTAATGTCTTTCAAAATATCTATTAATATGTTAATCGCGCATAATTATGTGCTACGAGCAGTGTTTTGCATTTAAAATTGATTGGCATTCGCAGCGTTGCGAATCATACTCTGCCTGAGTGATATAATGTGTCGTGGAAATTATATTTTATCATAATTGACTAGGATACAATGATCCTTTGTTCGAATTAAAGGGATTTTCGAAGATTACGAAACATACAATGAGATCAACAATCAATCTGCCCAGCTTTTTCCTAACTATGCAGGTTGGTATTGGCTTCGACGCCAGATGGATCTAGCTGAACTGATGCTTTTACTTGAAGTGACTGTATATCTGACGTTATGCCTACGCGTAGGTATCAGCTGATATTTTATTGTAGGCATAGACGCATAGTGACCCTGATTTCTGACCTTCTGTTTATAAAGAAACAATTATTATTGAGTCAATGTGATGTGCTTTTGGCAATGTACCGACTGTAGCTATCAGTTTATTAAAACATTGTTTAGTAAAATATTGTTTATTAAAACGTGTTGCATACCTTGTTACACATTCGACACCTTTTTTTATTAAATTTGCACGTACTCTTAGCAGCGCACTTGTGTACGTTGCGAGTGAGTCGAAAGCTTCCACAATCCGAGCTCTGACTTCGATTTCCAAATCACACTCACTCACAAATAAAAATCAACATAGGTATTCAAATATTCTTGATTGGAATACGACATGGTTCGCCTTACGATAGCGGCACATGATACGTACGGACATCCGATCGCAAGCTATCTCCACGTGAGACTGGCAACAAACAAGTAGCGTGCCAGTAGGCAACCAGTCGCCTACATCAAAGGGTGGAGGACTCGTTATAATAGTACCTACACCGCGACTAGTGCAGGGTCCTTTGAAATTAAATTTGTTAAAAATGGAAAGATTTCGCCAGCCGGTGGAGTGTTGTCAACTTATGAAAATTTACCATATTTACTGTTAAATTTCGCATGGTTAATAAAAATAAAAAAACTTTTGGTTTTATGAGTTTAATTTTTTTTACTATTTTTTCTAGTACGTATGTTAAACCAGGAATACGCCTTTATTGGATCGGACAGGGTTTTTGTTACCAGTGTTATTAATCTGGCCAGAGAGATGAAACATTTTGTTTCTTATTTTAATTACTTTACAAACATTTTACTCGTGACGACTAGGTTGCAAGAAAATAGGTTGTTAAGATTGAAGTGATTTTGAAATCAGGTATGTCCTAAAAGCTCTTGAAACATGGTGAGCGTTTATAATGTGATACTAGGCAATAAAGCCCTAGCTAAGTGTTCTGGAAAAGTAAGAAGCACTCTGCGCTCTAAAGTAAAACGCTGATTTCACTAGTTTGAATTGTTTTAAAGTTTTTGATAATTACATTTCTTCATGTCTTCGGCTTTGTTCTTAAGTTTTCACTGTTCTTATAGTTATTGTTTCATCTAATTAGCGTTCATGTTTCTTTAATTACAGTTCTTTAATTTTCGTAAATAAAACGTAAATTTTTGTACTTCAAAAATCTTGGAAATGTTATTGCCCATACTGCTTGACACCGTAATAACTGTCAGAGAAATCCCCTAGACTATATTAATTTTAAACTTCTAAGATGGACCACCACTTTATTATGAAATAATACCTATGTATGTACATTTTTAACTTTAAACACATTCACTGCTCACAAAGTAGACACAGTAGTAAGTTAAAAAATCAACCTGAACCATTTGTGGTTCATGGGACAGGTTAATGACCTATTGAAAGTTAACACTTGATGTCTAAAATGAAAAAGATGAAAAATAAGAAAATAAGCTACAACACCGATGAAACAGGTCGAACATGAAAATCGTTTAAAAGCCTTAGCAAAATCAGCTTATAATGTTCCCACTGCTGGGACACAGGCCTCTTTTCTGTTAGAGGAAACGGGCCGCAATCCCGCAATCAAATTTGGTTTTAGGACATGCCAGTTTCCTCACGATGTAAGTCGCGGCCGTTACCACTGGGCCACCACTGGCTCGTGCCTAAAAGCCTTGCCCAGTTCAAATTAATTACCTACATACCTAATGTCTTGTCACCAACTGCTCACCATGTAAAATATGGAGGAATGTTAATTAAATAGCACCAAACTTATTACATAGCGTGTTGTTTAATCAGCAGCCGGTCAGGGATTGTAGTGAATACTGGGAAATGCTGATAACAGTACAGTTTAGCTCCCCGTGCCGGAATTTGTGACGCTTGCCGCAAATCTGACCACAACACAGTAATTATCAATCAACAAAGACCTGGCTTTGTCATTATGCTGTTAATAGACTAACGTCACGCCTCTATTTGAGGCAGGGTTCCGCAGAGATGTTTACACATACGCCAGTTAATTTTTTGCGAGCCTATTCTTTAACCGGGATCAAATCTAAATACCGGTTTTTACTGATAAGTTTGCAAATAATGAGAAAATATCTATTCTTGAAACTGCTTGACCGCGGGAATCCCAGGATCCCATATTTAGTAGTTGTGTTATGACAAGTAGACCTAGAGGTCATCTTTTCGTCATTAATAGATTTAACAAAATTGATTATTGTAACAAGGAAGAAGTGAAGAGGAAAGTCGTTAAAAGGTGTCATATCATCTCAAGCATGAAAAGCATTGCATAATTTACAGTGACACGCAATTTAAAGTAATAACGGAACCCCTTCATTTTACATAATAGACAACAGGGGTTTAATGATAATCTTCCTGGTCATAATGATAATCATCTTTCACACAACCCATCCATATTTTCTTTGGTTTCAAGGCATCCACATTCATACTAAACACTTTTCTTGTCTCGTGCTCCTGATAGCTTCGCATCACATGTAAAATGTCCATACAACACCAATGTGTTACTCTGGATCAGCGTGAGCAGTTCTCGAACCAGCGCTTGATTACCTAAAATATTAAACATTAACTTTTTTTGGTATGGCTGAGTGCGGGTCATTTATGGAGCTTACAGACTTTTTTTCGGCTGCATTGGCGTATTCACAGACCAAAATTGTATCATATCATGAGTGTCCCTACCTAACGGTTTTCTTATTCTATGACTACGGTCAATCAAACGCGTTTTCTTGTTCACCACAATTTGCGGTCACAGCCGGCGACTGTACGGAACTAAACCGCTTAGACGTCAGTTTCACCCACATCACGGCAGTGTAAACAATTCGAAGAGTGAATCCTTCAGTCCTTTTGTACGGTCCAATAGACGCGGTCCATCGCCTTCATAAATTATTACCGGTTGGTCCAATTTTTGAGCGGTGAGTGAAGTTTTGTGAATCCGAAAAATGCGAAAAAAAATGTGTTGCTTGTTACGCTTTCACGCCAAAATGGCTGAGCGGGTTTGGGTTAAATTTCGCTCACAGATAGACCATGATCTGGTTAAGGACATAGGCTACTTTTCATCCTGGTTCGCAGACGAAAGATAGGGGCACTTAAACATTTATTATATATATATATACAGTCAATACATAAGATAAATTTTTGGCAACAAAAATTATTATTTCAATGATAAATTCTTTTTTAAAGCTTCGTTTCGATTCACCCCTGCATCCATCCCTATTCACCCCGTTTTACAGTAATGTAAGTATCTCCTCTGCAAACTCCAGTTTACCAATTATTTCCAGAGATTGATTTTGGTAAACAAGATTTAAAGACTTTCTCTAAGATGATACTGAATTTCTTAGGAGTTAGTACCTCTCCTACATTCTCATATTAACTAAAGGTATCCAACATAATCGTTTTTGGATTTAGAAAGAATATTTCAGCAACGTCGGTACCAATTGGCTGGTCCATATCTCAATTTAAAATTTAAATCTTTATTGCTTATCACATGTGTTTACAAGGTCTTATCTGTCCTTCATTTTCCAGAATACAATACCTACATTATTCCAATTTTCGAAACTGTCACGCTCTTAGCTTATAATTTAGGTATACTGCTGAGTTTCAAAGATATTCATGCTCCAAATTCGATAACGGACGAAAAGGAGATTTTTTTAAATTAAATTTTGGTTGCGCAAAGGGATACGTCATCGCGCTGAACAATAATTTACTTTTATGAATGTAGCTTTATGCTTGCTAATTTATGAAACGTGATATAAGTGGTAGACGTGAAACATTAACAAAAAAAAAATGCTATTCCTATTACAATTTATTTTCAAGGTGGGGTAAGTTAACTATTATCATTTTGTTTTTTTTGGGTTTTTTGGACTTTTCGTCTTGCTCATTGAATTGGTGGGGCCAGTGGGAATGTATTCGTAATATCAGATGTTGACACCAACTTATATATTTTTTAAAGATATTAAAGTAATGAATATCAAACAACTCTATTTATTTAACACTTGTTTATTGATCATAAAAATAATGGATGGAACCAAGCTCACAAACGTAACTTTAACCCAAAAATATTTAAACGCAGTCTTCGTCGACCCAGCTTACTTGTCCTGCAAAAAAATATCACCTATGATGGAGCACACATTTTAAATAATTTGCAATCCTATATAAAAGATGTGAGCTCTTTCAGCGGTTTTAATTTAAAACTAGCAAATTATATGAATGAAACCACTCACTAACAATCTGCGGGAAGCTGCGCGATATCTTCTAGTCATCGATGGCCCTTAAGACCAAGGTCTATAACCAGTGCGTCTTTCCCGTGACGTGCGGAGCCTAAACGTGGACACCCACCATAGGCCTGATCCACAAAATCAAGGTTGCAAAGCGTGCAATGGAGAGAGCAATGCTCGGTGTGTCTTTGGTGGATAGAATTTGCAACGAAGTCATTCGCTAGAGAACTAAAGTCACTAACATTGAAGTGGAAGTGCATGTATTTAGACGGACAGACGGTCGATGGAGCAGACATGTGCTAGAGTGGAACCCACGTTTGGGCAAACGTAGTGCGGGACGCCCTGCGACACGATGGATCGATGATTTGAAGAAGGTAGCTGGCAGCGGATGGATGTGAACTGCTCAGGACCGGGATGGTTGGGGTTTTTTGGGGGAAGCTTACGTTCAGCAGTGGACGGCAATTGGCTGATGATGATGATGATGACTAACAATCTTACTAGCCTACTAGTTGATATTAAACCCCTTGAATGTGTAAAATTTTCAATTTAAAAACTTAATAATGTTTAAGACTTATTGTATTTATTGTATCAGCGACCGACCTAGAATAAGTGTATTACATTTGGCTCATTTGTCATTTGATAATTAAGTATTTAAATCTTATCTTATATTCCCGTTATCTAAGCTAAAGAAAGGACCATATATACACAGAATGTTTTCATGCAAAGTTGTCACACTTTTCTTGTGGAGTTTTTTATTTTCCATTTTCTCATTACTTAAACCTAATCTAGTCATTTACAAAAAGCTGTCTTTTAAGTAGGTAACGTTTTGCTTGTGATTCGTTCATCGATATCTATAAATACTACCTTTAAATAATTCAATTGAAACTGAATCTAGATCGAAACGTTAGTAACTTACAATTCGAAGTTTCGGGTCGTTCAGAAGATTTATCACATTACCATAATAACTCACACAGCTCATCAGATTTAGTATTGAATAACCGGAGACTTACAGTATATTGAGTTAGATGTTAATCGATCTGTGAAGGTTTATGCCCCCATTATCTTCGTTTTCATAACTTCTATTTATTTATTTGGGAGCACGAAACCCTCGTGTTGTCGAGGCCGCCCGTTATACCCCCTTCACAATTAGCCATTTCCGTCGTCCAGGGCATGTACTCACCTACCCCGATGACCAGATAACTCTCATCCAGGAGAGCAGTAGAGCCACCAGTACAATGCACAAGAAACAAAAAACCGACATACTCGCCACCGAGGTTCCTCGCATAAACCCTGACGTATCTGTCCCCCCGTACCTTGCTCGATGAAGTGCCAGCCCGCGCCGTAGCTAAGCCTGTTGCTTTAAATTCCCCTGATATTAACCACCAAAATTTGATCCAGCCTGTCTTATTTTGCTGTCCTCCCACCAGCGACGCCCTAAGCCGAGGTCCGTATTCCACAGGCGGTGCCATTGGTGAGCAGTCGCTTAGTAATATAAGTTTTTCGCCCCTGACTGGAGGGTTTTAGTTCGCTTAACAGCCACAGGATAGTCCGGTAAAGTAGTCACGATCTCTAATGCCATCAACGGGGCACAAATCCTGGCTGGTACTGAGATATTGCAAACGGAAAGCAAAACTCAAAAACGTTTTGCTCGTCCTGGGAAATGAACCCAGGACCTGATGCTAAGCAGAAGCGCTTGCGACCACTAGACCAACGAGGCAGTCAATCAAGTCTTGTGATTATATCAAGACTGCTATTTATAGACTATCATAAACTTCATAAGATCTTTAATATCTTTCCTAGCAACAGCTGCACATGCGAGAAAACTCAATAAATCTTCGAAGTTATTCGTAACAGTTCATATACTCCGCTTACGCTAACAAATAATGGATCCGCTCCCTCGTTCCACCGCTTCCATTATGCATAAACCCTAAGTTCGCAGTTCCTTAAATTGTTGCTCAAATGTCCGGCATAAGTATATGCAAAGTTTGGTCTATGTGCCGGCCAAAGATTCTGTTTTGCCGCTAGCATTTTGTTTTAAAGCCCGTTCATACGAGTAGTTGGATGAATACTAACAAAGGTTGACTTAACTTTAAGTCAGTTTTGGTAAATATTCGTTATTTGTATGAGTGAAGTTTTATCGGTGTTTGTTTTTGTCTAGTTTAATAATCAACTGCTAGCAATCGGGATAGCTTTTAAATACTATAGAATATTGATTAGAATCGCCACTCAACAACATGTTGATTGGTCCAATATTAGTCTGCCGTTTCCAATGCAAAAGGATAATGATGATGACTCCAACAACATTATCATTGTCTGGCACTTATATCAATTTATTTGAGGTTAGAGCGGCATATCTTCTTCTTCTATTTTTCTCTATTAGTCGCCAACTCAGTACTCATCCCCTTTCTAGCCACAATTATCATCTTTCACATAGTCCATCCATCATTAAAAAAAGCACTTCTTTAAAAAACAAACAGGCAGTTTATTTTATGGTTTATACTTGTTCTAAAATCAAAACCCACTGGAACTAAATACTAAGTAACTGCGAAAGCAAATATGAAATAATATTATTGTACATAGAGCTGTTTCTTACTTCATTTAGCCTTTACAATTCCTATTAAGTCAAGACTTCGCGAACAAAAGCAGCTTCAGTCAATATTTTAGTCATTAATGATATCCTATTTGAAATTCTGAATAGGCACTAGGAATTGCGCTTATTAATTCCAAAAACCAATGATTATTATGCAAAACTAATAACCAAAGGTTCGTTGAAGTTTGTAGTATGATTTCGGTTTATCGCCTTTGTTACTTCAAAAGGACCAATAAAGTTTTATTACAACAAAATTATCGTATGTATCATATTATAGAGCGACCTTAGTGATGTTCTTTAGAAAGGTCAGGTGCTAGTAACCAGCGTGCGATTATGATCGATCAGATGAAAGTAAACGAAGCAAAAGGAGTATTTAAGCATCGAAGCAGGTGGCGTTTTGTAGTTTCTGTCTACCCCATGTTAAGAGGGCGTGAGTTTATGTATGTATCGTAACGATTTTTTTTTGTATACTTGTCTGTTAAGTAAAGTTATAACGAAAGGATACAAAGCTGAAGGATACAGAATTATGGGAACACAGACTTGGGTGTCTGCGGGTAAGATTCTGAAATTAGGATGTTTTATCATGAAAAAATCTTATCTACTCAAATCTATTTCAGAACTTCTAGAAATAACTTCAAAACTTCATAAACCTCTTGAAAACTAAACCCGTTTCACTTTCTTATCTGACAGTTTTCCTAGGTACAAAACTCTCGGAGAAATATTTATTTAGATTTTTGTTGAGAGGGTCTTAAAATCGTGAAGTTAAAGTTCGATCTCTCGGCTTGCACGTGACGTGGATGTTAATGGTATCCGATTTTGACCTTACTTTGTGTTTGTATGTCACTCTTTAGTACACATCCATCACCCCTAGAAATCCTTGGAGGAATCCTTTGAAGGAATGCTCAGAGGCATTTGGCTTTCACATTTCAATTATTATTATTGTTGGTACGAGTATGTGATGTTTGTTCCTTAGTAGGTAGATGTATTCTCGATTGTGTATCTGTAGATCTATTCCGTACCCATCCCACCATGTAAACATAGGTGAAATGAGCTGTCAGTGCCATTGATACTAGGGATTGTCAAGACGGGATGACACTGACAACTCACTCCACGCTAATCTTCACGGTGAGATTTTGATAGAATGGACATGCTAGTGTTTTGATCAATTGACAAGAAGTAGAATAATCCATGTTGGGGTCTGTGGTGTTCACTAGTCACCACCGGAGATAGACCGGGACTCACCTCAGGCGCCACCAATGAGTTTTGAGCTCTCTCTGTTATCAAAGGTTCGAAGTTTAGGTACTAAGTTAAGGAAATCTTACAGTATGTTGGGTAATTATTATTGATTCATCAGCAAAGTTCACAATTTCATAAAAGTCACCCGCCTCATCATTAGTTTCTTTATTTTCCTCTCCAATTTTTAACACATTAAGGGTTGCTAGTAAGGGAGGCGTTGATAGAATTAAAACAATTCATAGTTACACTGATATTTTTATTCCATAATTTCTCTCCGATGGTACAAAGTTACTGTTAGTATCACTATCTTATATTCCAAATGACTTTGCACAAACATACAAATACTAGGAATTTTGATGTGCAGCACGTGGCACCTGAAACAACGTTAAAATTAATTGACTATTGACTAATAATATGTAGTTAATACCTAGGCAATGCATCAATAACAAAGCTGTAATTGTTAGGGAAATATTTAAAAGATCCGCTATAAACTTATTAACCTTAAAAAAAAACCTCTAAAAACTTATTGCGCTTCTACTACTGCACACTTTTTTTAAATAATTGAGCCTTTTAAAACTTTCCTTCTTTCCTTACTGTTGATCGCAGTAACTAAGCTAGGGCACCCGACCAAACAAATAGGTAAGGTTAGGTTAGAACTGTGACCACCAACGCGGCGAGTGCCACATCCAGGTTGGTCGCAATTTTTTGGCTATTTTTAGTCTTTTATGCCCCCAAATATTTTTATTTAATGTTAACAAAAAGAGGCGCAATCATTATATTAGTGTGTTGAACAATATTTTAAGAGCGCATTATTGGAATTATTAGAGGTTAGGTTAATTATAATCGAAGTTAAAAATATTATAACTGATCCATATGATATATATCCCTATAGAAACACGTTAGCAATGACAATGTTTCAACGAGCTCTGTGATTCGCAATCAAAATCGTGATGTTCTCGCTCCTAATGCCGCCGCCATTTCTAAATTAATCAGTTTTGTTGCAGGGTTGTCCCCAATTCATTTTGCAATCATTACCCTATATCCCTTTAATCCTGTCCCATTTACCTGTAACTAAGGGGATTTGCCTAAGCGTTGGGATTGTTACGAGTGCTTAGTTTTGGCTGTATTAATTATAATAAGCTCACCTATCCTTCAAATAAATTAGTTCAAATTTATGAACCGCAAAGTATTCAACGTAATAAAATATTTATGTAAAAACAATGATTGAACCGTACCTAAACGAAAGGTTCGGAAACCAACCGTGGATAATTTAGTTGTTGAAATAAACATGACAAATGTAACAGTCAGAGGGCATTCCTAACATGAAAAATAAATAAATAAAATAAATAAATAAATAAATAAAAGTCTAGAATGATGCTAAGTACCTACAGTAAGGAAATTAATTATTAAGAAATTTCGACACTTTGGCGTGTTATAGCCATTTCATGCAATTGTCGAAGAATGACTGTTGTGATTTGTATAAACGGACAATTTTGTCGATTTGCAAATCAATAATTCTCTCTTTACATATATTATTATTAATAACAAAATCAAGATTACAGATCTAAAAATAAACAACTACCTCCAAAATAAACATATACTAGGCCAACTTAGCTTAATTTGGTCTTTAAAATTCCCTTGTTGGCCCGCAAAGTAAATTCACACGTCTTTTTTGTTACAGGGACCTGAACACAATGGACATAATTTGAACGGAACTGAAAAGCTGTATCATTCGAGAGACAGATCACATGCGGCAGTGGCCGAACGTCATCAGATTTGAGGTTTAAGAGAAATAGGTTTTAACGTAGCTGGTAGTAAACGAGAATTTGGTGAGATATTGATTTGATTTGTATCAAGGTGTAGTTATGGCACTAGTTTTGGTGTTGAAACTGGATAGGTACTACATTTTGGAAAAGAAGAAACAGTAAGAAAAGGTTTTATTGGATCAGAATGTAGATATAGATAATTTTGATTAACGAAAATGGATGTACATAGATGGTGATGATGTGAGAGGTGACGTAGGTATAGTGGTTAGATGCTTCAAGATGTTAGTATAGATTATTCTACGAAAAGGTAATTCTGGTGACTACCAAGTTTAAAAAGTGTAATAAACTAAATGATATCAAGCTACGTACAAAACATACCCTAAAACAACAGTTAAAAAGTTGTTAAAAGTATCCTTAATTATTACTTACTCCGGACACTTTACTGCTGTTAAATAATTTCAAGGCCGACGGACGTAAAATTTTCTCTTTTTAAAATTATAAGATTAGCAAAAACTGAAGGCCATACAACGTGTACCTACTACATTTTCATTTACTGTCAACGAATAATTAGATAGCCATCTACATAAACGTAGCTAAACTTCGCAAGTAAATTTAGAACTTGATACAACAAAAACACCTTGGAATGACGCTCCGTTTCCTAAAGGAAACCCGAAGTATCTTCAAGTTTGGACTCCAAACTCGCAAACTAACTTAATCATAAGAAAACACTACGGAACCGTTCATGGAGGTGATGGAATAATACGCGTTCTGAATTCGTAGGGTATGCAAGAAAATGAAACGACTGCCATTGGACAATCTATGGCGTTTCGTTTTGAAGCTTATTGCTCATTGACTCCTTCACTTGAAGACATGGGCAAACGTGCCATTATGGGCACAATATCACTTCATTCGTTCCTTTTTTGTGGTCTTCCATTATCCTTTCCTTGTTCCAATTTATTTGGGCTCGCTGCAGTGTCTTTTTTTTATATAAGCAGTCATCTCAGTGTTAACACTCATTTAAACTATAACATCTTTCACACGGTCCAACCATAATTTATTTGGTGTTCCCCTATTCTTATATCTAAATGTTAAATAGAATACAAACCTTTGTCTATAGAATTAGGCATAGTTATACTATGCATTTCGGAGTCTCTTAGAAATAAGTAGTTTGCTTTAAATCCTGTAGCATCTAGTCTGTCGTTGGATTTGAAGGTGATTCTTAGAAAATTCTTCTCTGACGTCACTTGTAGCTCTTTTAGTTGGCCACAGTGTCTGTGACTTTGTGATTCGATCATTTGACTGTAAAACTGGACGTAATCACTGGCTGATACGGCTTCACATCTGTAATAAAACCTGTTTTAGTATCTTCATTTACTGCAAAGCTTTACAAAATGACAGCTGTTTTAGTTTTAACATTATCAAGATTTTAGAGATGGTTATTTATTTAGAATGGCTTTAGGATCGTTCTACTACTTCATACTTTTGTATTTCAATATTCAAGTGAGAACTGAAGGTTTTAAAACAACAAAATAAAAAAAAACGACGGGTAGCACTCCGGAAGTGCTAACTCAAAAACTACTCATCAAAACTTGACCAAATTTATAAGAGGCCACTCGAAAAGAATTTTTCAAATCGGATTATAAATGGCGGAGTTTTGAGGTTACAAACATACAAAATAAAACCGAACCAACCGAATTGAGAATTTTTATCTGACTTAATAAAGGAGGAGGCTCCTTTATTAAGTTAGATAAAAATTAAAATAGACACTTGAGTAACTCCATGCCACGTCTAACCTAGATCATGAGAGATTAAGTGTATTTAATCACTAATCTATACCAGACATGTAGCCAATCTTGGCAGAATAACCCTTTTCAAATACGTACCGCAATCCGCTGGTGACAAATACTACTTAACGAAAGACTTTTCTAAATTTAATAGTATTCAAATGAATTACTTACGGGACCACACCTTCGACGTCAAAATAAGTGAAATGTAAATGTACTCTCTCGTTTTCGTTGCCGTAGAAGAAGTAATTGCACTCTGTGTCCCTTGGATAGAGGCCAGGATGGTTTGGTGACGTCACCACCCCCCTTCCCCTCTCACTGCTATTAAATACGAAGGCACATGGAAATTCTAAAAGTTGGCTCCCCGTTGCGATCCCGTAATCTGAAAGTCAAAAACTTTTTACTTTTGTTTTTTGGTATCCGTGGATTTTGGCATAATTGAGGCTTTCCGGAATGGCGATACTTTTGGGTTTTAATTTATGATTTGTTACTTGAAAAAAACGAACATTTTGATGCTTTAAAAAAGTCATTATGTATTTCTCAGATTTTTCAGGTTCTGTTGACTGTTTAACTAAACTCTACACCATCAGAAGAGCAAACAACTCTCTACAAAAAATCACATTTTAAAGTTTTTAGCTCCTATATTTCAAATATATAAAAAACAAAAACGTAACGTCACCATGTTTGAAATGCGAATATTCAGAAAAATGTGAGGAATTACGCGCGGACGGCATCAAGAATGATGAGTTAGAAATAAGTGGTGCTCTGAATACCGTGTGGAAATGACAAAAGATTTTCAAACACGATGAAAATGAGGTTAAAGTAATGTTTGTAAAGGAAACGGATGAGAAAGTAAGCGATAGTTTTGTCATAGTCATATTATAGATGCCATCAAAAACTAGTCATATAGGTTCCTAGTTGAATTCGATCCTAGCATTTTACTCGTACTGATGTTCTATTACTAATAGCATATTTTGCTTTATGAAAGGGGTATTATCAACACCTAAACTTATCACCACGCAAACTGTCACAAACTGTTACAAGCTATTATTTTGTCATGGAGATTTCTTCTACTTATTTATATTTTCTTAATACAAGTAAAGACACACACAGACAAGAAAACACCAGTTCGAAGAAATACAAATTGATATCAATCTATCACAATAAACCAAAGGCATGACCACACATACAAAATTAAGATAAAACAAAGGACGTACGTACCTTCAACAAAGGAATATGATATCTTAAACCCCCTGCTATGTCTCGATGAGTATATTCCACGGAACTCTATAGATAACTTGGGTCCATTCGACATTATTGGCTTTGGTATATCGTTGCCGCAAAATGATGCCATCTTTTCGAGACGACCGTCTACATACAAAAATACGTCGAGAGAATCCATACTTTCGCAACTGTAACAAAGTAAATTTGCTTATTCGATATCGCTTCCAGTGCTTTGTTTTCGTTCTTTATACTTGTCCATTTTGTTTTGTCAAAGTAGTATTGTTGTTCGGTGTTGTTGTTGAATTTCAAAAATACTCATTTGAAAGACAAACACTACCAAGACTTCCAATATTTTCTTCTTGATCGATACAAATTAGGCCTAGTAAGTCAGCAGGGTTGGTAGTTAAACTGACAATCCAGAGTCAAAAATGCACCGAAATAATTGAACACTCGATTTTTTAGCAAGCTTTAGAAAACCGTAGAGAGTTCCAACATATCTAAGCACGACGATAAGTAACTTCTATTCTATAACAAAAAATGTAAATGGTTCAGCAGTCACGTTAAATACTCACTCTAAAATGTTGTCAGTTATTCGCTGCAAGCTGAAGTCTTCAAATACCAGCCTGACTCTTTCCCTTCCTCGGGCTAGAAAGTCATAATGACATTGCGTTTTCTGCGGGTATGGAGCCGGGTAGAGAAGCGATGTCAATTTACCGGTTTTGCTCTTATCACTGCTGAATACTTGATGGCAGGATGACGCTGAAATGAAGGTGTCACATCACTAATGGAATACATCCATTACTACATAATACTACGAAATGGAGTGGTTGTATATGTACATTTGTGTAACATTATGCGTGAGATGCTTCGTACATTTAGGATAAATATATTGTAGTAATACATTATTTATGCTGTCAAAATATAATGAGAATGAGAATTTTGCTTTGGATCATAAATTAAAATATAAAAGCGAATTGTGACTAAACTGATCAATAAAAACCGGACAAGTGCCAATTGAACTCGCGTGGACAGGGTTTAGGGGTACCTGCACGCCAGCAGTTTCTTCATAGCCACCGAAAAAATATGAAGGTTAAAAAACACGCTTTTGTCACGCATAAATAAAAATTGTAGGTATTAGTTATTCTGATCCAATGATTAAATCAAAAAGCGTGGAGTGCTTTTTTTAAATTAATTAAAAGTATACACAACTAAAAACGCTCTACACTTTTTGTTTTAATCATTGGTAAATTTAATAAAGCTAAGTCAATGTAATCAATTTATAATTTTGAAAGCGTGGTTAAAACGCATTTTCAGTTTTATTTTATTTTATACTACGTATTTGACTTTTTTCTTTTAGTCTTGGACATTCTTTACTTTGTTGACAAGTCTAAAGTCAACGAAGTTATGACTTGAGCGGTATATGACTCCAAACTCGTGGGGTTTACTATTAGTCACCAAAGACTTCTTCTACCTACCGCCTGACTCCATCATCAAATCAATTCCAAGATACCAAATTTTAGTTTTGTCATCAATATTTACTTTGCGAATTTCAGCTTTCTAGCATTATCCAGGCCAAAGCTATGAGGGTATGAAAGTCCGACGAAACGCTTTGAGAAAAGGTAGGTAGTGCTACTGCTTTTCGTTTTTGTCTCATCTTGGCGGGGGTACTAACTTGTCCCCAGACCCCGGGACAAATTTGACATTGTAGCTGAAAATGTCATGTCTCTCATACATTCCAACATATATTTTTTTTCTTCTTTATTTAAATTTTACGCTCAGTAGGAATATTTATGGAATTTGTTTATTTATTTCAAATATACAAAAAAAAAATGAGAGCCCCACAACAAGTCCTGACTTTTGATACGAGTATGTCGGTACAGTGTGCAAATCTTTTGTTTTTAATTTTCTACTATAAAACTGACCCCCATATTCAAGTTTCGTTAATTTACGTTACATGACCGTGTTTGGGTCACAGAAATTTATATGTGTACCAAATTTCATCTTAATCAGTCCAGTAGATTCGAAGCAAATTGGCTATGACAGACGGACCGACAGACAGACCCACGGGTAATCCTAAGGGTTCCGTATTTCATTAAGACATAAAAACTCCAATTTTTTTTATTTAATTTTAAGTGATAATATATGGACATTTTCTTTTTACATTTTTTGCAATTGGCCCTACTTATGGAAACACATGGGTGAGAAATAAAGTTCAAACAGAAAATTGTATTCTAACGGCTGTTAAATCCCGTTTCTCTCCGAAACCACTAGAAATTCTTATCCTCTTGTCTGCTTCATAAAGTAAGTCTAATTCTTCCGCCCTCGTTTTAATAAATTCTCAAGCAATTTGGCACGATTCTATGAACCAAACATATTTGAGATAACCTCAATATAAGATTTAAGCTCTACCTTTTGAAAGTCATTGGCACGTGTGGAGCTGTAGAAGTCGTTACGTCATTAACTAAAGCCAATTGAACTTTGGAAGTTATTTCGGTTGCTTGGTAGCAAAATGATTCTTGTTGTTTTGTATATTGAGTCAATCTTGTAATTGCTTTGCCATTTTTGACAAGAATTCCCAGTAAATTGAAACTAAGGTTGAACGTATCTAATGGTTGCATAACTAAATTGGTCCTTGTCGTTTTATGACATGGAAGTAACATTCAACCTTTCAGGTGGTCAAGCAGTTACGAGATTGACTATATTTGATTAGCTCACAAAGGCGAAACCTGTAAAAAAAATATACAAATTGTTCTACTATTTCATGAAACAACGCATAAGGTGTAAGTTATGTAATTATCTCATTCGACTCTTCGTCTTCTCGTCCTGTTCGTCGAGTCGTTCTCCCCGTCACTTGTCCACAAATATTTATTAGAAAACCTGCGTCATACAGCATCTGCCTGGAATTAATGCTGTAATGAACCTTTTTGGCGCATGTGTGAGGCACACACTATGGTTGTTAAAACATTACTTTTACTTCTCTGTTTTTTTTTTGTGTTTAGCTGTCTCCAGATAAACTTTATTATTTCTTTCTTTCGAGTCGAAGAATCCAATAATTTAAATTAGCTTCGACCAGCACCTTCTATTTAACACACTTTCAGTCAAAATCCGAGGGTTTTTCCGTAATTCCTAACCAATTTATTCATAGATTGTGGCTGAAGTGTCATTAAAAGACATTGCAATCGATTGCCATTGTTAGTGCAATGCAATGGTTTTACGCATATATTTTTATAACAATAATAAGTATGATCACAAAGTAGACTATTTGACTGTATTTTTAATTTGATACGCCGCATAACATAAAAAAACTAAAATATCTTAAAAAAATGTCGAACTTCTAGGCATTTTAAAGTCGATGCAAGACAGGGACATCATTATTGGCATGTAACGTCACATTACAGGAACGTCATAGGAACTGCCATTCAGTACAATGATCGTTTTGAGTGACAAGGATAAAATAATAATTTCAATAGTGGGTAACTTCTTCATTTTTCCACCGATGTTGTTTGTTTCTTTGCAAATCGTCTTTTTTGTAACACCAATAAGTATTAATTAATGTATTTCTTTGATAGTAGTCAAATAATCTGTTGGTCAGAAGGTAAATGTCTAAAAACTGTAGCATGGTCGATGCATCATCTTTTTTAAAATCTTTAAAGCACAGAGAATAAAGAACCGTCTACAAAGCATCTCACACGACGAAGGCACTCTTAATAATATATGAGGTGATTTTGTTTACAAAAACGCAAACGCTCTGTTTTTAAATGGCGATCTTATTTCAAGTACTTACTGGCGGCGCTTACAGCCGGTCCTAAGCCGGATATTGCCTCCGTTGTACTTGATTTCTTATTAATATCCCCATCTGTTAAGAAAGGGAAGATTATTGTGGAAGCACTATATTAAACTTTATCAAGTTCCAAATGAAATAGCAAAGGCTATTCATTGACAGCTGTTACTTTAGAAATGAAGAGAAGTGGTTGTAGGTACTATCACAAAAAAGGAAAGAAATGGGTGTCTATATTTTTAAAAGTATTAATTTCATTTTATATGTAATCTAAAAGTTGTGTATAAGTCGTGCCACACTTGTTCGGATGAGCATGATTTTGCACAACTGAGCGGCAACATGTAATATGTTCGATTTTGCAGACAGACTGTGAGGAATCATACCGACCCGAAGAAGTGTGTAGCACCCATAATACACAACGTTTGTGTTAAGAGGCTTCCTAAAATGTATGTTATTTGCATTCATATTCTGAAATTGTCACACATACAATCGAAATGGGACTTTAGTAAACAGGGTGGAAGGGTCATTGACGCACAACCTGATACCATGGATTCAGTACATGATTCTGAACCCCCTGGAGTTGAATTTTTCATCGGTTATTTCATCGGTTTCAGAACAATTTTTAGAAGCAAGGGGTGTTCAAAATCATGTACGGAGTCTATGGTATCAGGTTGTGCGTCGATGTCCCTTTCACCCTGTATGATTTATTGGATCTTTCTCTTTCCATGTACTTACAAGACAGATACTTAATTGTAACATTCTAGCTCGATTAATTTGTATGCGAAAAACGTGTTTTTTTATGGTTATTAAATAAATAAACAGGATTGCTTGGCTAGTATGTTTAAAATAAATATTAACAGTAAGACAATATAGTTTATTATCCAGCCGCAATATACTTTATCTCTGGAACAAGTATAACTAGAATTGAGGCGAAAGCCATTTAGTTTCGTGCTCGAACAAGAGCGCACGCTATATTCGACTACATATATTAATGATGCTAACGCATCAGTAGTAAAGATGTTTAGCACGCAGTGGAGCTAGTGAAATAATTTTACAGTTCCTGGTCTTAAACAGGAAAATTATGCTAATAATTTAATCATAATATCCCTTATGAATTAACCTTACGACATTTGTCCACCGTCAATATGTAGGTAGATATAGACAAGAAAGACAACCGCAAAAGAGTATGATAGCATTTTATACCGTCAGCTTGAAGTTATCAATAACTTCAAAAGAATCTTATTTACTCAGCAGGAGTCCAGGAACCATACGAACGACAGCTGATGAGACAATTTATTATGACATGCTTACTAAACCTGCGTTTGGGTCGTCCTCTATTTGGAACTGGTATCTTGCTTTAAATCCTTGTCCCGGTAAGTTGGAGTTTGTCGTGAACTGAACTAATAAGTCTGGTCCCGTTGATAGAATCTCATAACCTGATGAAAAATTGTAAACGTTGAAAAAAACTGTTAATATCTGTGTAAGAAAGAAAACCAAAATTTCGGAAAACGTAACTTTTGTCCACTAAATAAGTAATACTTTGGTATCTCAAAAACCAATATGTTTTCCTCAACCACACACAAAAGATGAAAATATACTAAAGTAAATCAAGATCCTTTCAAAGAGATCCAAAGTAATTCGTACCTGTGACTTCGTTACAAAGCATTGCTAGAACCGGCGCCGTCGAAGTCCGTCCATCGAACACTTTTATTATGTCAGCACGATTGAGGCAACTGAAAAGTGAAAAAGTTATGACACCAAAAGGCGAAGAACGTATTAGGTACCAAAGAATAAGTAGGGTACAGAAGTACGGCTCCATATAACGAGCAAAAACGCAAGCACACAAGGACTTGACACGAGCTCATGTGAAGCGATAGCAAGCGCACTCGTAACTGGGACTAAATCAAATAAAATGTAGCAATAATCCTATTAATACTATTAATATTAAAGTTTGTATGTTTTCTACTTGTGTGAGCAGTGGTGGCCAAGTGGTAATGGCCGCGACTTACGAGTTTAGTCAAGTCGTCTGGTTCGTAAGTTCGAATCCAGACAGGAACTTATTTCATCACCACTGCTTTTAAAACGGTGAACATGATGAGGCATGACCTTGCACCAAAAAGATGGCAGTGGGAACATTATAGGATAAATGATTTTATTTCTGTGAGTAGGTTTGTACAAACACTTTACACTTCAATCATATTTTAAAAACTAGATAAGGTTAATGATAAATGATAAATGATTTTTATTTCTGTAAGTGGGTTTGTACAAACACTTTTACACGTCAAACATTTTTTTTTAAACTAGATGAGGTCGGCGTTTCCTATCTGACTACTCTGAGAAGAAAAGCCGAAACAAACTCAGAGGTCACAGTCTCTTTTAAAGTCCAGACATAATCTTGGTCAGATCATGTTAAGACCATGTGGATTGATGTCTGAAATGGTCTTTTGAGGAAAGAACCACACAGATTGAGTGGACCTGTCCAGTCAGTGCACGCATTTGTCAGTAATCGTACAGCTCAACTCAAAACATAAGGAGCTCAACGATTCGACGAACAATACCAAAGAAAGGACATTGGATAGGCCGCATAATTACTCAAACCGCCAGACCAAGTTACGATTAAAATTAACTGAGATAATAAAATATAAAAAAACAAAAGTAAAAAATAAAATGACCCACATAGTCATAACATTCACAATAATAACAATAAAATAATACCTAGGTAAGTATTCATGTCATTGTTTATTTTACAGATCATATGAGGACCATGTAGGTAGGTGTCTGAAATGGTCTTTTGAAGAAAGAACCATACAGATTTGAGTGGGCCTGTCCAGTCAGTGCACGCATTTGTCATTAATCATGCAGCTCAACTCAAAACGTAAGGAGCTCAACGATTCGATGAACAATACCAAAGAAAAGTCATTTGGGTAGGCCGCATAAATTACTCAATCACAGATAATGAAAAAAAAAAGCAAGCATGTATGTATGTTGTATTTTTGGAAGTTAGTTACTCAATCACGCAGAAACGGCTGAGCGTATTTGGATGAAAGGAGATGGACAAAATGTGCCCCACGTAGTACAAACATACATAAATTGCAGAAAATATATAAATAAATAAATGGAATTTAGGAAAACTTTTTATGCCTCATAGCAGAAGTGGAGAAATAATCGTATTTAAAAGTAGTTCTGTTTAATTTGCTAAATAAATACCTTTTAATGTTGCCAAATACTAATAACAAACGTAAAAAGGGAAGAATTATTAAATAAAGGCATTCAAAATATCAAATAAACGCTTAGCGGGCGTAAAATATACTCGTACACTATTCCTATCCCTAATCTAATAAAACGTAAAATTTTGCATGTTTTCTTTTGTATAAATTGAACCATCTATGATGGAATTTATAGATATTAGTGCAGTTACGGATAGGATAATATCACGTTATTACTGGCAACAACCCTGACGAATGCCAATAGCATATTCCTTCTTCGACGTTTGCCGCTGGTTTCGCGTTCGAATTGTGTTTGTGTTTCATTGTTTTAGCTTCTACGTTTATATTTCATAGCGTCGTAGCGCCACACGAGTGCTCCACTAATAATGATTGTAAACTGTATTGTACATTCAAGGAAAATGGACCTTTTACAAGCGTGTGTTAACTGTGGTATCCCAATTAGAGAACGCATCAGGCGGCATGTAAAATCATCATTACCCCCTGATGTGATGTGTTCTTCTATTAGAGTGGTTTACTTTTAAGGTAAGTTTTGGTTTCAATAAGTACCTCCTACCAAAATACATACGAGATGTATTATTTACTCCATATTCTGACATCGTGGTCTACTACTTTTTTTTTAAAACTAAATAATATTTATATTAAAAGCCTGGCACTTGCCTGGTACATATATAAATACATTAATCCACATGAAATAACTTGGCCGTGGTACAAAAATCTACTTTTTCAAACCTTCACAACTTTTGTCCACTACTGCTGAGCAATATGGCTCTTTTTAAGTTTGTTTAAAAGAAGATCAGTACTATTTAAATGAAAAAGATTTTAGATCTGTACATTCTAGGGTACAAATTTTTTGGCTATGTCCTTTGGCACACAAATAGTTTATAACCTGGATTAACACAAATGATTTTTTAACCTGGTTAGACATTCCCGTGGCATAATTTCCGACAACCATTCGGGCGAAGCCGCGGGTAAAAGCTAGGGTTTTTAATGAAGCGATCCAGCAATCTTTGATTTCGGCACACCTTTCACTCGGCTACCGAATTATCGACAAATAGAATGAAAGAAGCAGTAGTGCTATTAGGTAACCATCTCACCGTGAAAACTTAGATGAAATGAGCGTGGAGTGAGCTGTCAGTGACACTGATGCTAGGGATTGACCAAGACGTGATGACACTGACAGCTCACTCCACGCAAGTCCTAACGGTGAGATTTTTACAGAATTGGCATGCTTATAAACGTTCATATGTAATTTTGTTAATGTCGTGTTAGTCAGAAATACAACAAAAATAAACTTTAGTTGGGATTGCTATACGTACGCGTCTATATGTGCGTTACCCTGCTCGCTCGTTGTATGGATGGAGGATGATGCCGACCTTCTGTACCTAGTTATTCTGTGGTATTATAAAAAAGTAAACTTCTAAATACCTCTCGTCGCCTTTTTGAAGGAACGACTCTTCGAAAACTAACTTGATCCGCTCGTTGTGCCTAAAACAGTAAGAATGCAGAGTATTAAGTACTTAGAAATGTTAGAGAGAATTCGATTTTTGGAAGCCCCTGACTTGTTACTTAATAATTTCGACTTTGAAGGAAAGTTTTGTAAACTTTTCATTATAAATGGTGAAGTTTATTTGAGCAGTTTATTATAAGAAGATATTTGGCTTATCAGGGAATTCGTATGATTAAAATACTTTATCAAATGTTCACATTTTAATTATGGCAAACAATGCTTAGGCCGAGATCTGTAAACAATAATTAGCACGTACTTTAGTTAAGCGTTATTCCTGTCACCGTCGGCAAATGTGAAACTACAAGTGGAAGTACATTACGGCAAAATGTCTAAACCAAAGAAAGTGAACACCACAAAAGTACGCACGCTTGCACACCGCATAGTTTATTGAGCATACGAAACTTGCGTTACATGTCGCCAAGTCTCAAGAAATTACTATCAGAACATATTGTATGCTACAAATATTCAACAATGTACATGGAGGGTGGCAAGGTGTATATTTCAACTGCATATAAAGTTCATGCTCACCTGGCGCTAAAGTGATAAGTACACCTCACATTGCTGGGGTAACTCGATGGATATCTGGGGCTATACAACCTTCCGTGAGCGGGTCTGTTCGCCTGTGAGTGGAAGACGTAATCACACCACGTCTCAGCTACTTGTACACCGTCTGTCTCGAAATTTCCTAGGAAAGATACAAGTTTTGTAAATTGGAAAACTTTAGAAATCCATGAATGGAAGTCGATCTGTTACGTGAGTGAAATGTTTGTTTGTTTCGTGTTTTGTGTAGGGTTAAGTCTTTTGAAAATGATTAATGATGTATTTTCTGGAAATAGGGTTGTAAAACACTTTTATACGTCAATCATATTTTAAAAACTAGATGAGATCGGCGTTTCTTATCTGACTACTCTGAGAAGAAAGGCTGAAACGAACTCAGAGGTCACAGTCTCTTTTAAAGTCCAGACATAATCTTGGTCAGCTCATGTGAAGACCATGTAGATTGATGTCTGAAATGGTCCTTTGAGGAAAGTACCACACAGAATGAGTGGACCTGTCCAGTCAGTGCACGCATTTGTCAATTTTCGTGCAGCTCAACACAGAACTAAAGGAGCTAAACGATTCTACGAATATTTCCAAAGAAAGGACATTTGGGTATGCCGCATAAATTACTCAAACTGCCAGACCATGATTAAAACTAATAAAAAAATGCAAAAAAAAGCGACAAATCCACAATGTCTTCACATTCACAATAATTAAAATAATATAATACTTTACAAAGTAAATTAACATGTCATTGTATACATAAAGGTATATGTAGGGCGTAATCACACACACATTTGCTTACGAGAGTATCACTTATCAGTTTGTTTGTAGTATGAATCGCGTAGGTCTTTGGAATTGACATTATTAATCTTTAAATGCCCTCAAACATTCAAGTCCAAAATAAATAATGAAATATCTCATCAAATTACAAGCTACAGTAATAAATCCATAGAATTTTTTCACGAAACTCGTAAACCCTTTGAATCTTCCTTCATTCATTTACCTAATAGCAACATCGCTCAAGCTATTGTAGCTTTAACAAAATTAATTGAAATATTTACGGTAACCAAACCAGACACTGATTTGACCAGACAGAGACGGACAGCCAAGGACGAGAGAGAGTGACTGTAATAAGAATTAATGACCACAGAGTACAAACTTTATGGATCGAACAAACGATGTTAGGAATAAAATTAAACGTTTATTAACGAATATTATTGTTCAATGGCAAAGCACAAAGTTTTAAGTGGTTTGATTGTTCTATTAATTATCAAGTGTTTTCCGACTTGGTTTGAAGGTAATTGCCATTTGGTTTAAGAGCAAAGCTGTTAGTTTTAATGTAATGTGAGCACTGCATTATTATATTGTGATCCTATGGAACAACTAACTACTTATAAAGTTAATACATCAAATAAAACTTCAACTCCAATTTCTAATTGTAATTGATATTCTATAAAACACAAAATGATACACAAACTTACTTCTATCAATAAACCTGTAGTTCCCAACGAATCCCGTTGCATTGGTTGCTTTGGCTCCAGTATGCATTTCTAGGACTAACAGTGGTCCATGGGAGTATAGAGCTGGTGGTGCATCAGCTCTACTGCCGCATAGGACTCTGGACCAGGCGGAGTACTCGTTGACACCAGGTGGCCCCGGACCATGGACCCCACCTTCGGAGTAGACCTTCAAGAAGTCGCCTCGAATGCATCTGTGAGAGAAAAATTGTATTTAATCAAATACATTAACGTATTTAATGCCCCAGAGGCCTAGATGAAGTCACATTCTATCAGCGGAAACAATGAGGCAAAAGTCATAATTATTAGTCATACTGGCTTAGTGCTAAAGGCCTCGGCTCTCATGCACGAGGTTGTGTGTTGATCCGGGCAAGTATCAAAATGACTTTTTCATTTAATTACTTTCTGAGTTTATTTTGCACATTACTAACACCGGTGAAGGAAAACATCCGTGATCCGTGATGAAACCTGGACTTCTATCTTCTTCTTCTATCTTCTATCTATATATAAAAATCAATTACTTTTCGTTAGTCTCGCTAAAACTCAAAAAAGGCTAAACCGATTTGAATGTTTTTTGTTTTGTTTTGTTCGCTATAAAACAGGGATGGTCTAAAGAAAATAAAATTAAGAAAAACCAAAAGATCAACTGTAAAAAAAAAAATGGTAATTATGGGAATGGCGTTCGTTGCAGACCTCACATGTTTTTTTTTAATAAATGGCATTCGTGTCGGAACTATTTTCTACCTGACGTGCTGAACAACTGTTTGTCACAAATGTCATTATTTTCGTGTGGTTGTTAAATAGTTTTTAGTTGTTCCGTAAAATAATAAAATATATTTTAAGACTTGATGGAAGTGGATTGAGAAGTACCAAAATGCCAGGAGAAGACAAGCTGACATAGGTCTACTATATCAATGGATTGGAGTTAGAAGCTAAAGTTATAATCAAATAAATTGTAGGTGGTACGATGTTCTCCGGGTCATAGTTCATAGTTAATATAAGTCTTATATCGCCAACCCGTCCTGAGCAAGCGCGGTGATCAATGCTCGTGCCTTCTCTGTATGAGAAGAAGACTTTACCCTGCAGTGGGATTATAATAGCCCCTGGAACGTAAAAAGTCAGGAGAAGTCCGCGTCAAAAAAGGGCAACATTCGTAAAAAGTCAGGAGAAGTCCGCGTGTGTGTACCCAGCATTATACCGCTATATTGTCTCTCTCCGGCCACCTATCCTGCTCTAACTTGTATCAGAGTGCACGTAATAGAGTAGGCTAGCCATACAAAACGCAAGCTAAACATTTCGTGACAGTTTTGACACGGAATGTTTCAAATATGACGGCCACGGTGACGCGTCCATTTCGTTTCAAAACTCGGATTTTCAACACCCAAATTAATAACCATGAAGCTATTAATACACCTTTCAAGGATTAAACAGCGTGGACGGGTAAGTAATCAACAGTTTTTAATAGCAGCATTGTGTAATGTTTAGAGATTTAGGACTGAACTTGTTAATTCAACAAAAACAGTTAGGAATTTCGCGCGTCATGGCTATACTTTTCGACTCGCTATGAGTAGAAAATACACTATTGACTGCAAAATGTCTGTCTAAAGATGATTTAGATACGTTACTACGTATGTATTAGCCATTTAAATAGTGAAATACAATGTATTTTTGCGAAATTATTTAAATGTAAAAAGGTAAACATTGAAAAAAAAGATGCGGACTGAATCAGACCCGTTACGGTCAGGCATTCGGTGTTTATGTCACGTGACCGACGCCATGTTTTTTAATAAATTGTACACAGTATCGACAATACCGACACTGATCAGTAACATATTTTTGACCGACTTGAAGAAAAATAATTATTTTTTATTTTATTTTAATTTTTTTATTTTATGTTTTTTTAATCTTTTTAATTACTTTTTAACCAGGTTTGAGGAATTTGTGACGGCACCCATCGAGCATCCTCGACAGAGTCTGCGTGATCAGGACATGTTCCAGCACCTCACCTATGGTAAGTAGCTGCTGATTTTTTTTCAGGTCGGGATGGGGCTAGGGGCAAACAAGTTCCCACAGATGTTTTACCTACTTATTATTTATTACACAGGAAGCGAAGCAGACTCCGATTCGAGTGATGACGACGATGTGGTGCCGTACCTGGGACTTCCAAGGGCGCTGAGGAGCTTCTGGGAGACGCCACTGGACGTGGAAGATGACGACCTCCTAGAAGCTCCTCCTGTTCCTACCGTTACGCCCATAGAGACTTTAAATTTTTAACTTTATCGTGATTTGCGTTTTTTTTTTTAGGTAAAAAGTAAAAAAAAAACATAAGAAGTTCATACTAAAAAGAAATAACCCACACCTGTTTGAAAATCGCATGATATTAATTTTGTGTTTCATTGTTGTTAAGATTTGACGTTCTGGTTGTTTCCTGTACTGGGTCCTCTGATTTTTTATTACTTTTTGTGCAAAAATTGCGTGTTTTACGATTTTCATTTGTTTATTTTGATAATGTTTTCGTTAGGCAACATGCCTTTGTGTATTGTTTTTTCATTACTAAATATCCTACTAGTGTAGAACGCATAGTCAGATTTAAAATAAATGCAATAATAATTACTCTTTGTTTCAAAGTATGAAAGGGTCTTTTTAACACCTTTTTTATGGGCTTGCATTGTGACTCACTCATTGTAAACTAAACATTTCTAAGAGCTAACGCTTTGTCTGTGTTATATTTGTGAACCAAGATAAGCAATAACGTAAACACATAAGCCGCTCGGCTCAATGACTTCCCGTTATGAATGTGTAAACATACCCTATTTTTTGCTAATCGGCTCGGGTCGCCCACTTGAGACTTGTTATTGTAATGCGAGTCCTTTGTATAAAGTGTTCGGAGAGGTCTGTTTTTTTTATTGTTTGTTGAATATGATGTGTCTACAAGTAAATTAAACAATAACTGCTGGAAACAATGCTTTTATTTTATAAATATGACGACTTTAGTACAAAAAAGTGGGAAAAAGTCGCTCAGCCTACTTTCAACTTACTATTAACAATAAATAACAAGGTAAAACTATACAAACCCCTATATAATCAGATAGCTTAGTTAATAAACATTTCATAGACGTAAGGTTTGTCAAACTGCGATGCGCAGTTTCTGAGATATCGTAGTTTTAGTGAACGCGGATAAGTCGCGCGAATTATTCGCGCGCGATACGTACGTACGTTTAATCGTGTATTGAATGCGAGAATTAATTTCGACAACAACATTTTCTTTACTTATTTTGACAAAATAGTCATATTAACAAGAGTAGATAAAACAAACTCCTCATCTAGTAACTCAAGTTACTCTGATAGTGAAAGGGATAAATTCAAGGACCCTTTTTATTCACTCGACAAGATACTATAAATTTATACGCATCAATACCCAGAATATAACTAAAATAACAATATTTCACTCTCTTTGCCAACAATAGGAATCAAGTTCTCAAAGACTAATTGTTCAAAGAGAACTCATACATTATGAAACAGCAATAAAGGGATTCATTAATTAAAACATTCGGGCAAATGCAGGTCAAGTGGAAAACTTCAGACAAATGATACACATTAACAGGAATGCCTCCAGCAGTAATGTTGAGGTTATACTGAAAGATAAACAACTACATAGTTTGCCTTATTACGTCAGTTAGTTCTGTTGTAATTCAATTTAACTTTTATCTATACTTGATAGAATTGGTGTAATTTCGTATTTCAGCAAAATACGAAATTACACCAATTCTATTAAGTCATTTAACTAGTTTAGCTGTTTTTACAAATAAAGTAATTAAATTAGATTGTATTATTGAAAAGGTCACTTTGGACAATGTCTTATGTATAACAGAATTTAATGGATGTTTTAGTCCCTCCGATAAGTGCGAAGTTTACATTTCAAAGTGTCACAAAATCGAGTGTCCCCAACCCTTTTAAAGCTAGGTAGACAGCTGTGGACACTGATGTCATAAGCCTAATATAATCCCTTAGTGACTCTCACTACACTTCAGGTAGGGTGTCCTATTTTTAGTCCGAGATCACACGGGTAAAGCTCACAAAATTACGTTACCATATCCGCTAGATTTTGCAGACACTAAGTGCGGGCACAATGTCATTACTTTAGAGAGGAGGTGCAACTTTTATCATAAAACTAACACTAATACACTATGACCGGACACTTTTAGCCACTAAAGCCTTTAGTACTTGGTAAAACATGCTTAACTTGGGTAAAATCCTGTACAATGTACGGAGTTAGCTGCTGCTTGCTCGTGACTGCGACTTCTTATGGCCATTTTGATGGCAGTACACTACTTTACGTACATTGTTGGGTGGTTAAAATACCTGCATGTGACAACAAGTTACAAGGCTTTGTTGAGATGGGCAGAGAGTCACTAAATAACTACAAACTTATGATTTCAATATGTTTTTTATACAGACATGTATTTTATAGTGATGGTATTGAGCTTGAAAGCCGTTCTATCATGAGAATCCATCAAAAACAAACAGCTATTACTTGTTTCTCAGTTTCTCTGACGTAACATTACCTATTTTTCTTTCTTTAATAACTTTTCCTTTTTTGATGGTGCACCAAAATAAACGTACTCTCGAATTGTAAATGTTATTTTACTTACGTTCTAAACTTCTAACGGAAAACGAGAAATTCGCGTCATTTTTGGCAATATTGTCAATGGCAGTCCTATAGCATTTTACCTCCTCTACAAAGGGTAGCAAAATTATTATCGAAATCAAAATGTTGTTAAAGGCGGAGTTTTGGGTTGAAAGCATTTGGTCGAAGCAATAGTTTTAATGAATTTAGTTTTCGATAGCCCGTCCAAATTGTATTTTAGATTTTATGCCACATTTTACTATTCTGTAGAGACCTTCTAATTGTTTAGTAATTAAATGTGTACCCTTGTGTTTGTTGATTGAGGTAAGTGGTAAACATAGGGGTTTCTCTAGGGAGAAACAAAATTAGTTACTTCTGCTGTCTTCCGGCTTATTTGCTCTGAAAGGTTAAGGGAACTTCAGCGCTCTTATCTTTACAAAACTATAATAGAATTTGGACATAACATGTTCAAATTCTATAATGGAACTATCTAAAATGGAAAGAAAAACTCATCAATTAGAATTACATACTAGCATTTCTAGGCTGTCCTTTGGCCTATCCATAAACCTTGTTTTCACAATCCATACAATATTGACACAATTCTATCAATGATATCATGGTATCAATGAGAACCATGTATAGAAATGTCTTTAACGAAAAACTGTTGCATAATGAGTAGGCTCGCGGACTATGCCGACGGGAGAATCCGATCAAAGCGGCTGTGGGCAGCCCTGTGCAACTCCCTTAATTCAATGGGGAGTTGCACAAAGTCTGTGGAGCAGTGGCAAAGGGTGAGTTTAATACTTCCTCTTATCAATATGATTTTAAGGTCTTGCTTGATAATCAGTCATCCTCTAAATTTGTATCTGTCCTACAAGTCTAAAGTACAAGTCCTACAAGTCCTCAAATCATTCCCGTGTGAGCCTACAGTTCCCTATAAACTTAGCGTCGGGAATACTCGCCAACCGAAAGTTGCGGCGCAAATACAATCGTCGATGCCTCTGGTCTACCTGTAGAGCTTCTTTGAGTATTAATAAAGCAGCTATATTTTCAATTTATTAACTTTCGTCAACAGCGCGATAACTATTTTGATATCGTATCAAATGACATAACGTTCCGTCAAAACAAGTGTCAAATCCAACTTTTCGGATCGGCATAAACGCATCTGGAGTAGGGACAACTGTCAAATCGTGTTGTCATTCATTCTTAGTTCGAGTTCGGGACTAATCGTAAGTCCGTAGGTGATACGGTGTAGGAAAAATCCGATATGAAGGCCGAAACTACGGACTTCGTGCTTAGAGAGTAGACCCCCGGCTTATAACACATTTTTAGCGTAGAATAATTCAATGAGTCATGGTGTAGCAAGCAAATATTTTATTGCCGAATTAAGGTAGCACACTTTTCACTTTTTCTGTACAGTGAACGAAACTGAACCGTCACGCTTTTCTCGGTAACGCTGAATCGGTTAAACTCGACTCCAGTAGGTCAGTGACGCTGAAGTTTTCACGTCTATCGTGCTCATAACCATACACAAACCTTTTTATGTTGCGTATACTCGTACTTAAACTATGTACGTTATTAGGTCGAGAAACTTTATATATTTATTATTTTGAATAATGAACTCCTAAAAAAATTTCGAAGGATTTTAATCACTTTTAAATAAAAATAAAAATAAATGGAATATATTTTAGTACCTATAACTAAATTAGAGATCCAAATAAATAAATACATTGGTCTCAAGTCCAGTCCAGTTAGTATTGATGTAAGTAGGTGGTTGGTGGTCGTGATCGTTTTTGTTTTTCTCACAAAAAAATATCAATATTTCCCGTTCCCATTCAAAAGTTTTCCATTTTATTCCATTCGCCTTTAACCAAATAGGCAAGCTCAAAACCAAACCGACCAAGTTAAAGTTAATTTGGGGCCTTCATTCGAACGTAAAACAACGAGACAGTACCATGTTGTGTATGTACAACACGCGGGTTAATCTCATAACATGGCGGGCGCAAATGACTATCTTTTTGCTTTTTTCGGTTCAGTATTCAAATATAACGGTTGGTGTGACGTTGTGTGACGTCACTTATATGGTTTATCGTATATTTGTGATTTTGTTTATCTTTGACAAAATACATAATAGGTAATTTTAAAAGCTCATCAGTAACCATTTTGGCCTGTAGTTTCTAAATACTACCTACACGATGGTTTGAAGTGTTAACTAGTGATAAAACAGTTTGAAAATTTCGGCCTCCAGTTCTGGAACTTTGGAATTAGGACTCTATACATATATGAGGAACAGGGTACACTCATTCTATATAAAAAAGGAGGATCCTCTAACCAGGCGGGTGTCGAGTCTGGTGGGCAAATGCCAGGCGTTTGATGTCGGGACGTTGCATACATGATCCTTGCGCGTAACGTAAACTCTGCTTGCGAGATGCAGGGTTTCGCATGACGTCAGTGTTATGTGTAGTTCGTATGTAGCGATGTAGGTGCCACCACAACTCCATTATTGAAAATCGGTTCTGGAGTTCAAATTCCTTCTATATTCCATGCGCTTAAATAATTGACCAGGTTTCGTTAAAGTAGGTGCTACTATCTATCTTCTTATCTCAATCCATGGCCTTTCTTTAATACGAAATCTATTGGCAAGAGTTAAGTAACATTAACAAACACCTTCTGAAATCATCCTGTTAAATATTTCAAACTACATTACTTCCTCACAAAATACATCTTGTCATAATAACAACTTACATCGTAACTTTTCAACTAGATTAACTCTTTTATCCTTCAGTAAGTACCTGCAAAGTGGGTACTAACATATTTTCTATGAAAATCACGGGGTAAACTTTTATACAGCGCTACTTTTCATATAAAGTTGACAGTGACAAAGTTACTGTGAACAAATCATTATTCTTTATGACTGAAATTTACATTGAGAACGCTCGCGGGACCAAGTAATCTGAACTGTGATTGTCGGTTTTTATGACTGTTACATACGGATGTACAGGTATAATAATGTTTTATAGTGACGTTCAGGTGAGAAGCACTTTTGACAAGATATTAATTACTGCAGTAGCACGTCACTGCACCATTTTGTTTTGTAGTTAAGCTCAGAAACCTCTAGTTTTCGCCTTTTGGAGACCTCTAGTGTTCCCCACTCTACGCTGAGACCATTAATGTAAAAAATACGCGTCAATTTGAGAATCTCCTCCAATTTCTCGACGGTTAAAAAGCAACATGAACTGACCCCAGGCCTGAAAATTAACTGTAACTTCAAAACAATCCGGGATGAAAAAAAAATTTTTTTTTTGTTTGTTAGGTGATGTCTCCGGCACTTGAGGATAAATTCTTTTTTTAATGCATAGGGCATGCTTCAGGGGTGGACCCTGTTTTTTTTCAGTTAGCTTCAATAATAAATATTTTTACCTCTTAGTATTTTGATTATGTTTTAACAACTTCCTGTTAAAAAGATTTATTCATTAAAAACACTACAAAGTGAAAAAAAAATACAAAACCAAAGACACCAAACACAAAAGATGCTCATATTAACATTATCAGCCATTAAAAACGACAGACTTGTAATTTCATACTCACATTGTGGGCCGATGCTCGCATGTCTATGACCAGCCTATCGGTTAATCTCGAAAATGGTTGTAAAATAATGCTTGAACTTCCAAGCGTGTTAGAGAAAAAGAAATTGGAAGGTGATATGACGAGTTTAATGGCGTAAGGATGTCTTTGTTCAGCCCTACCTAAATTCCACTTTCAGCGAGGGTGAGAGGGCGGAAACGTAATCATTTTCCGTCAGATTATATCCTAATACCCCGCAAGATATAAAATGGCAAAATTAAAAGGAGGTAAGAAAGAAAATTCGAGGTTTATAATCGCAAACATTATTTTAATGTGGAATGAAAGATATGATATTTTTATAACATTTTTATTGGTTTGAGAAGAGACAGTGAAGGTATAGAAACTATTGAGAGGATAAAACCTTGAATGAGTTTTGAGTAAACTTTGCAATAAAAGGTATGTGTTTTGGAATTGATAGGACACTTTTTTGTACACTGTAGTGATTGTCACTGATAATTTTAACATGGAAGAAAATATAAATTTCAGCAGTCCGTAAATTTGTACTGAAAATATCAAAGTATACTAAGCTTACAGAATGTAGTACTTTTTTTAAAATTAATAAATTGATTAAGTATTAAATTCAAATCCGATCCATATTGTGTTAGTATGAACTTAGCTTATGTTAGTAAACACAATATCATAAAAATACACTAATTAAATATTAATTGGCTACATAACATGTGCATGCACATGTCTGCCATCCCAGAGCCTGATAAATGGTTCATCAACCTTGTCCGCCAGTGTAGCTAAAATAATGTTCGGGCTACCCCTTCATCTCCGCAACATCGATGCACACCGTTTACGCACGATGGCATGAAAGTCATCTGTTCGCGCTTCCGAAAACATTCCCGATGCACTGCATAACCGAGGCAGCCCCAAGAATATCCTCAGCGCATTATTATATTGCACGCGCAGATCGTTGTAAGCCTTCTGCGTATACCTAACCTACAAGCTGCACGAGTAAAACGACTGGCAATAGGCTCTGAAGAGCGTCAGTTTTACCTCGTCAGTGCACCGCGCAAACCTGCGGGCAAGCATATTGCATCTGGCTGCCAACGCCCTGAAAAACTTTCAAAACTTTTAATAGTATTTTTTCAGAAAAGCTTGTCAAACTTTCAAGGAATGTGTCCCACAAAAGACACAAATTTACCCATTACGCGTACACAGCTCGTATTTTTTTACTAAAATGACTATACTCAAATGCCAATACTCAATTAAATAACCAAATTTTAAATTTAACCTCATCGAAATTTGTTTTTGGTAATAAAAACTCTCATCACAACAGACAGACCAAGGCATTGATGTGAAAATGGAATCAGCAAAAATGTGTAATTTCCAACATTATTTTGGCATCACCACTCTGTCTCTTAATTTGCTGGCTTCAATAAATTTTACGCACGATGTATTCATTATTAACATGCATTTCCTTTTATCGTGGTAAATATACATAACCAACGCGGTAGGCCCGAAGATAGCGGAACGAACGACTTCTTTCATAAGGATTGGTCACAAACAGCAGTAGATAGGGTGTAACAGGGGTGAAAACAAATGTAAGTGGTAATAGTTAATAAATTAATAAAAGATTTTATATTTGTAAGTAGGTTTGTACAAACACTTTTACACGTCAATCATATTTTTAAAACCAAATGAGGTCAGCATTTCATGTCTGACTACTCTGAGAAGAAAGGCCAAAACTAAGTTACAGGTTACAGTGACTTTAAAAGTCCATTCATAATCTTGGTGTGATCATGTGAAGACCATGTAGATTGGTGTCTGCAATGATCTTTCGAGGAAAGAACAACACTGATTGAGTGGACCTGTTCAGTCAGTGTACGCATTTCTCAGTAATCTTGCAGCTCAACTCAGTAAGGACCTCAACAATTCGACGAACATTACCAAAGAAATGGGTAGGCCGCATAAAATACTCAAACTGCTAGAAGAGAGGTCTTACCCTACAGTGGGACACATACGATTGATTATAATAATACTTGGCTACTCGGTTCGATGGAAAAATAATCAATACACTCTACAGTTTAAAATAGCACTTATTTACTGTCAAGCAACACAGTACAAAACATTTGTTATTAGTTTTTGCTGTCCCACAAATTTTATTGCCAACAGCCTGACATGACTATGTGGTGTTCAACATAATATTTTCTGGCATTGAACGGGTCGTATAAGCACTGTATGTGAATTCATACGGACCACTTTTCTGTTCTATTCGGCACATTACGCACTAGTCCCGTTATTTTGTGTCATTGCACAATAAAAGATACAATGCTCATTGTTCGTGTTCCCCTTTGAAAGTAATTTATAGTAGCAACCTCGTAGCGTCTACGTGACATTCATAAATGTTGCAAACGATATTAGATAGATAACTTTTCTATCTATCTTTCGACTAATGTCAGAGTCAATAGTTTTACTCCAAAAACTCTTTTGGTTTTTTTGTGAAATTATTTATTTGCTGTATTTTTTGTAGAAGGTTGAAACGGTGAATTTCGTGGGTTCTGGTTTCGACAAGATCTTCATAATTTTGTATAGAGATATTTTTAATTTAATTAAAGGAAATGTATTCAGTTGGGTTTACCAAAAGTACCGAAAAATGGGAATTTAATTTGTTATTTATTTTTAAAATGGATGAGCCTCAGTAGCTTAGATAAACAATATGGGGTGGGCAATGACAAAGCACTGGTCAACACTAATTTGTGGGACACAATATACTGTCCCAAATTCGAATGAAATCAGCTGAAATCAGTTCCCGAACCCGCTCCACGACATGAAACATTTATTGTCATCCACACATGTTCCTCCAAACATTACATAACTTCGCGATCACTGCCAATAAAGCTAGATACCGGATTTTATGAAGGTAAACACTGGTACCCGTCTTGTTCAGTTGCAGATTCGTGCAAATTTACGAGATCATATGTCATATCGATAGTCGATTCCAGGTTCTGTATTTCAAAGCCCCCGATATACATAAATGCAGTATTTACTACCTTTGTTGTTGTATTGTTACCGGGTGGGTGTAAGTAATTGAGGTTCGGATTACTACCTATATGCGTTGATGTGTCATATATTGTTGCTTCGCTGATTGGAAGGCGGGGTAATGTATTAGTGATTATGTTTCTGCGCAAACCGTGAACGTTGAGCTGGTTTATTGTGTAGGTAGTTGCGTATTTTCCATTGTTCATCAACTGATTATTATGAGATTACAATGATACATATCCTGTATGTTGTTTTTGAGTGCCCTTTATTTGTTAGTTTAATTTTTTGACTTTCCTACGAGTATATCGTAAGACAGATATAAATAATCTTTGTCCAAGAAACATGTAAGGAAGAAATATTTTTTGCATAAACAGAAATCCAACTTCTTTCGCTAAAATGTATGTAATCATTACACATCACACCAGAACGAAGATGAATAGTGTCTGTACTTAGTTGGTGGCTTCTGAAGAAAGTTTCCAAATATAAACCATATTATTGATTTATTTTGCTCGTTTCTGGGTATTTGCGAAACTCGGAAGCGACAAAACTAGTTGACGGAATCAACCAATAAACTACATTAAGGGTTGACAGGCTATTGATGATAATAACGTAACAATAAATCTATAGTCGATAACGATTTGCCAACAATGACATTTAACGCAGAAACATAAACTTTTCCGGAATTATTAATCGTGTGAGTCGTGTAAACTGGAATTATGCTGATGTAATTTTTCTGTACAGCCATGTATTAAAATGACTTTATAATGACAGTATTTCTCGAAGTGTTAGGCAGAGGTGTACCAATAGTACACCGACCTTCGCCAGTTATATTTAAGTCCCATGTAATAGGGGACAAACCCGGAGTCTTGATTTGTGCTCATGGACAAACCCAAAAACAGTTTGCCCGACCTGTGAATCGAGCACAGGGCCTCTTACCCAATAGTAGCGATTGCGACCACTAGACCAGCGAGGCAGATAAAATATTATAGGTTGAATTTATGTTTTGCCAATTTATTTATGTCGAATTCTATTACAGGTACTTTAGTTAAAAGTGCTTACTAAAATGATTCAGTGAAGGCTAGCCTAATAAAAAGTATCCAATAAGTAAACCGTTTAACTCACTACTTTTATTAACCACTGCTTCAGTTCAAACTACAGTTCCTTACTCATTGTCTCTCAAGCAATTGCCTAAGAGTTTTGAAAAGGAAATAAAAAGTTTGTCGTTGTGTACCTACGCAATTATCAGATCTCGGGGTCCATTGTCAAGTCGGTTACATAAGAGCCCTCTAGGAATCTAATAATACGAAAGTTTCCCCGGAAGACTTTTGAGAGTACCTTTGTTTATTCTATCAATATTCATTAACGAGGAGTCCTCTCAGGTCCTGTTTTTCAAGTATTTTTTAGTTGGTTTAGATAGCGGTGGAATTTGTTCCTAAAGTTTGAAAGCAAGATTTTTGAGCGCTGAATTAAATGTGTCTGATTGATATAAACTTTGTTTTTGGTCGCTACCGTTACCTTCTGCTGGGCCTGAGGAGGTTCTGAATTCGTTTCATATATTGGGCAAAGTGTAATTAGGTTTCTAATTAGGAAATCGGAGTTTCACAGTAGCAGCCTAGAGTCTGAATTTCTGCTCGTTTGATGGTAACAGGAGGCGAGCCATATATTACATGAGTGGCAAAATATTTGACTACCCTTCGAGGAGTACAGGCGTTACAGATGGATATGGCAACTAGAGCAAGCTGTCAATAATCTAAAATCATAAATATAGATGGAGGAGCTTCCTTAATAAAAGTAACCACTGTTTCGGAACTACTCATTCGCCCTCGACGACGCCACTACCCTCCTCCAGGAGAGTAGTAAGGCCACCATCACACTACATAAGCCCAAAACCCGATCGCCGTCCTACCGTCCTCGCCGCCGAGGCCCGCCGCGACGCCCAAATCCACGCCCCTCCCGACCCTTGCTCGAGCCAGCCCGCGCCGCTGAGCCTGTAGCTTTAAATTCGTCCCTAAATCACTCAAATCCTGATCCAGCTAGTCCCTTGCTGCCCTCTTCCAGCGACGCCCTAAGCCGAGGTTCGTACCCCACAGGGGGTGCCCTTAGCGTTGTCGCTTAGTTTTTAAGTTAGTACATAAGTTTAAGTCCTGGCTGGAGGCCTTAATTTAATAGGGCAACCACAGGCAAGTCCGTCTAAGCAGACGACAACCTCATAGGTTGACCTGCGAGATGCCATTCCAAAAAAAAAAAAGGAACTACTCATTAAGGGAAAATGGACCAGAACGAATGCAGATTTCCATAATCACGGTCAAATAAAGAACTCCGGGAAAAACTAAATTGCTGTTTGTTTATTACACGCAGTTGATGTCGTCCTATATGTAAACGTTGTAATTGAGATTCAAGGTCAATGTACGTACCTTTACTTTTAGGAAACAGGAATATAAGGTAGTTTACAAAAGAAAATAATACAGGGAACTAGGTACCTAACTCTATTATTTTAACTTAGTGGGTAGTGTAGGTACACTACCTACAATACTACGGTACGGTCGGAGGCAACGAAAGAAGATTGACCCCAATTTTTTTTAGTTATACACTATGTTAGATATGTTTCTTTATTTATAAGAAACGATTGGGGTCGGGGGCCTCCGACCGGAACCGTTAGTTACGCTTTTTATACTCGATTTTTTTTATATTTATGTAGCCGCCTCTTTATTTTTATTTTGAACACACTGTTGTTTCCAGCATCCTCGAAAAACACGGAAACAATGTCTCTCTCCCTCTTGCTATTATATATATGTAAAAAAGTCGCATGGAGGAGGCAAAACGGTTTTTTTACTCTTACCGGGTAAGGTGCGTTAAAGAACTTCGTTACAAAAAGTTTACAGGCAGTCTTACACGTAAAACCAAGACTCACAAAACCTTTTTCATGGTCTGTCTGCGTTTAACATTACATACTGTTCCAATTTTCATTTGTTATTTTGTATATTTTATTAACACTTTTCATTTATTTTTACCAGTTCCTCTCAAAGTCACTGTAATTAAAAATTCTAAATCAAATAGCTATTTTTAAAGATTTGTAATATTATGTTTTCCGAGGAGGTTAAACACATTTCAACCTTTTGTAATTCTTGTATTATTCTTTTAGCTGTTGCATTGCTTACTTTATTCGATTTTCCTATTTATGTTGAGAAGGTACCGTTATTTCTACAGTGATTTTAATCATGCATCATCACCATCAGTGGTATTAATGAAATGTCACTTACGAAAAAACATCTCTTATTTATAGAATTTTGTAGTTCTAGAATTCTATCTAATATAAGCATAACAATTGAAACAACCAAAGCTGTGAAACAAATAAAATGGTTGTCAAATTAATAGCAGCAATTTCGCTAAGACCCTAACCGCTTACAGCAGCAGTGCATGGACAATTTAATCAGAACATAACACTAAATTAAATGCTAATAAAAAAGGAAGTTTTATAACACTGGCAGGAACATTTCTAGAGATCTGCAAAACAATAAAAATAGCAGGATCTCGAATGCTTGCCACACTCCGCCTATAGTTTGTAGCAACGACCATGTTTTGAAACGGAGGACACTTATTTCGGTGATAAAAGGCGAGAATCGTTGGTCTTCATAACTAAATGGGAAATGGTGCCAGGTTCTTATTATGAAGAAACGTTGTGACATCCTTTACATAAACTCTAATCGAATACCTAATAAGTGCCGATTTCACCAATCATACTGAACCCGTTAAGCACATCTAAAACGCGTTCAAGAGCTATCAGTGTCAATATTAGTTTATGTTCTGATCGCGTTCAGTTTCATTTGTGAAATCAGCCCTAATACTAACACACTAAACCAAACACCACATCTGTTTTCCCCGAAGGGTTTAGGCAGAGGTGTACTTATAGTACACCCACATTTTGCCATGTCACTTGGCACAAATCTAGCCTCTGGACTGCTGCTGAAAAATGTCTTGGCAAAATCATAGACAATTAAGACTAAAGTAGTTATAAAATTAATCTCATACTCGTAGGCTATTACAATATTTTGTTAATCGAGGAATTTCCTCTAAAACAATTCAAAAATTCTCACGCCGATTCTTAAAGCTTAGCTTAGCTGAGTTACCGTATTGTTTAATTTATGTAAATGATTGTCTTTCTAAAACACTTCGTCAATGTAAGGTAGGTCAGCAATGAAAGACGATTAAGATTGTGGGTTTCACATTATAATATCAACGAAATTGACACGAAATTATACGATAAATAGCTGATTATGTATAATGCATAAGACAATATGTTTAAGGCCTCTATATTATGCAAAAGTCCTTGATCCGCAAATGTTGATTCAATAATCGTAAACATAATGCCTAATTTGCGAATTGATACAACTAGTTTTATTTTATACCACCTAAGGCGCTACTAAACAAAAAATAAAAATGGCGTCGAGTAGTGCAAGTGTTTCGGAAAATAAAGATGAAAACAAGTGCCTGCCGCAACAACAACAATTAAACATTCATTATTAAAATGCCGTGGGCTAGACAACACGGACAACTGCACGCTATTAAGCTCGCCTCTCGGCAACTCTCGTCCAGTTGCTACCAGTCACCCTGCGAAGATCGTCGCTCCACCTAGCCTGAGGACGTCCTACCTTACGTTTGCCGATTCGCGGTCTCCACTCAAGAACACGTCTACCCCAACGGTCATCGGTTCTACGGCTAATACCGCCGGCCCATTGCCACTTCAGCTTGCTTATTCTGTGAGCTATGTCGACAACTTTGGTTCTCTGCCGGATCACCTCATTCAGGATTTTATCCCTCAGAGAGACTCCAAGTATAGCTCGTTCCATAGCCCGCTGAGCGACCTTGAATTTATGGACCAGCCGTACCGTGAGTGTCCACATTACTTTAGAGAGGGAGCGCAGGGTGTTGGTGGTTCGATGTAATATGGTAGCCCGCAGGTTTGCGCTTTGTAGTAATGATGATAAAGTCGCTCTTTTCAAGGCATACTTTCAAACCCAAACTTTTTACACGTGCAGCTTGTGGGTGAAATATTCGCAGAGACCCTAAAACGTCCTGCGCATTCAATATAATAATGGATTTAGGATGTTAATGGGGCTTCCGCGCTTCTGCAGCGATTCACATATTATGTTCGCGGAAGCCCGTTTTGACGATTTTTATGGTATTATGAGGAAAAGAACAGCGTCAATAATGGTAAATGGCAAAAAAGGTTGCGCAGAAGCTCCAACGGCATCCTACAAACTTTAGTTGACAAAATGGACAGTCCCTTTATAAGGCACTGGGTGCAGAGGCACGTGCTAACGTGTGCTGGGCCACGTATTTTTAGTTGTTTATATTGTAAGAGTTTTACTAAGTTTTTTAAGTCATTGTTATTAATACGTTATGGATTATGAGTCCACTGGTCCGAAATAAAGAATAAATATATTTAGTCTTTAGGATCTGTGGAATACGCGACGAAAAGACTCGACGATGCTTCCCGAACGTTGCCCAGCCCAGCTGAATTCTTCTGTTGGCCTCCCTTCTCAAAGCAGTTCTTACGAAACTGCAGAGTTCGCCCGAAGTAAACATATTCTCGAACTACTTCGAGAACACCGCCATTGATAGCAATCGGTCCCAGAGTAACGTGATAGTTGAACGCAACTTGTGTTTTGTTCGCTCATATGGAGACCAATGCGTACAGAAGAATCAACTAGGTCGTCCAGTATATGCTGCAGGTCATGCAGCGATTCATTCATTATGACGATGTCATCTGAAAATCTCAAGTGTGTGATGCATTCGCCGTTGATATTAATGCCGCGTCCTTCCCAGTTCAGCGTCTTAAATACATCCTCCAATGCGTTAGAGAACAGTTTCGGGGAAATAACGTCCCCTTGTCTCACCCCTCGACGCAGGAGGATATGTTCAGTTCGCTGGTCATACATGGTTTTCATACAGACATCTCAGCACTTTGATGTATCGCCTGTCAACTTGGCATTGCTGCAGATACTCAAAAACAGACAGACAGGTCTCAATAGAGTCAAACGCCTTCTCATAGTCCATAAACGCAAGACACAGGAGCCGATTATACTCATCGGACTTCTGTATAATCTGCCGCACCGTGTGGATGTGGTCTATGGTGCTATATCCTCCTCGAAACTCGGCCTGCTCTGGTGGCTGAAACTCGTCGAGTAGATTCGTAACGACTCTTGAAAACAACTTATATACGTGGCTTAGGAGCGAAATGGGTATTTAATTCTTTAAAAGGTTCTTATCACCCTTTTTAAAGCAGATCGAACACGCGTCTTCGCCACGCTTCTGGAGTTCTCCCAGAGAACAGAACAGAGTTAAAGAGCTCCTGAAGCTCTTTCAGTACATGACTTCCTCCCGCTTTCAGGAGCTCGGTCGTAGGGGCTTTTCCATTTTTATGCTGTTTGAGAGCCGCCTCGATTTCGTCTTGGCTGACTTCTGGCAGGCCTTCCGTGAAATGGCCGGTTAAGGCGGCTCTGAAATCCTTATTTTCATGATCAGGTCGAGATGCATGCGATGCGTACAATTGGCCGTAGAAGTTTTCGACTTCCGAAAAGATCTCCGGCTTCGAAACGACGATATCCCCACTTGATTGGACGAACCCTTTGAACCCCCTATTTTACTCAAACGAGAGCTAAACGAGCGTCGGAGGTCGCGTCGTACCAATGGCCTTATATTCTTGGTGAGTGCCCGTTGTTCTGACGAAGTGATATGTGGATTTTCACGTCGTTTCGCCATATGATCCAGAGTCTGCCCCCCCCCCTGCTAATAAATAAAAGTTAATATTTTTATTTTATAATTGTTATATAAACATGAGAGAGGTATAATGATCACTTGGAAAAATTAACGGGCAGTCATTTTATTTTTCGTTGGTTGGTAAATTAGCATGACAGTAAAACATTATAATTAATAAAACGAAGATTGCTCTTTTATTACAATCCTACAATGCCAGTACATAAAACACACAAGTGGTGTTGTAATAAATGAATGGCCAGTAAATATTTTGGAATGGGCAAGTAGGTAAATAGTTCGGCAGTTCATAGATTCGGTAGGAATTCTGACTAACCACGCGGGAACCGAATTGGCTGTAGTAACTACGCCAGGGCACCCCGACCAAAATACCCGGGCGGCAACGCTCGGCGTGCGGTACTTTTAACTTAGATTTCTTAGTGACTAATTCCGATTTATTACCTGCCTACACGTAATTACCCGGAAGGCCCCGCGAGATTTCGCGATTTCGAGGAATTTCGCGGTTTTCGCGGTTGCGATCAAAAAAAAATTTCTTAACTTTTTGTTAGATTCCACCCACTATAAGTAAATTATTTTGGGTTCTTGAATAAACAGACCATATTATAATATAAAACAGTATTCATAATAACTATTAAACTAAATATTAATAAAAAAAGTAAATATTAATACTTTAACTAACTATTCAAAAGTAAATATTAATCCACTCACAGTCAATTTAAACATAAAAACACTTAAGTTCACTAAAAAACGAACATGCGGTCACTGACAGACCACCAACGACCACTAACTACGCGACTTTAACAAAAAAAAAAAAAAACCGACGAAATTTATGGTTTCGAACGAATGATTTGAATAGAGTAACTATCTGGCTCGACCCTGACACAAACCACAGATTATTATAACCTTTATTTATTTTTCTGTTAGAGATAAAACCGCGCGAAACGGTTGGAACCCAAATGGGACCAGCGGTGCTTGAAGGTGGGGATCGACGGTACGAGAGAGGTTAAGCCGTACTTTAATACTTAACATTTATTTAATTACCCAACCATTAAATATTTAACGGATTTTATGGGATTAACCCATTTTTATTTAGTTTAATGATCACTTTTAACTTCCGAACTAGTTAATTAATCATGGTTACTATAACATATGACTCTTGACGAAGTGGATGCGATCAGAAGCATCATCAATTTGCCTTAGGCATTATACATAACGGCGACAGATGCAAACTAACGGCACCGTATTATAATGACGAATCATCCAATACAAATAGACTCCCTGTCTGATAAAATCTTGTTAGAAACACCCACGTTTAGGTAATCCGCTAACAATTTTATCTGTTTAATTTAACAATACCCGTTAATGATCTAAATGATATTGAGAAACTCAATGGGAAAACAAAAAATCAAATTATAGTCCATTCAGCGAGGGAAGCGACTGTAAATACCTATTTAAAAGACGTTAAACCGACAGAAATAAAAGTTAATGGTAAACCTAAATAGCATCCTTATTAGCAGTTAAAAGTAAGAGATCAGCAAATGGTTATTTGTTTTGTTTTAGACTTATGATTAAAGCGGCGGAATGATTAAGTTTGTAACAAACATAATGCCAGCTTGTTTTCCAAATGCAAAAAAATAAGCTAGAAAAAGAAAATAAAAATAACATTATTACTTGACATCACGCCCTGTTTCCTTGAAGGGTTGGGTAGAGGTGTACCTATAATGTACCGACATTTCGCCATAAGTCCAATGTAATAGAGGGCAAGCTTATAGCCACAAATCCAGGCACAAATCCAGACTTAGGGCTGCTACTGGCAAATTCCAGATAGAGAAACTCAATAACACTACCTGACTTGGGAGTCGACCCCAAGACCCCATGTTCAGCAGTATCGCTTCCGATCACTACACCAATGAGGCAGCAGTAAAATAACATTATTTTTAAAATAAAAACGGCCAATCAGCACTTTTGGAGAAAAGCAGTCCTTTAAAAACAATCTAGAACACCTTGTGAAAACAAATCACAATAAAAACCCAACAATGACTGACATTACTATAATAAATCAGATTATAACAACGCCATTGGAGGCAGCCTCTAACAAAACTATGCCGAACAACATCTATGTACGCTAACTTTAATTCATGTCGTGAAATATGGCGGTAGGTATAGTTACAGCCGCAGGTGTATTCTGTTACTGACGATGATTGATGATGTTCGCTTGACGGATGACGCGTATCGCTTACAAATTATTTACGTAAACTGTACGCCCATGTTTGGTGGAAAGAATGTGATGTGATATAAAACAAATTGGCAGAATAATGGTGGTGGGGTATGTGAGGATAGGAAATGTGACGTCTTTCTTGTCTAATATGACATGTGTTTAATTAATTACAAAACAGAGAGTTAAAAAAAGTCATGGGTAACAAATCAAAATCAAAAATCAAAATCGTTTATTTGCATAAAATGTGGTAGGTACAAAAGATGTTACATAAAATTTCAGTGCAAAGACACATTCCGCGATGTATGATAGCATGCAAATAATTAATAGAGTAGGTGTCTAACATACATTAGACAAATTAATCACAATTTATGGTAGAGCCCTAATAAATGAAAGAACCTTATAAAAGAAAATAACAATCCTATTTAAATTTAAATGCTACATATACATTAAGTACATAAATAGTTAGGTAAGTAGTTAACAAAACTGACAAAGTAACATAAATAAAAATTAATACAATGCATTTCTGAAGTGGTAGGACTGACAAGACTTTTTGTTGAGAAATTCGCCGACTGAACAGTATCTTTATATGGTTGCGGAAAACAATGGTTAAAGCATTTTTTTTTATTAATCATATAACGGTAGGTAATCCTTAAGAAAGAGTTTTATGAAATAGCCGCAGGGGCCTCGCACGGTATTTACTACTTGACACAAAATTTCTTTGTTATTATGTAAATAGATGACTTACGAGTGGTATGTCTTAGGTCCGAACCCAGGCAGACAGTGAAGGAAAACATCGAAACACATCAACAGACAAATTAGATGACCTGTGACATCTACCTAGCCGTACTGGGTCCGCGAGGTGGATTATGGCCCACTCCATCTCACTGAGAGGAGGCCTGTGTCCCAACAGTGGGAACATTATCGGCTGCATGTTATATTGGTACAGAAGAATATTGAAAACTCATTTCATACAAATATTACTAAAACCTAGAAGTAACGAAATAAAAGTTTATCACTTTCACAGCTGCATCTGTGATATCGACGTAACTCACGGGCATTCCGCCAGATTGCAATATGCGCGAGTTGAAACACTCCTGTTTCCTTGTCTTTATCCAACTTCTTGTTGAATAAAATATGCAAACGAAATCGCACAATGTAGACGCAACACGTATTTTACTCTAACTAAAAAAGGTTCCACGTGGAAAATCTCATAACTTCAATATCACAGGGATCGCATTAAAACCACAAAAAAAAAACCATTCACTGCTTTAATTATTAATTTAATACTCAGCAGAAACCGCAATAAAACGCAACTAGAAATAAAACGCGCTTTCGACCCGCGTATCGTTTTAAAACTACGAAATTATTGTTCGGAATATGGACTTTGACCACGGTTCCGCTCTTTTCCCTGGGCCGTAACGTGTTGTCTTTTATTTTCTTTTCCGACTAGATAAAAGCCGTTTCACCTATGTTATAGCATTAGCTAAAGCTTCTTTTAAAGTCAAAATTGGCACAGAAAAGGGTTCTCGTGAAGTTTCGAATTTGTATGTGTGAGAAATTGGCTTGACTGTGTGTGGGTTTAGTGATAACTTTTGGCTCTTACTTGTGGAGAGTACAATGGATAGCTTTGAAAAGAAAAAAAGAAAATAGGTGTAATGATTGCAGTGAGTCCAGGCATCTATTATCCCTGTTTTATTGCTACTGCAACAGTATCCTTGGAAGGAACTTACGTTAATTGTTAGGCAATTATGTACACAGTATCTAAGTAGGTAACTATTACTTCAAGCTCAGTCTTAATCGACTTGCAATCAAGGCAGAAATTTCCAGAAATAGGTTTCAAACGCTGAACTGGGTGTTTAGTGCAAACGTTACCTACTTTGTGTTCATCCATTCGTAATTAAGTAGACTATGTTGTTCTTCAAATTGTGTTAAACTTCAAGAACTGCTGCAAACCAAGAAACGTGATCAACGAGAGTGACAAAAATTTTGATTTACTACAGAAAATAATAATAATAATAATTTATCAATCTAAGAATTGTTTCCCAGGTGATGAGCAAAAAATCTTCGAGAGGATAATCCCCACAACTCTGTATGAAAGTATCCTTCTTTTTTTTTGCCTAGCTTCTTCCCAACTAAGTTGGGAAGCTTATAGGTCTGCTTCCAGCCTAACCGATGCAGTGACATACTGCAGTGCTGCAGAATAAATATCTGAGAAAGGATTTATGATTCCCAGCTTCAGCTGATGTTTTGACACACACTGGCTGACATACTGACATAAAAATAAAAGACAGTTAGGCGCCAGTCAATCTTCGCAATTCAATCACTTCTATCGACTTTACAAGTTCTCTCACCTAGCAAACTTACCTTCTAAATGCAAAAATTCAGTCATTTCAATAATAATAAAAAACAACACTATTGAACAATGTCGAACAAGAAGAAGAGAAGTTGTGCTCTGTGGTACCACAGAGCAAAAATAAAAGTGAGGTTTAAAACAGGACTCGATTGACAGCAGAATGGGTTTTCACTTTCTCTTTATTGAACTTTCTCTTTATGCTTTCAAAAAGCATTCCTTTGAAACGTGGTTTTTGTTTTAAACGTTTTTAAGTCGTTCGTTGCTGCTTATTTTTGTAGGGTGTATCAGGTCTCATTCACAATGAAAAGGTCAATTTTAAGCTGCAGGTGTGGACGAAATTGAATTAGTAAAACATATCTACATACTTTTTTGAAACTGGAGTTCTTTAAATAGATTTCATTAACACGTCGTCTATCAGACGTTCAATAAATTACTCTTAAACCTTGGCTGAAACGATAAAATAATTGCTTCTCTGAAGAATCTGTGACGAAGAACAAAATTAACATACAAAACTTAATTCGAAGTAAGTAGATAATCACCCACCTAAACTTGCCCACGTAATAAATTCACTTGAGCAACTCTCTCACACAGCAATATATCAATCAGCAACCTAAAGGCAAGCGCACAAAAGCGTCAAACGTACCTATTCTACATAGAGTCGTTTGTTAGTTCCATGCGATTAGTCGTACGACGTAACGACAATCGCGTCACTGACGTCATGTGATCTATGAATGCACAGTCACACACTTTAATATGGTAATATATGTACGGAATAATTTAGGGGCAAGGTATTTGTCTTAAGTAATGTCTGTAAAATAGATAACGAGGATTTGTTTTTGCAAGATGCTACCAAAACTGAAATTGAATTTTCATTTAGCGAAAATCTGTTACATTAAAAGTAAATTGTTAGTATTACTATCACAACACTGATTTATTTACAAGAAACGCAAAATCAGTATTAATAAAAATACACCACTTACTACTAGACAGTGGTGTCCAAGTGGATACGGCCGCGACTTACGAGTCGCGGTCGTATGTTCGAGTCTGGGTTCGAAAGCGCTTTACTTTGTATAAATAATTTCATCACCACTGCTTCAAAAACGATGAAGGATAACATCGCATCGTGAGAAAACCGGTATGTCCTAGAACCAAAAACTCGAAGACATGTGACATCTACCAACCCGCACTAGGTCCGCGTAGTGGATTACGGCCCATTACCTCTCACAGAAAGGAGGCCCGTGTCGCAGCAGTGGGAAAGTTATTAAGCTGAATATGCTTATGCTTATTACTAGACAAGCAGCAATATCTACATTTGTACTTATATGCTACAAAACATAAAATCCGTAGTTAACGGTAACATAACTCTCATAATTATGCAACTGTTGTACTAGACCTATATAGTATTTGATTAAAATCTGTGTCACACATATTTTAATTTTAATGCCAAACGAAAAAAATATTCCAATACTTGTGCAAATGTGGTTACGGAGTTGGTCCCACTGCTCGTGACTAAGGGCCAACAATTTGATGTAAAAAATGTCTCTGGTATTCCCTTAGGAAGTGTCCCGAAATATCCAATAGATTAGGAAACGTTATTGATGAATTGTACGGGTGGAAGACGATACATCCATGTCAGGTCTGAAATAATTTAATTCAGTGACAACTAGTATTTCTATGCAGCATGACATTGGTGCCGATTCTCTTGTACACCGAACTAAACTAACTAAACTATCACTGAAATTCCTTACTTTTTACTATGAAAATCTTGAAGCTATTCTGCGAATAATAATCTCTAAATTTAAAAATAATTTTGACACAACTATAATCGAATTTGACAATCGCGAGTGCACGTGTTTTTTTTTCTTTTGGTTTCGCAACGTCTTTGTTAGAGCCGGAGGCAGCCTGGGGCAGCCTCGACGTGTTTTATATGGAAGTTTTGACTTTTTGTGTGGAAAATATAAAATAAAAATATCTAAATGTAGAGATTTGGTGCTTTCAGGATTACAAAGGGGGTCGAAATTTTCATTATTTTGTGATAGGACACACCGTTTTCGAGATATGAGCAAAAAAAGAAAAAGAAAGTTAAAGTACCGTTTTTGCACGTCTAAAGTCGAGGTGTTGGTGTGAATTTTAGTCCACGCCACCTAATTTTATTCCACACCTTTTTAATCGCGATTAAAAATAGTCAGATTCATGTTCAGATTTAGTTAGACAATCAAATTTTTAGTTAAAAAACGTAAAATTCAGAATAGCAAAATTGCCATTTTCACTAAATTAATAACTCAGTGCAATCTTAGTGCTGTCAAACTAAAATATAGGTATGTTGTGTCACTATAGTCAATTTCAGAATGGAAAATCGTCATTTGACAGAATTAAACCAAATTTTAGTGATTTTTAGTCTAGTTTAGAGGCATTTGTGACAAGAGAATCGGCACCAGTGTCTGAGAAATTAGATATAAGTACATAATTATGAAAAAATACTTCTTTCTTATATATGTTTTTTTTTTGTGATTGGCATCTCGCAGATCAACCTTTGAGGTTGTCGTCTGCTTAAGCGGACTTGTGTAAAAAGACTCCGTAGAAGCATTAGGCCAAAGTGACAATTTTTTGTTAAAAATAATATAGAACTCTCTGTATTTAAACATCATAGATTTAAGCTATAACAGTTCTTACAGCTCATTTAAATAGAAATAGGTTTTACTAATGTTTTCTAACGTTAAATTAAAACTATGAGCGATTATTTTCATCCTAACTAATATTAATACGAAATTTCGTTTGTTTGTCTGCCTCGTTGGTCTAGTGGTCTCAATCGCTACTGCTGAGCATGAGGTCCTGAGTTCGATTCCCAGTTCGGGCAACGTGTTATTGGGTTTTTCTATCTGGAATTTCTCAGTAGCAGCCCGAAGTCTGGATTTGTGCCCGGTAGATGGCAATAGGCTCGCCCCCTATTACATGGGACTTAAACATAACTGGCGAAATGTGGGTGCACTATAGGTACACCTCTGCCTAACCCTTCGGGGAAACAAGGCGTGATGTTATGTGTTATGTTACTTTGTTTGTTTGTAACGCTCGCGCTATCACGCTAAAACGGCTGATCGGATTTAGATGAGATTTGGCACACAGATAGACCATGACCTGGGTAAGGACAAAGGCTACTTTTCGTCCTGGATCACAGTAGAAGTCGCTAGCAACAGCTAGTTTAATTATAAGTTTCTTTTAAGTCACCAACTGCGTAACAAGATTGTGTTTTACCAGCAGGGCTAACATGACAAGCGCGAGAACGCTCGTTATCTCGATTTCTCGAAATTTGTCTACGATTTTGACGTCATCCTTACACCTAACATGACCGCCACGCTCGAGTCAACTCGAAAAAGGCACTTTGACACTTCTGTATCTCGCGACGAGAAACCGATGTAGCAAGTTATTAAAAACAAATCATTTTATCACTGCAACATCGGTCGATTTTACACATGGAATAAGTATGTTCTGTATTGATTTAACGTCCACCTCTTTTATTTTTGTTTAGTTCCATAAAACCGACTCTTTTACTGTTTTTCCTCGGCATGCTAAAATTAAAATATACAATTAGTGGCACTTATTATACTCACTAGATAATCCACCACAATTGATAAATCGGCCGAAGGTCAAAGCTAAGGTTAGCTATTCTACAAAGCTAAGGTTGATATTGTAACAATCACCATAAAACACATGATATTGCTTTTACTCACCAACTTTGCGGACTTAACTGGCGATTTTCGTAATTATGTTGCGCAGGCAGGTACAGCCATAACTCCCTAGATTTCGATAATCACCATAATTGACAAACTAGACTGATTATTACTGTACTTGATGCTCATCTACGTAATAGTGCTTCCCTGCGCCAAACTTTCCCTCGCGACCGCCGAAAGGAACTTCATTCCAATGTGTATAGTAGGCTGTTTAAAACTAAGTATTTTCATTCAATTCAATCAAATCAATTATGCCAATTCAGTATTTAAATTAAGTTTTTTTCATGTTGTCTAATAGAACTAGAACGAAAATAAGTAAAATTATGAATTGGCCATGTTATTTTGGATATTCTTTTCTTTTTTTTTTGTATCATAATTTTGTCTACTCTTCTCGTCGTCAAAATCGAGGACGACTAAATTATAGAAAATCACGATTATCTCATGTTGAATTGTCAAAATGCGAGATAAATTAGGTGGTCATGTTAGTGTTTAACGATAAAACATAAAGTTTGACAGAACAAGTCAAGTATTTTGTATGGCAGTGCTGTCAGAAAACGAGTAAAGTGACGGTATAGACGCGACGTGAAAATACGAGAGTGAGTAATTGTCGCGTCTGGCATGTTAGCCCTGCTGGCCACTCAGAAAGTATTGCGAAAAAAAGTTTTTATGTATGAGAGAATGGCCAGATGTCTTATTTGAGAATGTGATTATTTGTTAGTAAATATAGATACGTTCCAATGTCAGAGTTTCCCTCCACATTCAAGTGCCGCCTGAAACCGGATGAATCGTACAATATACTTCAAATGGCATTCATGGATGAAGGCCCTTCTAAGGCAACCGGGTATCGTTGGTATAACGAATTCAAGCGCGGTCGTCTAACTTTGGGAGATGAAGAAAGAAGTGGTCGCCCTTTGACGACTACGGAAGAAAACGTGAAATTTAATGCAAGACAATAGGCGAGTTATGTTTCAAGAGATTCAGCACATACTGCAGGTTGGATCGGGAAGCCTTCACGAAATTCTACATGTGCATCTACGCGTGAGGAGGATAGTTTCAGGCTGGGTGCCGCACAACCTCACCGATAGTCAGAAGCAGACCCGGGTGGAATGGTGCCGTGATATGATAAACCAATTTAAAGCAGGCTCGTCTCAGCGTGTTTACGACATCATTACGGGTGATGAGTCTTGGATTTATCAATACGATCAAGAAACGAAGCGCCTGTCGACGGTTTGGGTGTTTCAAAACGAATCAACGCCTACCGAAGTGAAGTGATCTAGAAGCGGGGGGAAGATTTTGCTAGCTAGCTTTTTCAATTTGACTGGCTACTTGGAGTCAATTCCTTTACGGAACCAAAGAAGCATTTTGGTAGTATACCAAAGCTGAATGGTATACTACCAAATGCTTAGCAGAAGTTTTCTCTGTTGTGAGCAACAAGCGATCAAACACAGGGGCCGCCGCGGCCTATGCTCCACCACGACAACGTGCCTTCGCACACCGCGCTCACAAAATGAGGGACTTCCAGGACAGCATGTCGGTCAAACTCCTGGGTCACCCTCCTTACAGCCCTAACCGTGTGATTTCTTTTTAATAGAAAATTTGCTCAAAGGGATACAATTTTTGTCGCCGGAAGATGCGCTGACAGCGTTCGAGCAGGGTATAAGCGAGGTGTCTACGGCGGACTGGAAATGTGTTTCGAAAACTTGTTCAGTCGTATGAAACTTTGTATTGAGGCTACTGGAGAGTATTTTGAAAAGATTTAATAAAAATTATATTTACCTACAGCACATTTTATTTTTATTTTTACAAAACTTTCTGAGTGTTCCACGTATGCACCTATCTACATACATGCGTTAAGCGTCACGTATCGTCACAAAATTGAATGAGAATGAGAATTTATTTATTTGTCAGAATGTAGTTTTACATGGTACCTACGGTGTTAATATTTTTTGAAGTTCTATACATTCTACCACAACTTTGGGATACAAATATACAGACGTCATTCTTACATAACTAAGTGCCGATTTCACCAATGACAAATCTAAAGCGCGTTCAAGACCTGTCGGTGTCATAATTGTTGACACTGACAGCTCTTAATCTGGTTTTAAAAGTGCTCATTTTCATTGCTGAAATCGGCATTTAGTAATCATAGATTTCAGATAATAACGTTTTGGTAACGTTTTAGCAACCGTCATCGGCTTTAAAAAATTATGGCAGCCACGGTAAAATACTTAACTTGTTTGTATTCCATAATAATAAAACATTACTACTTGCACGAGACCGTACGGCTACTTCCATAGTAATTCAATTAGAAATTACGACTAGCCGACTCCTTCGGGCCTCAAAGAGTGTATAGTTAATTTCGCCAACACCAGTTAAGACTACATCACTAATGCAAGTCCCATAACTAAGATACTACGAAAATAATATCATAGAACCTTTTCATCTTGAGAAAGGAATTGGACTGGAACAATGTTCCGAAAGATATTGTTCTAAAGATAAAAGCAATTTAAATCCTTAATGGCAGGGTCCTAAGCGAATTCGTCAAAATTATTCAAAAAGAAAGAGGGTTGGATTGGGATATCCCGGTATTATTCGCTTAAGCAGGGCTGAAACGGCACCGATCTAACAGAAAATCCATCTTTTCAGAAATATGTATGAGTGTACAGCCCCGTATATTTCGCTCAAGAGGTGTAAAGCTCTAAAGGTTACCGCTTTGCGGTTTGAAATATCGTCCTAATAGCATATTGACATTCTGCAAATCTATTCCTAGCGTGAATTATTTGAAGTTTATCAGTAGAGAGTACTCAATTTTACATTAAAAAAGCAAGTACGGCAAAGTCACTATTGAGTTTAACAGTTTGCACATTAAAAAAAACAACAATACTTAACTGTTTCACTTCATCCAAAGATCAATATTGAAACAAATTTGTAAGTAGCAATTTTTGCTTAACAAATCATCCTTCCATACTTTATAGCAAACGAATAAAACAAAAGTACAGTAAATCCTTCCAACTCGACTGATGACAGACAAAGTTGAGAAAATACTTTTCCTCTGAAAAAAACTACGCGGGACAGAAGCACCGATAGTTTATTAAAGTTATAAGTTCCTGCAAAAAATACGGCTGAAATCACGTGAACGCGAAACAGTTTTGCTTGGCTGTTTGTTTTTTTGTTCGTTTGAGCAGTTTTGATGACTCATACACGTTGTTCATTTTCGGCGTAGTTAGGAACAAGAATCGGGTCGATAATGCAAAAAAATTAACTAAAGTCCAGAACTAAAACTAGACCATTTAACTAGTGCCTTAATGTATGCTTATCATCAACAACAACACACCAATACACCACCCTTCTATCATAACTTGCGCAATTTCATTCACAAAAACATTTTAAAATCCAAACAAAAACGTTTACCAACGATGTGCCTTTTGTAACAGAATTCTTTCGAGACCACCCAACGGTCCCAAACAAAAAAAATATATTCAAACTCTGGTAACAATAAGCGTAGTATCAGTTAAAAATACCATACTACAGACGGAAAATATCTTCCTGTCGGCTGCACATTGAACATTTTCCACTTAATTCCACGTGAGAGCGTTATATTTATGGCTAACAATAGTGGTACAGAGACGGGGACAAACGATGGACAAACAAAAGATAGTTTGTAAGTACCACAATGGTAAAGAGCTTACTTTATAAATGCCACAACAAAGTTATATTTAATATACTATCAAAACATACATTAAGTAACACTATTTTAAAAATGTTACAAAAACAAGAAGCTTTGCAAAAAAAAATAAGATTGGTGAAAATATAAAAATTTTCTTCTTACTTTATCACGCAAAACGATCATTGTATTGAATGGCGTGAAGCTACTATGGCGTTCCTGTGTTGTGAAGTCAGATGCTAGTAATGCTGTCTCTGTCTAGCATCGATTTTAAAACGCATAGAACTTCAATTTTTTTTGAAATATACTAAAATACTTTACTGTAGCTTAATGTTTTTCTAGGTTTTGTTTTTTTTTTTTTTAAATACAGTTAAATTGTCTAATTCGACAGTCGTAAATTAGCCCTTTATTTCCAAAACAATAATTAATGTAGGCTTACATACTGATAAACAAATTCTATTCGTACTCACATAGTACGTTTAGAATTTGTTTGGACCCAAATAAACTAACAGGGATAAATGTTGCGCGGAAGGCACACCCAATTATACATAATATCTCTGCAACTGAAAGAATTCTATTATCTTACAGATAACAGCAATAAACATATTCTTTTGAAACAAATCTACACAAAAAAAAAAACATTTTATCTTTCAGTTAATTGGCAGGAAGCCAAAAACTTCGGTAGAGAAAAAAATCATTTTTGTACAAAAATATTTCATAAACTTTATGAATTAAACGTGAGAAATATAGATACTTAAAGCGAGTTTCATGCGAGAATCGCTGGTAAAAACTCATCCCACACTGTATATGTAGGGAACATTAATTTCGTCGTAATTGGTTCGGGATACGACGCGAATAGAGCAATTTCGAGATGAGATTTTTTGTTTCACGATCTATTGTGGGATGAGATTAAAATAACACGATTAGGAGTATTTAACCGTACGATTTTTTCTTCCCCCATTTGCCATTACATTGATTGCTTTATTTTTAGATATTGGTTCATTATCGGAATTAGGAGTTGCGATTCAGAATTTAAATGGAAATGAAAATTTGTTGCCTTTTTTATTTACCGTGCAGAGGTTTGTTTGGTATAAGAGATTACTTGTTCGTTTATTGATGCTTGCTACTTTGGTGCCTGTACCTTTTACAATTAGCTCTTTATGGCCGAACTGGATTGGAATAAACATAAACCTTACTTCGTGATGCTTAGAGAGATGTTTGAAAATCTTTTTAGCAACGTTTTTACATGTTGTTCCTTCTTAAAATAACTTCAACTTTTACCTTACATACATACATATTAGCCGAAATGCGAAGCTTTTCTTTTGAATGTTTATCTCTACAGAGAGGGACGTAAAACACGAACAATAATAAACCCGGTCGTATAATTTGAAAGTCCGCGTATTCAGGGATTCCATACACTTAAATGAGCATTATTTCGCTCCGAAACTGCTGTCTTCAAACGTTTACATCGGGAACTTTATTGCTACAAATGTGACGAAAATGTAAATGCGTCCTTACGTTCATTTCTTAGGACTCGTTGGCAGGTTATTGTCAAGTTAAACTTTAAAGGCAGTAATATTCCACGTTTGCGCCCTTTTCATTTAGTTAATGAGCTAAGCCATTTTCGTGATGATCTGAGAATGTCAAATATGCGTAAGGTAAATTAGTTTCATGGCATACAACGTTAAGGAGTCAGATGAGCTAATTACTTTGATGTATATAGATGATATTATACTCGGTACAGTTTTTTTTTCTGTGTAATTTATCTTGATGACTTACGATCAAGAATAATTTTTGGGGGATAATTGTTTTAGTAAACTTGCGAAAATTGAGTTTCGGCGCAAAACCTTAGAGTTTGAATAATTAGACATAGTACTGCCCAATATATTATTATAAAGTTGGTAGTTGTTACACTGTCTCTATAGTTACTAGAAGTCATCAAAAGTTCAGTTACTAAATACACTAACCAAATAAAGAAAACTCACACTAGGTTCCAATTTATACTGGTCCCTCCTAAGTCGACCCACAAATTGGTTTCGGTAGCCAGCCCTAATACGGGCTTTAGATTACTACCAAATGGAAAATTTAAAATTGAACTTTCGTTTATTCGCAAATTGTAGCGAAATATTGTGTGCAAAACATTGTTGATGTTGTAACGTTCGTCCGACGGAAATGTGTGACTGTAACGATCTTTAAATCAATTCCAACAATTGATTCGTTGATATGAATTCGCCCTTTTTTAGTGGATGCATGGAAACAAAACCGTAACTGCTTCCTATATATTTAAAAAAATGCGCTTGGTAGTTTTTTTGTAGATTGTGTAAAATAATATCGCATTGTTAAATTTTATAAAATTACAACTCTGCAACAAATGTTTCGTACTTATTTAAGAATTTCAATGACAAGTTATATAAATCATCCGATCCAAAAGTTTTAGAGGAGATATTTACTGTTATTATGTGAAAACCAGATACCTATTGTAGGTGGTGGTGTTGAGATTAATAACGTACATTGTATTTAATTTTATATAACGTCAACTCACTGTTTCTAGTCTATATTCATTCAAACAAATAACATTCGAAACTTACTCAAGATGTCCTTTAAAAATGTCGAAGTCAGTAAAAACGAGCTCGACGATCTCGTGGGGCGCTGCGACGAAGGTATAGAGAAGACAGTCGATCTGTGGCGGGTAAGGGCGAGGGTAGTCGGGGCTGCTGAACGTGCCGCGCTCTTTGCCGTACGTCGACGTGTAGCGGATACACGTGCAACCTGGGAAAATGAAATAAATTCTTATGAAACATGTAGGTAACCAAAAACATTAAATTACTATTATTCGTTCCTGTCTTTTAGACAAATGTTAGAGTTTTATTGTATTTGGGACAGTAAAATACAAGAATGAGTAATGTGGTTATATTTTTCTTTACTAGATATGAAGAAACGAGAGTAAACCTATTAGCTCGAATTATTTGCAAAACTTAATCAACGACTTGGGCCGCTTTCACATTAGGACGTTAGCAGTTCGATAGTAGTTGAAGCAGATGCTTTTACATTATAAGAACAGCCGCGCGATACTAGCGCGGCGCAATTTAGATCAGTTTGGCACACTCCGTTTCAAAAATGGATTCCGAATGGATTCCGGAAACATTGTTGTTCCTGCTTTTGATACTCGTAGTACTCTATCGGCGCCAGCGATCCATCGCAAGGCGGTGCCCCTGTTTATAATATGAAATTCTGACGGGGCGAAAGTCGCGTGTCACCTAAATATGAAAACGGTATTTTGCTGTAAATTTAGAACTGACAGTAATTTCTACATAGCCTTAACATAATCTACTTGATTATATTCTAATCTTAGAAATATCTTAAAATATGAGCAGTGTAATCATCATAATGATCTCATTATGATGATTACACTGCTCATATTTTTGTATTGAATAACGACAAGAAAAACATTATTTTCGATCTGCCAACATGTTTTCTCATCTTTCTATTTCATAAAAACTTTTCTGAAATGTATGTTGAATCGAAGATAATAATGAAATGACCTTATATCCCTCAAATATAAACGTATTTACCGTCTCAGCGGCTTTACGAGGAAATCTCTTTTCTTGATCATTTCAATAACTTTGCCCATCAAAGTCAAGGTATAGAAGATATTTATAATAATAAAACTTCAAATTTAGCTTGAGAATATGTTAGTAGTATAGTATAGCCACGTATTAAAAACATCAACCCAGTTCATTTAGGGAAAATCACACACAATCAAAAATCCAAAAAAGTTGATTTCAAAGAAGAATAAAAACACATAAACGAAAAAATATCACCCATTGTCCTAAACATGTGACATTCGCCACCTCAAAATAAAATAACACAAAAGCTTTCATTGTACAGCATAATTACCTTTCAACGATATAATAAAAGCTATAACGACAATGCTTAATGAAAGAGAGGCAACAAATAAAACCGTAAAAAAAAAGAGGTGGCGAATATAACACGCGATTCGGGGCTTCAGCAATGATGAATATTTTATGTAAAAATTCTCTGGCGCCGACTTACGAGTTCACCGTAATCTTCCACGGTGTCAAATGAGATATTTAAGACGTTATTTTCAGTATAATTGAAGATAAACTTGCGTTACACTGAATTTGTTTGCGGTATAATTTTTGGGGAAAACATCTCGATGTTTTCTGACGCCTTATAGAGCATAATAGTCTGGGAGTGAATGATAATTCTAAGTATTATATTGGGATGATCCAGTACTTGACATTTTTATACAATGTTTTTTCTCGAAGCACTATTAGCAAAGCGGTTGTTTATAGCTTACATAAAATGGAAGAGTTTTTGAAATGATTAGCTATTACCACGGTACACTAATGATTATTATTGTTGATGCTTAAGCTCGTTTTATACATTAAGTAATCCGTTAACAAAATCGTTTGCATTACACAACTAAATACAATTATATTTAAATTTTGAAAAGCGGGAGTAATCTACCGAAATCAATGCGCACGTAATCATTTTAGTACGAAACGTTGACATTGTGTCGCGCTTACGTGTACCCGCGGGCAAGAGCTATTAACATGAAAATTTTACGAGTGTTTTCCTTTAACCACGAGTGATATGACTACAGTGACACCCCTTTTATTTTATTTTTTTTCTTTTTTTTGGGTGGGAAATCATCAAATGACTTCTCCCGCTCTGGGTGGAGCGGGAGGGCGTGTCAGACTTTTACTGACTAAAACCCACCCGTGTTCCTTCAGATGCCTGTGCCAGGGCCACGGTTTTCTCTGTAGAATAACCCGCGACCCTGAGGCGTCGGCCCTATCGGACCCCGTCACTTTGTGCTGACATCTCTTTGAGGCGCGCGTGAAACACAACGCGCCGTCGACCCGGGCCTGGTCCTTACCGGACGGCGAGCTACCCATTGCTCGCCATCCGCAAGCCCGCGCCTACGGTGGCCGGGAATCTGCAGGCGACTCCCGACGCCCAGGGCGTCTCCTACGGCGGCTAGTGGGGGCGTGAGGGCGCAATGCTCTCTCCCTCACCCGTCTCCTCCTTCGCGAGCATTACTGCTTCGCAGAAGGAGGTGACGGCTTTCCATTCCCTCTCGCTCCGTACCATGGCCTGGACCAGGGCCGGACGCGAGAGATCGCCGCCGCCAATTGCCTCCGCGAGGACACTGCGGTGCTCCGCCCAAGCTGGGCATACCTCCACCGTATTCTCCACCGTGTCCTCTGGGCGATCCACACAATGGTGACACCCGGGCGTTTCCTCCCGCCTTATGCGAAACAGGAACCTCACGAAACAACCGTGTCCGGTGAGGACCTGTGTCAGGCGGAAGGTGAGGACGCCGTGGCGCCTCTCCAACTACTCATCAAAGAGGGGACTTACCGCCGCTATTGTGGCGTGCCCAACAGTGACACCCCTACGGCTACAGCTGGAATTATCGTGTTGCGGTTAAAGTTCTGAGTAGAATTTATAACAAGACTTTTTAGTATCCTAGTGTACCTGTATCGCTGGCTGATATACTAAAGGTGCAAAAACAGATAAAAGATTCTAAGAAGATACCTTTAAGCACCATGACCAGACCAAAGCGTTGGTGGACACGGACTTACGTCAGAAAGTACATTACATTGTCACTAATGACAATCTAATATAGGTAATGTCTGACATAGAGTCGCGTCTGCCACCGCTCGGTCTGAATGACGCATTATACGTTGGGTAATTCATATCCATGTCGGGATCAGTACTTGGTGCACAAGAAGTAAAACTTCTGCAATTTCGAAGCAAGCCAAGTATTTGTGTTTATGATTCTGCTCATCCACGTGATATTTGCTAATTCAAATTCTCATTTATTTCAATCCATTTCAGATCATAGATAATTAAGTTGTACCTACATTGGAACTAAAATTAAAATTTCTGTCGCAATAAAGATAAACATAGTTAATTAAGTAAATGATATAAATAGCATCAAAATGATAAAATTAAATTAAAATCATAGTATTCAATGAAATGATTAGTAATAAATGCTCAATCGTTTTCATTAGTTCCAGATAAAAATTCAAATAATGTTACCTGACTACAATGTTATTCAAAAGATCGTTAATAAATACACTTCAAAATAATGTACATTTTGTCCATTGTTGATCACTACTAAATCTTTTATTGCATTATCCCGTTCAAATGTATCCCGTGTATTTTGGATGCAGAAATTTGTGAGTGTTTATTTGATATACAAAAATTCTAAATAGTTAATTATGACAAATAGAAAATTTCATTTCATTTAAACGTTTTTGAAGCCTCCATTTAAGCAAACAATGCTTGTATTAGAACGCTCCGCTCTTTCACATCACCAACGTAAACTTATAATAAGTGGAGTAAATATGGTGTACTGGGACCTTAAGTGTAAAAATGCGATGCAAGTACGTTTGTATAGAAATTTAGCTTAAATCTTGAGAAAATAAAAAAATCTGTAAGTAAAGTTGCAATTTAAAGAAACAGTAAAAATACAACTCAAAAACTTAGTACCAGTTAGTGCTTGTGATGTGGTGTGATGTGTGGCGGGGTGCGTGGTGTGGTTTGCATTTTAACTTCATTGCTTTGTATAGTGCACGAATAAAGTAGAAATGCATAAAACTGTAATATCCATTCGGATTTGCAGGGTAACACGAATTAGAGCGTAACCTGCGTAGTGCTTATTTTATTAGGGGTTTGTTGAACTGAATATCAGTCCTTTCGTTTCATGAAAATTTACAACTATTACTCAATAGAAACCCGCGAGAATGATTCATATAAATAATAGTAATACCTTTCTGGGTTGACATTATATCAGAATTCTCCAGTTATTGTCATATTTGCGATACATCGTATTGAAAGATTCCTACGAGCCTCTTATGTCAGCAATAAAAGAGTCCACATTGATCGGAGTATAATCCAGACAAAATTGGATCGTAAAATCTTGTTTGACATTACAAAATATATTGAAGGAGAAGTTTGAAATAATTAATGTTTGATGTTACACTAAGATTGTGTTCTTTGATGTAACTAACTTCAATCACTGACAAACGACATCTATACAGTTTTTTAGTGTTTGTATAATCTTCAAAATGATGATTTCTGTCAATTTAAGAAAGTTTAGTTTAGCTTTTTGTTTACTTTTTAGGGTTCCGTACATACTAATCTGAACCCTTATTGAATCACTCGTGTGTCTGTCTGTCCGTCCGTCTGTCACAACCAATTTGCTCCGAATCTACTGGAATAATTAAGTTGAAATTCGGAACACGTATTAACTTCTGTGACCCAAACACGGTCTTAGAACGTAAATAAACGAATTTTGAAAAAGAACGGTATAGTTTGATAAACAAAAGTTTAGCAAACTATACCGTTTCATATATCTAATGAAAGATCTTGTTGTGAGGATCTCAATCATATTTTTTTTTGTATTATAAAAACGAGAAAACATCATTACTTACAGATTACAGGACAACCTATAAAAAGTATGTACTCTTAAAAAAACATAGTCAATCTCTCAATATTGTACAACCTCAGATTTGCAGTTGGAATGAATGAGAGAACATGTTTTACAACTACAATGTCAAGTTTGTAATTAGGATCTGGGGACATGGTAGAACCCCCTCGCAAAAACAAGCCGAAAACAACCAGCTACGTTTTGGAATCTACCTACCTTTTTTTTGAAGCGTTTTGTCGTACTTTCATACCCTCATAACTTCGGCCTGAATATTGGTATCCTTTAGAGCTCAAATTCTCAAGATAAAATGTTGTTAGCAGACTTGTAAGATACATTAAGTTTTATGTGTGTAGCTTTTACACTGACTGACGCACTCACTCGCTCATCAAAACCTCTAGCGAACTTCGCAAACTCCTAAAAAGCTAAAATTTGGCATACATATTAGGATTTGTACACGAAAAATATATATATAACTTTTACCCTCCAACCCCTTTCAAGGAGGTGCAAGTCTGTATTTTTTACGGATAGTCGGTCACATCGTACATCCATTTGAAAATATGAAAGATAGATTAGCATGTACTTACATAAGCAAAAAACCTCTTTTTAACACGCTTTTATTAGCCTTACTTGTTTGTTGTTGTTACTAACAATGTAATAAAATCTTAGAAGTCAATTTTAACCCACTGCTAATTGTCGTATCAAGTGGAAACTTTGTATGAATACTTAGTTTGGATGACAAAACTGTTATTTGGTATTTGAGAGTTAATGTGATGACGGAGTCAGGAGGTCGATAGTGGAACTCTTCCGTGTCTACTGTAAACCCCTCGAGTTTGGGCTCATATGATTCGCTTTGACGAGTCCAATCCATTGGGCAAGCAACGAGGGTCTAATGGTCTAATGATGATGCCAGAAGGTGGATAGTTGAACATTTCAATGGCTACGAGTAAACTTCTTGTGTTTGGCTTCAAATGATACGTTTTGATAAGATCAATAGATTGGGGAGCCTAGTAAACCGCTCAAGTCATATTTTCGTTACTTTATTCTTATCAACTAAATTAAATTCATCGTTTTGTTGATAAGTTTTAGTATATTTACTAATTTAAGAATGTACCAGACTAAAAAGTAAAAATTAAAATTAAAAAAAAACAACTAAGAACACGCTTTTATGACGCATGAAAAATGTATAAAATATTTAAATTGACTTGTATTACTTCTTTTATATCAAATGATTATGATTGATATGATTAGAGGACCCTAACTCTACTAAGCTTACATCCTGGTCAAAATTTATGGCTTGGCCCTTCTATTTAACTATTGCATTACATATTAGTAACGGACCAGTGACTTAATTTACTACCATAGGAGTGGCTGTGTCGTACAATTTGACCAAGATGTAAGGTTTGTAGAGTTAAACCTTATAGACTAATTCAATGGCTTGGCTCTTCATTAGATTCAATGATTTTTTAACTATGAAAGCGTTATGTAAGACACGGTAACCTTTTTTTTTAAACTTTATCGTACGGAATCCTCTCCATGCGAGTTCAACTCGCACTTGACCGTTTTTTTTTAGCTTGATTTGCCATGAAATTGTTTTTGTCCGGGGAGAAGTCTGAAGCAAGAGCTGCTCAATAGAAAATCGATAAACGTAAATCCGGTTCGTTACCGCTCTCGGTCTGCCGGGACACGGATAAACCTCAAAATAAATACTTTTTGAGACATCAATTTGTGTGGCAGAATTTAGAGCTGTGGCAAACTAGAAATTAAGAAGTTCAATGTCAAAGTTGAAACTCTTTTAAGTAAGCTGATTTACCTGATAACCCCTCAACTGATGTTCTGAAAAAAGCGAGTGTCTCAACACTGGACTGAAGATGACCCTAATTGCTCTGACAGTTCGCTCACGAGATAGATAGTCGCCTTGTGTCAATCAACACAAATTTGCTAGTTGGCAGGGTGCCGCATCTAGGCAAGTTCGTAAAACGACAAAATAAAACTTTTCGCTCCATAGCACTTACGAGTGAAAACTGAAAATGTGGACCAAATTTGCTCTGAATATTAATTAATGCCCATTTCACCAATGAAACTGAACGCGTTTCTCGACAGAAACATATAATAATCTCGACGTTCTGTAAATCATATTACTAAAGTATTTGGTATCCTTTAAAGTGATATTTAATGCCTCAAACAGAAATAATTTGTGAATTTATATGAGCATACCGCAATCTAAAACAAGATACGATTTTCTTTTTGATGGTAAATTGAGCAATTTAAACCATAACTCAATAAATTCAACCAAAATACAAACGTTTGGGCTCTCTTTATAATACATACTTTGGTGACGTATAGGAAGGGATATATTGGAGTCCTATATTCTTGACTACCTAAGTATTTTTTTTTTAAAGTTAGGTAGCGTTTGACCTAAAGAACGACTTAATGACCTTAAACGTCAAATTAAACTACACCATCAATTTTGCTCGGTTTATACCAAACTACTAACGATATCAAAGAAAAAACTTAATCCCGCCCCAACAAACAGACATTTTGAAGGCCCCGAGATTAAGGTTTATGAAATTCAAAGAAGCGAAAATCCCCTTTAATATACAACAAAAGTTACAAATTACGGTCGCAGTAAACAAAATGATAATAAGCCAACAAAGTGAGAGTACTTTTATACTTACTTGGATTTATAGCGTGCCCCTCTTCCACTGTGTGAAGAGATAAGTGAAGGAGAAGGATAAGCGCCGTTGACGTCTGAAATATAAAATACTGGGTTTGAAAAGGATTAAGATGTTTATCCTAACTAATATTATGAATGCGAAAGTAAGTTTTTGAAGAGATATGAGAAACAGGGTTTAAAGTTCACTTATAGTCTTTAGAAAAGGGGGAATCCTCCGACCAGATGGATGTCGTATCTGGTGGGCAACTGCCCGACGATTGATGTCGGGAAGTTGTATATATGCTAGCTGCGCGGTAAACTTTGATTGCGCGATGCAGGATTTGTGTCACTTCAGCGTGATGCGTTGTTCGCATGTAGGGGTGTAGATGCCGCCACATTTCTTTGTTACGCTTTCACGACAAATAGGCTGAACGGATTTGGATGAAATTTGGCACACAGATAGACCATGATCTGGGTAAGGACACAGGCTTCTTCTAATCCTGAATCGCAGACGAAGTCGCGAGCAACAGCTAGTTTGTTATAAATAGGTACAGTCCTAAAGTTAATTAGATGGTAAAATTTTCACAGACACACCAATAACCCTTGGTATTAGTATTTTAAAAAAAGACGGAACCACTGCCCTGGTATCGCGCAGTAACTTCAAATAATAGCTTTTTTGTTTGTTATTAAAATAGTTGATACGAGTTTTGCGAGTAATACATAAACAGCCTATATTATAATACAAGTAATACTGAAGCTGAAATGGAGAGCCTAGTAACAACCTAATGATAAGACGGTACATTGTGGTAATTACTAGCTTCAGTAATTGCCAATGGAAGTGTTAAGCCTAACAATATTCGAACTACAACTCCGTTTGATCGCTATCATTTCTTAACGACACCTAAAACTAGCCAAGAGAAACAAAAAGGTATGCAAAATTCGAAATAGCCTTTCAAGTTGTGGAAATCGGCTTGTTGTCAGGGTTTCACTTCTATTAAGTACCAGAAATGTGTAGATATCGATTGTTGTGGTACCCAGTTCAAGAACACGTAATATTGGCAAAACTGACACAAAAATTTCACTAAAAACGAAACAAACTTCTTCAGATCAACACGTCAGTAAACTCGTTACACCATAATCGAAATCATTCGAATGCAAACACAAAAATCCTTGACAAGTTGACACACGCAACCAACTGTCCAAGGGTACTTCAAAACAAAAGCCAAGGACCCTTTAGAATCGAAAACTTATTCCTCTGAAAGTCTTGTGTAGGCATTCACACTTTCTTCCACATTTTCTGTGTACGTTTCAACCTGGGAAGCCGAAATGGACCCGAACGCATCTTACGGCATACGAACGGCTTCATTTGGAATGCGTTGCTTATCGCCTCCATCGGTAGCCTCCATCTGCATTGAAACGATTCTTTTGAGAAATCTCGGATACCAGGGATACTTCGAACTGTGTCATAGCATTGACGCATATTTCTTACTTACTTCAACCTACCAAAATAAACTTTTTTATTCTTCTCTGAAAAACTTGCGTTCATAATATATATGAAATATTTACTAAAATATATAGGTATCTCGTACCCGTTTTATCGGAAGGACATAAATTATAGCAGTGCTAACTGACTACCTACCTACCTTGTCTATCGGGGCCGAGTTTTACCAAACCGAATATTAAAATAAATCTTCAATACGGCCTCGATGTTGGTTACTATTATCACTGACTCACCTAGATTCTGACGATTCTTAAGTGCCCATGTAGGTTTATATGAAATAAAATATTCTGATTTAGATTTTGACTATTTGCCACGTTCGTGAAGCTACGAGCTATATGGGTAGAGTATCATTTATATTATTTTCTTTGGCAGCATCGTGATGTACGTACCTATTGTTTCATTTAAGTAAAGTAATGTTGTAAAATACAAATTAAGGAACAAAACGAGTCCAAAAAATATAATAAAACAGATAAGAGTCATCTTTACGCTTCCATAATATCATTCTGAGATAAAACACTTTTATTCTAAGATTCGCACGTAATAAATATTTTTGAAAAGGAATGTTATTTAAACATCTATTTTGTTGTAATTCGGTAAAAAAAGGCGTGGGAGCAAGCGTTAAAATAGGGATCTTACTTCGCCTTGATTCGTAAAAGAAATATAAGCGAAGCTGTGTAATCTTATATTTACAGAGGGAAAGCACGGGCCGTCGTAATTATAATGTATGTACAGAATTAAATTATTTATTTGCACATCGTAGGTAGACCTGCGTTTGTGTATTTTTAATAAGGACATTTGACGGTTAATCTTTAAAATTATACCTTCTAAAATTTCCCACGTTTCGGCCATGATAATAATAAATGAGACTCCAGCCTCGACGTTGTTGTCATTAACAGGCAACAATGTTATACAAAATACAGGTTGTAATATGACTCTTGAGTTTTCTCTAATACAGGCTGATGTAATTCTATTTTATGTTATAACATACTCGTATTGTTATTATTATGATAAATGGAAAACTAAATCCGGAACATGTTTTCCAATATTCATTTGATCTTTAAGCGTTTTGTTCATGATTAAAAAACAGTTTCCTCAACAGCAGGCCTCAATCGATGATACATATTATATCGACAGACGTTTGCACATATGACGTAACTCGGGTAACTATGTCAAAACTACGTAGTTCGTTGAAATTTACATCTATACACTAAAACGAAAACGAAGTAGTAGCGCGAGCAGGCGATGCGATGCGACGGAGTGGGTCGGGGGAACAAGAAATATATATTAAGAGAATAGTAAATGTTTCCTAGCTAGCTGTTAGCGCTCCAGAACGCGTTCCACTAAAATGATTGACGTTTTACCGCACCTACTTCCTCTAACTATGTAGTTCGTTCATAACTTGAATTGAGAACATATCAATCAATCAACTCAGCCTATTCTCCTTCAAGGCTGTGGTCGATAAAAAAGGAGTACGTTGATCGAAAATCTGTTTTGCACAATATGTGAATAGGTAGCGAAAGTGAGCATTAAGGAAGGATTTTTGAAAATTCGTCCCCTGAAGTTGTTAAAGAGAGGATAAACGTTTATATGGGAGTTTTTATTCTTGCCGTTGGGAAATCACATCGGACCAAGGCTTGTACGGCTTGTTCTTTAAAAAATAGAACAGCTTTTTTTAATCAAACTCATTCTTTTGTTTCGTGTAATTTTTGGTCACCGTACACTATAATTTCTGAGTTTGATCTTTATTACTATCAATGTATCTGGCGCGGTGCAGAGCAAAGGTCAACGGTTATTTATGCCCCCTTTTCTATTTACTTTCTATGAATTTAATGTCATTTTTAAGTAAATAAGCAGTAAATATATTTTAGGGGGAAGCGCCAGGTTGCCCGATAAATTACATTTTTCTTAAGTTTTTTGCAATTTGCATGTCAGTGTCAAGTTGTATGTTGAATTAAATATGATTCGTGTCCGTAACAAGTATAGTATTTACAGAATAAAAATAATTAAAATCATCACTACAGCCCTCTTAGTTTATAATATAATCCTATCAATTGATTTATTTGTGACATTTTATTTCGATATATGGCCTGCAAATTTAAAAAAAACCTAAGAAAATTTAAATTTCGCGGGCAACCTGGCGTTTCCCCTGAAACATTAATATCTATAATTATTTCAATTATCAACAGTTGTAATGTTTTACATAGCATAACCACCTTCTAAACGGAGCAATAAATATATGCAAATAATATGCTACGTATTTACATAACATTCTCTTAGCTTAATACGTTAAGACACGTTTGAAGGCTTCACACCAAATTAAAGGATTTATACCTAGCAGAGAGTTTAGATGACAATGCCTTTAATCTAATGAAATCAAATCCTTAAGCACATTCTATTGTGTGATGTTACATTAATTAAGTGGTTTAATTAACAATTGTTAGAGTGTAATTTTCACGGCGTTTAACGTGTTTTATTTTGTATTAAACGTTTTGTAACAGTAGCTTTAGTAAAGTGTCTCAAAAATACTTCACTACAAGTAGAGCGTCAGGCTTGGTGTGATGAGTAAGCTGTCCGAGGTTAGGATCACATTTTGAGCAGTTTTATTATGGTTGGTTGTTCTTTGGGAAATTCTCTATCTATATAAGTAGCTCGGAGTAAAAATTCTTGTTCAAAACGTAGTTCTACACTCGTGATTACCAGTGTATTGTCATCCATTTCATAATCAGTGAAACGTGAACAATGAATATGTAGGCAAATAACCTTCACATATGCCTACTCCTACCGGAATAGTTTCGTATTTCAATATACCAAGCCATAGCTGTGTGTACAGAATTACTGATGGGTGAGTTACAATTAGTTCCATTAGTTCGTGAAACCGCATTTGGCAAATAGGTAGCGAGCTCACCGCCTATTTACTAACTAGTACAATGGCGATCACTGGGTTTTGAATAGATAAGCCTATTTGTTTGGCATTCAGACACGTGTTCGTTAATATGGTTAAGCAGACTTAGCAGGCTATACGATCTTTACATAATTATATACATCTAAATGAAATGCGATGTTCGATTTCATTGTTATTCAAACCGATCTTTTTGTTTCTTTCGAAACTTTCATTCCCTATTTACACTTTTAGAGCGTTCATTTTCATAAACCCTTTCATATTAGAGCACCTTCGATATAATAAACGTTTTTTTGCGCAAAATATCTCTTGTGCTTCTGGACTCAGCGGCATAAACTGTGCGTTGTCTGTCAGTTAATGAAAGAATATGTGGATTGGAATCGAGTTTATCAATCTATTAATTAACTGATCATTCACTGCTGATCATTAGCCTCTTCTTAGTTGCACCGCTACATATGATTCTTCCCTAAGTCCACCTATTTTGTTTTGCCACCAAGTCAAGCCATGATGGGGCGTCTCACGCCACATTTATGCCGATTGACATTTACAAACACTACCTGTCCTTGGCATTTTAATGTACAGACTAGATTTAATTTTAGCTAAGTAGGTTTAAAGAGAGGGTTAACAATGCATCAAGACTTTCAAATGTATAATTACTCCTTCGTCTATTATTTTATTTTTATTTCTAATACCACATAACATAACATACATCACGCCTGTATTACCTGAAGGGTTAGGCAGAGGTGTACCTAATAGTACACCTCCATTTTGTAAGTTATGTATAAGTCCCATATATTAGGGGATGAGCCTATTGCGATCAGCCGGGCTGAAATCCAGACAATGAGCTGCTACTGAGAAATTCGTAATGTAAAAACCCAATAACACTTTGCCCGACCTGGTAATCGAACACAGAAACTTATGCTGAGTAATAGAGCTTGTGACCACTAGATAAACGTCGGGTTTACTGGTTCAACATTTATGTAGGTACGTTATCGTAAAAGCACCTCGTTTATCACACTTCTAGAAGGACATAGAGATAACTATTTTTACTTACTTATTCGCATATTCACTCAAAGCAAGCTATAAATATTTATGAACGAATAAATAAGATGTAAATAAAGATGATGGGAATTTATGAAATGTTTGGGTATCTTTCCTCGCCCAAAAGGCGCTAACGAAACCCTATTATCAGTAATAGGGTCCCTTTAGCGCTTTTCACATCGTACTTTTGAATCAAAATCTTTTGTATATAAGTCTCATTGGTACCTAATAATTTTAGAAGAAGTCGAAGAGTTATTTGTGAAGGACCTCGTCATGGGAAGTCCAAATCAAAATTAAAATATATGTTATGTACATTAACCTACATGGGCACTTCGAAAACGTCAGAAGCAAGATTCCCGATTCCAGTTCTGTTTCCAATGGAAAAGAGCTTGCAAGAAACTCCACACACTCTTAACATAATTTGCTTTTATAATGTTTTGAAATTACATTGTTTAATAGGTATGGGAGGACAGTGTAGGCCTGTCAACTAGTTCCAGGTACTTTATAAAATAGAAAATAGTCTACAGATCTACTTTCTACAAGGCCGACAATGTTCTCACACTCACAAAATATTAAACAATCTAGGTTTAAGACAAATTAAATACAAAATATACTCCAAAATATAACTTAATATTAAATCAAAACCTTAATAAACCAAATGACATGATTTTCATTACAACCATTATTGGAAGATATAAATTCATCACAGCAAAATAATCAAGCACCATCATTCATTTTCAAGACAGAAAACACACCGAAAACTCTGGGCTTGAGATGGGATCATAAAACAGATGAATTTACTTTCCAATATTCTTCAACAGCGGATACTACGAAGCTAACAAAAAGGTTTCTTCTGTCGGAAATATCCAGGTTATTTGACCCTCTAGGTTGGTTAGCGCTACTAACTACAAAATTTAAATTGTTGTTCCAAAAGGTTTGGCTAGATGAAATTCAATGGAGCGATGAAGTTTCAGCCGAGATTAACGATGAATGGGTCAAATTAACTAAAGATATGGGATGTATTAACAAAATCAAAATTCCACGATGGTTGCAAAGCAAACGATAAGACTATATCTAGTTGAACGGATTTAGTGATGCGTCTCTTAAAGCGTACGCATGTGTCGTATATGCCAGAATAGTATCAAACAATAAAGTGTCGGTAGTACTAGTCGCAGCTAAAACAAGGTTAGTACCAAAAAGCAAGTCCGTTTGGCTTCCTAGATTGGAACTATGTGCAGCAGAGCTATTAACCAGATTACTAACTAAAGTAGTCACTAGCATGAGCAGCATAGATTACGAAATCTATGCTTGGAGCGACTCTAAGGTCGTCCTTAGCTGGATACAAGGCTATCCGGAACGTTGAAAGCCGTTCGTAGCGAATAAGGTGAAGAAAATTATTAGCGTGACATCACCTGATGTTTGGCATTATGTACCAACTAAGGAAAATCCAGCCGATTCCGCGGGCAGAAGGCAATCTATTACGCAATTGATAGAGCATACGTTGTGGTGGCGGGGCCCAGCTTGGCTTTCGGCACCCGACTTTAAACCAAAGCGAGAACAAGCAGAATATGCGACGGCAGAAGAGGTCCGAAAGCAAGTTGTAACCGTCCAAAATAGTAATCCGAAAAGCAGCGTAGTTGAAGATTTACCACAACGCCACAACTCTTTCGTAAAAATAAATCGAATTGTAGCGTGGTTATTACGGGCACTTGCACGGACAAGTAAACAAAGACCGTCATATCTCACCTTACAAGAGCTAAGGAAAGCAAAATTAATTATAATTAAATGCCTACAGCGCATTGAATTTACATCGGATATCGAGAGTTTAATGCATAGCAAACTTAAATCAAATATCAAATTATTAAATCTACAGCCATTTTTAGATGAAAGCAGCATACTAAGAGTCGGAGGACGTCTTAAAAACGCCAACATTAGCTCGGATATGAAACATCCAATAATAATACCATATAGCGGGAGATTAACGGAACTTCTTGTCCAGCAAGCCCATGAACACACCTTCCATGGTGGACCTCGACTTACCTTGTATTTATTGAGACGGCAATATTGGGTAATTCAAGGAAATAGAGCTACCAAAAAACAGCTTCGCAAATGCGTGACATGTAAAAAACAAGAACCCAGAAAGCTACATCAAATAATGGGAGACCTACCTGAATGTCGATCTAATCCAGCGCCTCCATTTTATCATACTGGAATAGACTACACGGGGTTTATTCGAGTAAAAGCCAACAAAAGAAAAGGCATCAAAACAAGCAAGGGGTATATCGCCTTGTTTATTTGCATGGTTACGAAAGCGGTCCATATAGAGCTGGTCTCCGATCTAAGCAGTTCGTCATTCTTAGCAGCATTACGTCGCATGTCGGCATGACGAGGGACTCCAAAGCACATCTATTCAGATAATGGTACTTACTTTGTAGGTGCCAACAAGATCCTTCAAGAGGAACAGCAACAGTTTGAGCGAACTTTTAGCGACACTTTTTACAGAGAAATAGCGGAGATGATCATAGAATGCTATTGGAACTGCCCTTCTTGGCCGAGTGCTGGAGGCATCTGGGAGCGATCTATCCGGAGTCTGAAACAACATCTGAAACGATTAATAGGAGACCAAGCTCTTACATTTGAAGAGTACAGCACAATCTTGGCTCAAATTGAAGCGGGCCTCAACTCAAGACCATTGTGCCCAATATCCGAGGATACCGATGACATCGATTTCCTCACGCCAGCACATTTCCTAACTACTCGTGCCGGTCTTACTGTCATAGACACGGCACAAGATGCGAGAACGAGATGGTATTTGGTGAAAAAACGTTCCAAGATATATGGAAGCGGTGGAAAGCGGAGTATCTTATCCAATTATCGATACGCAGCAAATGGTTAAAACCACAGCAGAATATAGAGATAGGCGATATGGTTACCATTTATGACGATAACTTACCCCCGGGAAAATATCCTGTCGGTCGGGTGGTAGAGGTCCATCCAGGTAAAGATGAAGCTGTTAGGGTGGTGACATTAATAACAAAAAATGGTTTCATGAAGCGGCCTATCATCAAGCTGTCTATCTTACCTATTGCAGAAAACGAAGCAAAAAAGCAGCATAAGCAAAGCAATGAAGCAAAAGCGGAAGAGAAAGTGAGCAAGCCGACCACCAGTGGTCCTAAAATATATAATATAGCATTAGCATTGCTATTTTTTATGAGCTTTGTACTATCCACTGCAGCATCATACAAACTAACAGCATTCGATAGCAATCAAACATTGTATTTTGACCCTTTAGGACAAATGCATCTTATATCGTGATCAGTGGAAAATCGTAACTTATTACAATATGTCTCCTTACTGGCAAGCAGACAAAGCGGTCACACAATTTTCGAAATATCTCTATCAAACATGCGAGAAAATTCAAAAGCAGAGCCATTGTAAAATTATCATGCTACAAATACAACACGAGTACGATGAACTACATTATTATAATCAGCTGTTGTTCAATCAGCAGTTCGGAGCGCGTTCGCGAACTCGACGCGGGCTTATCAATGCAGTCGGTTCCATAGCTAATTCATTGTTCGGAGTACTGTAGTAAAATACAAGTGTGACATTGAACTTGTACAAGGTAACATAAACCGTCTTATTCAGCTGTACAGGAATCAGACATCGGTCATAGAAGCAGAGTATAATATCTTATACTGTCTAAATAATATAAATGTTTATTGATTATCTTATGCTGCTATTCTTTGAAAAGCAGCATAAGATAATCAATAAACATTTGAATTATTTAGACAGCGTCACCAACACAGTGCAACAGGAGATTGACGTAATGTATATTCAGCAAGATTTCTCCTTAGCAGCATTAACGACCATGAATATGATTCAGAATTTAAAGCGGATTCAGGACACTTTTCTTGATTCTTTGACTGATATCTATCATGGTCAGATCAATCTCCATCTCTTGACTCCACAACAACTCCGTGGGGAGTTACAGATTGTGTCTAGTCAAATATCGAAAGAGCTAGCATTACCTATAGATAACATTCAGTTCAACCTGTATGACATCTACAAATTGTTGAAAGTTAAAGCGAGGATGATGGACGAATATTTCATATTTGAAATTAACATACCGTTAATTAGCAGAGATACGTTCCAGCTATACAATTTGATACCAGTACCGGTCCAAATTAAAAGTATGATCAGCATCAAGCCAGTGTCTGGATACGTAGCGATTAACTTGAGAAGAGATTCATACTTAACAGCCAGCGTCAGTGATCTTCAAGGTTGTGAATACCAAGCGGAAACCTACCTTTGTCGTCTACAAGGGCCAGTCCGGAGTTTAGATCCCGATGAACAATTCTGCGAAAAAGAGAAGCCATCTACTTGCAGGATAATTAAATCTAGCTGTGAAAACAAATGGGTTCCATTACATGACTATTCTACCTAATTGTATTTCTGTTGTGACTCATACTCTTTGAGAGTCATATGCGACGACGACCTACAAGCGAGCGAAGTCAGCAAGGTTGGACTTATTCAACTAACTCAGCAATGCATTGTGAAGGGTCATGATGTAACACTTTATTCTCATCAGCAATTAGAGAATACGCTTAATGTTAAACCAAATATACTCGAGATGACAATAACTCCCATGAATCGTATAATCAGTAATCTTACGCTACCTATCCAAAACTTCCAAGAAGATAAGGTCAACGAAGATATCACACCGATAAACGTTTCTTTAAAGCATCTCGGTGAGCACATTGAATCGATGAAAAAATCATCCGAGCAGACAGAGGTTTTAACGACACATGACATACATCAGTATGCGTTGTCGTATGTCCTATTAGCAGCAGCTATCGCAGAGGTCCTGTGGTTCCTGTGGAGGAGATATTTGCGAACCGGTGGTGTGCCCATCCAAGGGCGGGTCCAGAGCGTTCCAGCGAGTGTGAGTGTATGTATAAACCAATCTGAGAAATAGCAAAGCTCTAGTTTAAGTGCGCGAAATCAACCCCTGTCCGAGCAGGAGGCAAGTGTCAGTGATAGTGCGCGCGTACCTAATTTTTGTAAACGGTGGTCTAGTTTACATTTGAAAAAGCGAAACATGTCAACGTCTCCTTTAGCTAAAATGCAATCAGTGTTCTCGATTAATGACTCAACTGTTTGAGCATATATTTCTAGATATAAGATCACGTTATGATTGTTCTATCACCTTGTCAATCATTTCTCATCTAACATTGTATTAACTCCTTAGGATTTTAAGCTCACACTCACCTAACTCTTTATTTTTGTATAAGCTTATCTCATCATCTCATCTCTTCCCCTCGGGAGCATGTTCGATGCAATAATTGCAATCGACCACGTTTTGCTTACGTAGCAATATGATGCGGCTGCACCGAGTGCGCCTCGAGCTCAGAGCATAACGGACAGCAACCGGGTGCATTCATTTCCAACATTTTAGCGATAGTTTACGTTCATAAAACCCTTAAAGTTGTTTGAGTGTTTAACTTCGCCACCAGCCCATCAGGTACCACTTAGTCGTCCCCTACAAATAATAAAGATTTGAAATTAGAATTGTAGGTACGTACGAGTATAATATCAAATAGTGAGAAGATTATGTCAAAGATGTAAGTACAAGAAAATAAAATAAAAAATCGTAATATAGGAGTAGTTAATAGACATTCACATAGTTATGCCGTTAAGTATTAACACCATACAGATTATAGGCTCAGGAGACTCAAACTCAAAATCTAAGCATTTATTTAAATTAAACCATTTACAGGCACTTTTGAATTGTCAAGGAGTCAGTCAGTCAGAAATATGAAGCTAGTTGCCCATTCCAAAACGTAGTAGGTACCTATAGATAAGAACTGGCAAGAAACTCCATTGACACTCTTCTAAATAACATTGTTATAAAAATATTATAATTAAATCATTGATATTAAACTTTAAACAATACAAAAATAAAATTATTAAATAAGCCTTGGCAACTAAGAGATGACCCGTCCCAACTGACGATGCCCCTTCATGAACATGACGCATGTATCAGCACCATTCATGTCAACCAGTTCGAAGGGAGCTGCTGTCACCGAGACATTTGAGTGAGCTTGGCATACTATCAGCCACCGGGGCATATTTCAAGTCAATAAAAGACACATTACTCGGTAAATGGTAACTACATAGTACATTGTACTCACATCTGTGCTATGCAATTATATGATACAAAGAAAATTGAGTTTAATCAATGCAAAGATAGACATTCCTCTGGTATGAATCAGCTGCCCATTGACGACAGTGACCACGTGTCATCAGATGGAAAAGTTGCTGGTTTGCCTCCCAAAACAATAAGGACTGACATTGTTTCTGAATATGCACTAAAATTACTCGCAGACAGACCCGCTGAACCCAAGTAGTTAGTCGTTAATTCTGCTCCTCCCCTGATAAGCGACAAAATGACCAAGATAAATCGTTTGAAAAATACGCTAAATATACCAAATGTCCTTCATTTCTCTTTAGAAATAATCCTATTACGGATTACTCGTACTAATGTACATATAAACATGTACAAGTATTAGTAAGGCTTCGTCGAGTGAAGTACCTAATGCATTAGTCGTGTATCTACAGTGTCGTGTTATCGGACTATTGATCTACGGTTCGAGCGAATTGTAGTATACATTTCGAAATTGGCTGTTTATAAGATTGGATCCATTTGAACAATATATAATTATATCCATAATATCTATATTTGTACATAATCCTAATCCTAACTTCCTGACTAATATTATAAATGTGAAAGTAAATTCGTTTGTTTGTTACCTTTTCACGACTAAGCAACTGAACCCATCGTCATGAAACTTTTGCATATACGTTATCAGGGGTACAGAAAACGACATAGGGTACCTTTCATCCAGAAAATATTTACTGTTCCTGAGGGAAAAAAAACAATAACTTTAGAATCACAATTGCTTTAGGACGCTAGATGGCGCTACGTGTCTTTCGAATAATGATTGAATTATATAAAAGGTAACATTGTACGTTGGTTTGTAACGTTATTACGTAGAGTACCAACCTAAATTAGGACAATGTAATGTGTAAGGTACAATGTGTTAGCTTGAAGCTGGCAATACATCACGCTGAGCACATTTAAACTCAATGCTGTTCAAAGTAATTCGATTTAAGCAATGCAAATTTGGTGCATTGCATTTTGATGGAATTCATTACCACTAAATGATAAATGATTTCATTTCATGTTTTTCAAGTAAACTAGGTTTCTACAAACACTTTTACACGTCAATCGTATTTTGTCAACTAAATGAGGTCGGTGTTTCCTATTTCACTACTCTGAGAAGAAAGGCCGAAACAACTCAACCCTCACAGTCTCTTTCAAGTTCAAACATAATCTTGGTCAGATCACGTGAAGACCATGTAGATCGGTATCTGAAATGGTCTGAAATAATTTGAGGGAAGAACCACACAGATTGAGTAGATCTGTCCTGTCAGTGCCCGCATTTGTCAGTAATCGTGCAGCTGAACTCAGAACTTAAGGAGCTCAACGATTAGACGAACAATACCAAAGAAAAGACATTTGGGTAGGCCGCATAAATTTCTCAAATTGCCAGAAGAAAACTAAAAAAAATCTAATAAAATAAGCGAATACTCATGTCATTGTATAGATAACATTTATCAATGTCAAAGTGTATTTACAAATGTAGATTGATGTCTGAAATGTATCCAAACTACCCATCCGAACGAAACCAGGTAGGTACTCGTATATAATTGAATCTGTTTTGTTGAACATCTTTTTCAGTCATGAAACCCATTTTTATTAAAACGAAGGAATCTAAAACTAAAATCTTGTTACACCACCTATCTGTTTTGATATTAAAAAGAGTGTTTCTTTCAATTTAATTTTTCTTTTGCGGGATTCAAAGTTATTCTCGTTTCTCAACAACATAACATAATAACTCCGATATTGTGTGCTGTACTTATACAACTCAAATAACATTCAATATTAACAGTTCCAAAAGTCATGTCAGTCTTGTTTCACTGATTTTGATAACATTTACGATGTCTCTTAAGTTTTATTTAAAACTTAAAAGTCGACTAGTTGAGAATGCCATGTGGCGATAAGACTGCTTTATTAAGTTCCATTTGTGTTATACGAATTTTAAGTAAATAAATAGTAAATATAAAATAGATACTTGTGAAAACATTTTCAACCACAATGCCAAATAATTTTTCACTGTTATATTATAACATAGCTGAGACAGCGGTCGATATCCGAATCCCGCATAGGCCAAAGGGTCTAACTAACGCATTGTTGTTTTTCGAGGCCAATATGATGTGAATAAGACCTTCGATTCATCTTCTTACGTGTTCGGGTTTCTAAATTTGTGTCCGTTTGGGGCTTAAAAAGTTGCTTTGTCAATTTGTATTGAGTTTGTTGACATTGTGTATGGTTCACGTTCTATTTTTGTATTGGCTACCTGGTACTGAACTGAAAGTGTGGTGAAAAGAGTCTATTTTAAAGTTCTTTTAATATTATCCTACGTATTTAAGGCACATAGGGGTAAACTGGCCTAAAAGAAGCAAGTATCAGCAAGATAATAAGGGTAATATTTACATCATTTTACAGACCATAAAACAGAACAACTTTCTACATGGGACCTACAAATACTAAACTCGTTCTTAAAATACTAAACTCATAATTTTTTTCGAGGTGACGATTTTGAAATGGAGAAAGTTCAAGTTAAAATGAAATTTCACAGAAAGGGACAAAACAGTTCAATAGTCATAATACGTTTAAAAAGCGAATGGCTTTATTATGAATAAAACGGTTAACCTTTAAATATGATCACACCTTTCTGATACAGGCTGTTTATCCATTTATTGAGATAACAAAAAAACAAATACAATATTCAATCATATCCTATTCCTTGTTGAATTTGGAAGGTAGGTCTTTTCGACGATACACTTGACAAAACTAATATTTAAGTAATTCTACTCAAAAAAATGTTTTGTAATTTTATAGCTAAACATGTATAAATATCACGTACCTATCAAAGATCTTATCTGAGTCCGACTCATTTCCCCGGAAATCCCAACCATCTTCCTGATATACTCGATGTAGCGCTACTCAAGAATGTGAACCTTCGTTTGCAATCGATAGAGACGTTCCACGAGCTTAACTCTGACCACCGCCCAGTAGATTGCATCTTGCCCCCTACTCTGGCCCAAGCGATCCCAACCGCCCCCCTCAGACCCAGATGATAACCGACTGGAGGAAAGTAAGCGAAAGACTGAAATCCACCACGTCGCCTCACTTGGACACCATCCCCGATCACATAGTGTCAGTCGCCGACACGACGGCCGCAATCGACTCGTTTACTGAGCACGTTCAATCCGTTTTGACGGATTGTTCACGGGAAGTTCCGGTGATGGAAGACCATCGCTGGAAACTACCTACTGACGTACGTGACTTGATAACCGAGAAGAATGCGGCTATTCGTGCCTACGACTCCTTCCCTTGTGACGCGAACAAAGCCCACATGCGCCATTTACAGCGTGCTGTTAAGAAACGCATAGGGGAGGTTCGCTCAGAGGGTTGGAACAGGATGCTCAGTGAACTCGAGCCCACTCACCAAGCCTTCTGGCACCTTCAGAGGAAGTTGCGTTCCTCAGAGGAGGTCTCTATGCCTCCCCTCATCCGCCCCGACAAGAGCGTCGCTTTCGACAGCACCGACAAGGCCGAATGCCTTGCCGACAGCCTAGAGTCCCAATGTTCTCCCAGCTCTCAACCAGTAGACCAAGCTCACCTGAACAAGGTCGACGCTGAAGTCGAACGGGGAGCCTCCCTCCCTCCCGTCGAAGACCCTGATGATCCTCTGCCTCCCGTCACTCCAGACGAAGTGCACGACATCATTAAAGGGCTCCACGCGCGTAAGGCCCCCGTTCGGATCGTATTACCAATAAGGTATATAAACTCCTTCCTGCCCCGCTAATAATGCTTATGACCGCCATCTTCAATGGCGCCTTGAGCAACAACATCTTCCCACAAGCATGGAAAGAAGCCACCGTCATCGGTATCCCAAAGCCAGGCAAGCCAAAGTCTGAGCCCTCCAGCTACCGCCCTATTAGCTTACTCAATGTTCTCGGCAAAATCTACGAGAGACTTATTTATAAGCGTCTCAAAGACTACGCCGAAGCAAAGAGCCTCATTCCCAACGAGCAGTTCGGTTTCTGTCCCCAACACTCGAGTATCCACCAGGTCCACCGTATAGTAGAGCACTTATGCGCTGGTCTGCAGCGTAATGCGACGACGGGCGTGCTATTCTTCGACATAGCGAAAGCCTTCGACAAAGTCTGGCACAACGGCTTGATATACAAGCTGTACCAACTAGGAGTGCCAGATCGTCTCGTGCTCATCTTACGAGACTTTTTGTCGAATCGCACCTTCCGCTATCGCATCGAGGGTGCACTCTCGTCCCCTCACCCTATTCGCGCCGGTGTCCCTCAGGGTTCCGTTATATCTCCTCTAGTCTTCACGCTGTTTACTAGCGATATCCCACAGAGTAAAAAGGCTCAGTTGGCTCTCTTCGCCGACGACACTGCCGTTTACTATGCCGGTGTCCCAACGCTATAGCTCGTACTCTCCAAACCTCCGCAAACGTCTTAGGCGCTTGGTTCCGGAAATGGAGAATCGAGGTCAACCCCGATAAGAGTCAGGCGGTTCTCTTCTCGAGACGTCGTCGACTTCCTCCCCCACTTCCCAGCCCGATCACTATGTACGGTAAGCCAATCCCTTGGGAGAAGCAAGCCAATTACCTAGGCGTGATCCTCGATGAGAACCTTACCTTTAAGGCTCATATTAAGGCGGTTCGCGCGCGCGCCTCCTTCGCTCTTAGCAGGCTCCAATTCGTACTGACAGCCCGTAGTAAACTGTCTCTCAAATGCAAGCTCCGCATCTATACCGTAGTCATCCGTCCCATCATGACCTATGCCTGCGTTGTATTTGCGCACGCTTACCCACGTCATCTCCATAAGATGCAGACCCTCCAAAACCGTTTCCTCAGAAGGGTCACGGGTGCCCCCTTCTATGTCCGTATTATAGATCTTCACGTCGACCTCAAAATGCCAACCATAAAATAGTTCATGAAACGCTTATCAAAGCGTTTCTTCGACTGCGGCATCAAACATTCTAACCCCCTGATTACAGCGGCCGCCCGCTACACTCCCTCTCGCATTAGCAGTATTCGCCGACCAAGGCATATTTTAATCGACCCCGACGACGCCACTACCCTCCTCCAGGAGAGTAGTAAGGCCACTAGCACGCTACATAAGCCCAAAACCCGATTGCCGTCCTACCGCCCTCGCCGCCGCGGCCCGCCGCGACGTCCAAAACGACGCCCCTCCCGACCCTTGCTCGAGCCGGCCCGCGCCGCTGAGCCTGTAGCTTTAAATTCGTCCCTAAATCACTCAAATCCTAATCCAGCTAGTCCCTTGCTGCCCTCTCCCAGCGACGCCCTAAGCCGAGGTTCGTACCCGACAGGGGGTGCCCTTAGCGTTGTCGCTTAGTTTTTAAGTTAGTACATAAGTTTAAGTCCTGGCTGGAGGCCTTAATTTATTAGGGCAAGCACAGGCAAATCCGTCTAAGCAGACGACAACCTCATAGGTTGACCTGCGAGATGCCATTTATAAAAAAAAAAAAAAAAAGATCTTATCGATTCTATCCTAATTTGACATTTTAAATTACAAAAAGATATTGGGCTAAAGGGTTTCATTACAATCGTGTAAACATAATTGGCAATTTGTAAGATCAAGAGGACCATTATGAACGGTCGACCGAATCAATGTAGACAATTTGCCATTAGCTGACAAATTTGTAGAGACCCTTTCTTTTTTTTCTTTACCACATTGATATGAGAAAACAGGGTACTTCTATAATTGTATTTTGAGTTAATATTGTTAGTTTTTTCAGTTGAATAAATATTGAGAGACGGTAAAGACAAAAGATCTTTAACTCTCAAGAGCTATTCGAGATTAGTGGACATACTCGTAGTAAAAGATTATCCGGACGTAAGTACTAAAAAATACCGGTAAAAGGAAGTTACATGTATTAATTACGCACACTGGACACGGAAGGCGATGTATCAAAGTGGTGTGGCGGAACTTAGAAAGGTTTACATTCTACATTACCCTGATAAATTACATCAAACAAGGACATGCTACAATAACTCACTATTCCCAGAAAGCTGCTTTCGTGATTCAACATCATCTTCATTACAGCCAAAACACGGCCCACGGCTTAGCTCAAAATACCCTTAACACTGTAACCCACTGTACCTGTCTGTGTATTGGATAACCAAATTATTTTTAAAAGATTTTTCCATGGAGTTTCTTGTCGGCTCTTTTCCATAGGAAACAGCCAATTGGAACCGTGCACCTGGCTTCTGACGTCTCAGAAGTGCCCATGTAGGTTTATGTGAATAAAGATTTTATGAGTTTTTTTACTATTCGACCCTCAATAAAGCTCGGGTTTAACATAACGGCCACAGTGACCATCTTGAGAATTATGACACCGGGGATTGACTTTACGGTGTCAAAAGACGTTATCGAGGGAAACGCACCAACTAACTTTCACAAATAAGTTTTCAGTGACGTCATTCGACAGAAAACTGCTTACGCTATGTGGCGGCCACCACAGTCTTTGAAAACCCTAGCTTTATGCGCTAAGATGCTTACCGTCCAATGTAAAGAGTTCTGTATTCATCTATTTTCATAAATAGCAAAGGTCTCTCTTTGGCCTCGAAAATCTAATAACAAAATCTAAATATCGTTCGGATAATCTTTCAATAATCTTTCAACCATTTCATCCAGTTCAATTTATCATGCTTCCCACCGAAGAAACCGCAACGAAATCCACTCAAGTAATAAATCTTAAACTTAAGTAATATCTGACGACGATAGATAGCGCCACCTGCGAAGTGCTGGAACTAACCGAAAAGTGAATAGATCGAGCGGACAGAAATTATTTCTACTGGAGACTTGGAACCCGGTGATAAATGCAGAACGAACTAGAAACATGGCATCTAAATACGGTGTGTGCATCTGAATTAAAACTTTTGATGCTTAATTTAGGATTTAATTTTACTGTTTTGTATTAAACTGTGCATGAATTATCTTCTTTGTACAGTAAATAAAATTAATTATTAAACAAATTGGCATCATACGTCAATTAGCCGTAATAAAGTGCTTTGAATGTTATTCTTTTTTTCTTTATACGGGACAATTGAAGTTGGTGGTCAATTTGCTTTTTTTAATTTGTCTGACTACTTATAATGTGTCTGTTTTGATCAACTAATATACAACACACATCGCAAGTACTGAAGATTACAATATAAAAAGAAGGCAAGAAAAAGAACAACAAACAGTACAAAAATATCAAAATCACATCCCACAAACAACAGATTGATGACCACCAAGTAGCAATAGTGTGTATAACATTCGTTACTGTTTGCAGGTAGCCCGCGACAAACAAGTAAATTATGGATTACCGGTTTGCCCGATGTTAGCTATTCGTTATTGCAGAAACTACAATCTATGTAGCTATACATATATTGCAAACTAACGCAGGCCTACAATATTGTGAACACGACAAATATCAAGGGAAAAAACACAGATTTTCCGGTTCAACTTTTTTTCAAATTGCGTTCTTTGTTTTCGTAACAATAAAAAGCAAAAAAAAAACGATGTACTAAATTTTAACTTCGGAGGCCTAATTAGCTATTTACATTAAATCAAAACAAAGTAAACTTTGTAACAAGGAAAGAGACGACAAGCTTTCTTATTTACCCATTTCCAAGAAAATCCACATAAGGCCTGACTTAAAACTGTGCTGGAGCAAATTACTGCTGTTGATATTTGATGGATCGCAGAACACCGACATACACAGTGCACAATATTCCGTATATGGTACGTCATATATTATCTTCTTATATAAAAAGGCTTCTATCATCCCATATTAGGATAAGCGGATTACTTTTGGTGTCGAGTTACGTTGCCTACCACCGACTCGATTCGGGGCCCCGACTTTACTCCCGTATATTCCTTTTTTATTATCACTGACACGTCTCAGCAAGACTTAGGAGAATACGGGCACTCTCAAATATGAACACTACACGTTATTGAGAAATATCGTATCGTTGAAAGTGATTTATCAAAAAAGGTCCGAACACTTTTGGAAGTAGAAAAACTTCGGGACATTCTTTACGCAGTAAACAAAAGAAAGGCGTCTCGTAAAAATAATGTTTAGATAAAACTTCTTGTTGTTTTCAAAGGTAGCAACTGCTTTTGAAAATCGTAAAACAACAAGAGGCAATAGCAAGGCAGAGACACCTGATCTCGAGATCGTGAAGTTTTATTATAGTTAAAGCTATATGATATCCATTCGAAACGACATACAGTTCCAATATTACATGAGAGTAGTTACTGTTTTAGGTAACGCGAAAATGGAAAAAGCTACTTTTCAATTTAAGAATTCACCAGGATTTAAACGTAATTTTCGATTATGCTGAAAATTCAGCAACCACGCGTGTCTTTGCTTAGGCATCATAAGTAGACAACCGTCATGTATTATTCTGACGGGACCCTGAATGGGGATGCGGAACGTGGCTTTGCCTCGCCTCTTCGCCTACTCAACGTCAACTAACGTCAAGGATTAGAAGATTATCGCCCACACATAAAAACAACATAATATATTTGGAGATTTACTTCGAACTTGGATAGAATCTGATATTTTCCTACTCAAAGAAATCGTCTATGAATAAAATAAAATGACACAAAATGAAAGCCTTAACAAAAAATCTATTAAAGCTGAATTCTAAGGTGCAGTGGTTTATCATGTAATTATCTTTGAAATTAGAGCCTCAGTAAATGAAGTATACAGTTTCGTATTTATACAAAATAATAGACTAATAGTAGATATATAGAGAATACTTGATTAAATATTACTTTCAACAAAATAGATATGAGTCACACAAAAATAAGACGTTTCACAGATTCTATCATACTGTTTACTAATTCACCATATGAGTATCTATTTCAACTCCATATAATTTTATAGCCATAAACTTACTTCTGATTTTTTACGTACAAATACAAAGGCAAATACGTACATATACGTGGGTACCAACAAATCTAGCTTGAAAACACTCATATCCATACAATATATCTAAAATATACGCAAAAAAGAAGGTAAATGAATTCGAGCAAAAGAAACAAATTGGCAACATTTTAAGGGTTTATCCGAGGCACTTTGATCAGCCGAAAATTCACATTACACGTTGATATACTTCAGGAGTTTTTTCACGAATATTTGCAAATCAAAGACGAAACGAACCAGTATATTTGAATGCCGATGTGAAAGTTTTATTAACTAGGAAGATGTATGTACTACATTATTTATTATTCGAAGTTCCTTTTCAGAGACCTTGTTCAAATAAATAGATACGAATTTTCAGAATTTCTTACAACTCGCTATTTATGATACAAATATACATGTACACAAAAATGTTCTTATAGTATACACACTACACTTTGCAGGATGTAATTGATAGGAGCGACAAATTAAAATATAAAGATCATTTAACGTCATAAAAAGACAATTGTAATAAAAAGAATATAGATGATTTAACGTCATAAAAAGACAATTTAGACAATGTCATTCCGTCATATGGCCGAGAGGAAAGAAAGGGATGCACTTAAGTGGGCGTAGGCAAGCCATTTGGAACGCCATCGCGCGCCTTTTTTACTGTAGGAACGGTCAAAATCAGGTAATTGACCACTAGCTCAACGCGTTGCCAACTTGCTTCATGTTGTGAACTGAATGGATTGCTCTTTGGGCGCGCGCTAAAATTGATTCTTTAATTTACTTAATCGTTTTTTTACTGGAACGACGATTATTCGTCTCTTCTTGAGGGCAAGAACTTAGTTTGCACTATCTAAGACGAAAATTACAAGAAATTGTATTTTGGAGATGACATTTTATAACCTCATATTTCGAGTTGGAGCAAGTTTTCAATTTTATCTTCTGGTTAGTTGCTTATGAACATTCCTGTAACTGAGAAGCTCTTTTCTAAACATATCTGCTTAGTGCTAACTTATATGTTAATTAATTAATTAAATATTTTGTTAGTATTTTTAATACTGAAAACGCATAGCATAAAATGTGTCGCCATCACTATTGCATTTAGCTTCAAAAAGATTAGTTTAATCACTACGTTTGATTTTCGAAGACAAAAACTTTCTGAAGGTCGGGGTCACATGATATCAAAGCAGCACATAATAATCTATCAAATCTTTCAAATGTAATTGAAGTAGATAATAGAAATATCTGGAACTGAAAGGACGGTACGTGGAATACACAAGCAGCGGTTCTTCTTTTATTTTCAATAAAAGCGTAACTAAAATAATCAAGAGTTTTCCTTTTTGACATTGACCATTCATCGTCTGAGTAAATAAATTCACAATACATAAGTACTTAATTATGTCGTATCTTATGAAGTCTTTTAAACATTATAATATTTTAAAAACATTGGCTCGTAAAAGGTCTTTTATTTCACCAATTTCAATATCGTAATGTATCTCATTACGTACTCATGCGTTATTGTAATGTAAAACGCACGGTTTATCAAGATGCTCCGTGTAAAACGAACGGTACTTTTTTAAATCATTGCAAAGAGTTTTAATGTCAGAAAAGTGGTCAACATTTTATGAATAAAATTAACTTTGATAGATAACATGTAATAAATATACATTTAATTCTTTAATTTAATTAATTTTGACAATAAATTACAACCTCTCTGTAACAAAATTACAAAAATATTAATTTACTTTATTACTAATACTGGCTGTTTTTGTGCCTTTGCCTTTAAAACAATCGTTAAAGAAAGTCCGAGTTTTATTTATTTCCTCGCAAATATGTTATATAACGTCGTATGACAAACCTGCGCTTTGATAAATACAGCCTCTGCTTTCTTGTAGCAATATCGCCTCGGCTGTAATTTTCAACTTACCGCACTAATATCAAAATGTACTATTATTTCTCTTGGTTTTTGAAAGTTTATTTTTTATTTTTATGCATGATAAAATAAGTAAATCTTACAGTTATGTTTGATCTCGTAGTTTTTATTATAATTGTCGTCTAAATCAAAGCTTCTATGAGACTTTACAGTTTTACTGATCAGAGTTTTAGACTTTAAGTTAAAAAAAAGAAAAGCGTGCCATACACCATAGTAGTACCTGTTAATACTTCGTAAAAAGATGAAATACGTTGTAGACTGAGATTGAGTTTCAGCAATGAAACTAAACGCAATCTGTACATCTGTCCGCGAGTTAAGAGCTGTCATTGTCAATATTCCCTAACAATTTTAACACTGACAGCTGACACTCACACGGATAAGATATGCTGAACGCGTTCAGTTTCATTTGTGAAATTCGCACTTAGTAATATTCCACCTTTTGTGTATGAACCGTAATAAGCACCAATAAATGAGTTTTTAACTAATAATCATAAAGCCTATTTTACGAACTAACCCTTACCTTAGCAGTAGTACTCTCCAAAGAGTAATTCAACTTTCGCTCGCAGTTCCAAGTGTTCATAATTCCGTTTGAGTCCACAACTAAACGGGCCTCGAGTAAAGCCATATACATGATAGCCGCGCAATGCAAAACGTAAAAGCTGTTATTCTTAATTAAGCAATCTTCTCCAGTATTAAATTATATTCACGTTAGGGTGCCTTAGATATTATAGTTTTAACAAGACCCCTTTGTTACAAATAAGCTTTTGTCCTTAGAAATGAATAGGGTTACGGCCAATGATACCTTTCTTACATTATTCCGTTTTCCTTTGTAAATCAGCGTTTGGTCGTAAAATAAGCCTGGATTAAAATTCATTAGTGTTCTAAGTATTGGACAAATAGATGATTAGAGACTGGCCTTGGGACCAATCAAATAAAAGGCTTTTCACATTAATCATATACGGGATGTAACGTGAAAATGTAGCCTGATTTGGGAAAATTATAGATTGTGCCGATTTTTCTTTCGGCAAACTACTTTTTTTGGCATGTCTGTAAAAGTAGTTCGCCGATAAATGGGTTTTTAGACACGAAAATTAATGTTCCAAAAGCAGAGATTCTTTGTTCATAAGTGTAACACTCTCTTAAATTTGTACTTTTTACATAATTACATAACATCACGCCTGTTATCCCAGAAGGATAAGGCAGAGGTGTACCTATAGTACACCCACATTTCACCGGTTATGCTTAAGTTCCATGTAATAGCGGGGCGACCCTAAAGTCTAGCATTTTCTTTATATTAAGTAGAAAAAGTACGTAGGTAAAACAGCTAACACACACTTGTAAGTAGTCATAAGTCAACTATTCCTACGTTACCTGTTTAAAAATCTATACCAGTTCCACGACTCAATCTTAATAAAGGATGACGACGTTCACTGACATTTGTCAGGATCGCGAGCTTAAGACGTTCGCTACATAAAATACAATTACTGACTGGCATTGTACACGTGTTTTGCATCAACACAAAAGACTAAAAATACAGTAAAATAAAAAAATATTGAGCATAGTGTCCTTGGGTGATCCCTTGGGAAGATGGAGCCTCTCTTACATACAGATATGAAGTTTTATTCGGGCACAACTACTGACTACATCAGTCACGGTCGCTTCCTCCGGTTTTTTCATAGAATGCACAATTTGTCATGACTCGAGGCCAAATATTTGCATAACAAGAGATCCGAGACCCCCATTTCCCCGCCATTTAATTCCGTCCGATGCCCATTTGTTAGACTCAACTCTCCTCAACTACCTTTGTTACACCAACTGAACAGTAGAAGTACTTTAAAAGTTCGCAAAACTAAAGTTCGACCGAATAAATACCCCAAGTTCGGTTGCTTGGAGATAGTAAAGATGTTAGTAAGTATATTGGTCGGCATTAGTGGTTAGTTTATGTTAAATGGCCTGAAATATTTAGTGGGTGTGTTGAGTAACAAGTTTAACTCAAGTTTGACCATAACTCGTATTTTAGTAATGTGTTAAGTCCCTCAATGCTTTCTGAGAGGTTATGGACGAGGGTACATTGTAATTATGTTATTTTGGTTATGGCACCCCTTGCGATCATTAATTAAATGGGTATAATTCACGTATTTCAAAAATAACAAATTACTAACGTTTTCTGTAACGTGTTATTCGTAACTTGACGCCTTCATATATTCTCTGCGTCTCTTTTGGCGATCGATAAATCATTCATTGTTTCCGTCAATTAAATATTTGACGTTCAAAAAGTGCTGATTCCCATTCTAGTTTGAATAAATGACTTTTGATTTTGATTAATTTCGTTCGATTGGGTATGATTATTTATTCAAAAGCAAATAATTGGGAGATCATGAAGCGTTTGTAACTAAAATTAATATTATTAACTACCTCTAAATGTTATTAATTTCTTTCACGATAGACAGAAATGTTGTCTAATTGATGTCTATGATTGAAAAACTATTTCTTAAATAAAAGTCGTAAATAGAAACTTAGCAAACTTCAAAAGAAAAAAAATTGACTGATTCGTTTTCATAATTAGTTTTTTTATGAATGCTAGGTTGCACCATTTATGTACTCAAATAAATGATAAATATTGAAACTTTTAGCATCTAACATAATAATTTAATAATGTACCTGCATGTGTTCGTATTAAATAAAAGACAAACTGTAGTACGAGTACTATGTATTTGAAAACATCTTTTTATAATGCTTCTTGTGTGTGACTCGATTTATTTGAAATTAATTGCGAACCATACAGTTTCAGGGCAAGTAAACACAAAACATCAGCTCAAAGACATGCAGCTCATCGCATCAGTTTCCGTGCTGCAATGCCATCGATAGCCTAATGACAGGCATTTCTTTTTCCTTCGAACTTGAACACCGGTTATCCCAAATCTGGACTGAGAGACAAGCGTGATTCACACTACTCTCATATTCAGAACTGAAAACTCGTCCTCTTGACAATTTCTACGGTGACGGACAAACAAAAACTTCTTCTAAATTATGTCTCTTTGTATATACTACTATTATTTATTTAGGTCCCAGGACCTTTTTAAACACACTTCGAAATTCCTCCTACTACCAAAATTAATTCAAAATAAAGAGATAACAAAAGTAAAACATATTGGGGACGTTCCTAGTTTTGTTAGCCAGAACAAATAACTGCGAAAGTAGTACAAATTAGATGTCGTAAGTTTGAAACTTCACAAGTCCAAGAGAATAGTGGAGGAAATGATTAAAGTAGGTATAAAGTGGGGAGACTTGTTGTTTCTGTTGGAAACTTTACAATTTGCTTGCATTCCTGTACAGCAGCTGCCGGAGCAGTGGTGGCCCAGTGGTACTGGCCCCGAATAACAAGTTGTAGGTTGTGTGTTCGAACCCAGGCCGGCACGGTACTATGTGTATTTAATTTCATCAGCACTGCTCTCAAAACGGTGAAAGAAAACATGTTGAGGAAACCGGCGTGTCCTAGAACCAAAAATACAACAACAACATCCGCCAACACGCACTTGGCCCAAGTGGTGGATTATGGCCAACTCCCTCACACAGAGAGGAGGCATGTGACCCAGCAGTGGGAACGTTACAGACGGATTATGCTTATGCCTGTAGCTGGTACTTACCTACTGGTATTTCATATTGATTTGATGAACTCTAGAATGCTATTTGTTTTGGTTATCGTTGTGTGAGAAGAAGCTTGTCGCCTACAGTAGAGCTGAGGGGCAATTCCCGTATTTTTTAAGAAACTTTCGCATTCTCATCTCAATCTGTCAATAATACAATCAATTTACATAAATTTTTCACAAGTTTTTGACATTAATTGGCCGAGATGAGATTGCGACTTGAATTTTAACGTTTTCTAAGTACGAGAACTGACCTTCTAATTTCAGCCGCTTAAATTTCTTCATTTTTTCCTTTCATTCAACGCATGTTCAACGTGTGATCATCATTTCAGCTGAAAGACGTCCACCGCTGGGCAACAGACACCAGGTCATCGGTCCATTTTGTGGGAGCCTTCATCGCTACGTCTTGCGGTACGCGGTCGCGACTCCAGAACCTTTCGGCTCATCGGCCATCTAATTATAACGTCTCCCTGTCTCACACCTTGCGGCAGAAGGATAGGTTTCAAGGTCCAGTTCTGGAGTCAGACTAACATAGTGGCGTTTTCGTACAGACAATTCAGCACCTCAATGTACCGATAGTCGATCTGTCACCGTTGGAGAGACTGCAGTAAAGCCCATGTCTCGATTGAATCGAAGGTTTTTTCGTAGCCCACAAACTTCTGTTGATTTGTTTATTAGTTTTCTGTGTCACCCGTCGCAGCGTATGTATGTGGTTTACGGTGTTAAAGCCTTAACTAAATCCGGCTTGTTCGGGAAAACGTCAAACCTGCGGGCGAGACTGCTGCTGCTTCAGAGCCATCCTAATCTCGTACAAGTTGACGTCCGGGATGTCTTCGGTATTGTGTTCGGTAAATTTAACTCAAACCCTTCAAGCCTTTGTACAGCTCCATCGCGTCCTTAATAAGATGTGTATTAAAGCGGCGGCGGTCACTTTTAAAGGACTTAGAGATACGTCTATTGAGCTGCGGGTTCTTGAGAGCATCGTCTGAAGACTGAGTTGTAAAGTTGGATCAGAGAGCTTGTTATTTCTATTTGTACAACGGGTCTTAAGGATCTTAATCCCGACCGTGTAGACAGTTTCCACGAACCCATCGTTAAAATCGTCAACGGAGCTCCCCTAAGAAGTTGGAAGTTTAGAATCGTTTTAAGCTCCCTTAAAACGATTCTAAACTTCCAACTGAAAGCTCATGGGGTTTTGAACTTGGATCGGTGTTTGGCGGAGCGTAGATTTCATCAGTCAAGATCTTTTTTCTGTTCAGGAGCACTGATGGCCCAGTGGTAAGGGCCGCGACTTGCAGACGTAGGTCGTAGGTTCAAACCCAGACAGGCGCTACCAACGCGCATTGGGCCCGCTTGGTGGAACATGGCCCACTCTCTCTCACCAAGAGGAGGCTTGTGTCTCAGCAGCGTCATCATTATAGGCTGATTATGATGATGTATGGTGTGCCTCTTACCATGCGGTGATCACTTCCAGTTTTCACTGTGTTGATCACAGAGCCATCATTTAACATTTACTTCTTCGTCGACATAATGAAGTCAATCTCATTTTTTGTTGCACCTTCAGTGCTCACGTTTTCTGAAGAAGGAGTTCATCATAAAGAAGCCAAAAACCTCCATCCTCCTCCTTCTCCATAAAACTGACCAGTATGTGACCCCGGCGGTTCCGACATCCTACTCTAAATTGTCCCGCATCTTCTCCTTTGTCCAATTTCGCGTTCAAGTCCTCCATTACAACGCTTCACCGTTGTGTTTTTGTTTGCTCTGGAAATATCATCAAACATATTCTCCATCTCATCGTCGAGGTGAGACGAGATTGGGGCTGAAACCTGTACGACCTTCAACGAATTCCGTGCGAATATTCTGAATAAAAGGTACGCCACCCTGGCCGACACACTCTCGATCTTCACCACGTTGCTCGCAACGAACTTATTGACGATAAACCCGACACCACCATGGAACTGCTGGTCGCCGTCTGATATGGGCCTCAGACAATGATAATATTTTGACGTATTTACCAAAGACTAGAAAGTTGCCAAATTGCTGATTTTGAACAATGTTTATCTCATTATGATTTCTTCTAGTTCTATTCTCATGTCCGATTCTTCAAAAAACCCAATATTATCGGAAAATTCGTTAGAATATTCTCACAAACTTATCCACATCTAACTTTTTGGTGCTGCAATAATATTTTCCAACTTATCCGACTGACCAAAGTTATCGTCGCAAAGAATAGCAAAATCGAAACTGAATTCGATAAATGGATTTCGAATGCGTAACTTCAAAAGGATTTTCCATTCTGAAAGATATAAGAAGAGAGATGTTATCGAGTACCAAAGGAATACTCGTAAGTCACTCAACAAAATTTTGATGAGGGCTTAAAGTAAACACTTGGTGGAAATAAGCTTCATTTATCGAACTGTTGGAGCGGATTTCAACTTTGGAACAATGTATTTCTGTTTCGCGACTCTCAGTTGTGGAAATTCCGCCATCTTGGTTTGTGACGGTGCTTGCAAAAACAATGAGCGATTGTTCATTGATAAGGTGCGGTTGCTGCTTTTGAGCTTCGTGAATTTATAATTTCGATAGTTCAGCCAAGTACTGGTTTACTAAATAATTTATTTTGTTTGAATTACCCAACCGTAACTGAATTTGTTTTAAGCAGTGGGACGTTATGTGATAAAATGTTTGCTTATAACCGACAGAAATTTTCCCGGGTACTTCTAGAATATAATTATAATGTAACACGAAACAAACATAACGAAAAATAGCCTAAACACGTTAACGTTATTAAGTTCCATTTTCGTTTGACACATTATTTAAATAATGACAACATTTAAATAATTCGTAGCTTACTCGTGCGATAAAAATAAACACTTCAAAGCTTAGTTAAAATAGCAATTCATATTCATATTTAAGGTACTCAAATAAATGCTAAAAGAAAATTACGCACAATTTTTTTGTAGTAATTTAGGTAAAATTATGCTGGCTCTTACTTAAAAAAACTCCTTTATTTATATCAAGGTAACATTATTTTTATCCTGCGGTTTTCAGGTTAAAAAAAAATCTGTACCCACCTTACCTGTGGGTGTCGTTTGCGAGAACTAAGTGGTTACTTTAAGTTTTCAGGCAGTTAATTAAGGATTCCCAGTGTGAAACGAAGGACTGGCCACAATAGCTGGAACCAATATTTTTTAAATAATATAAGGAGATGCTTGTTTATTTTTATCAGCCAACCAATTTCTCTTCAGTGCGTTGGCGTACAATGTCATAGTGCCGTACTCAAACATGTCATTTATTATTGATCATTCTTTAACTTTACATTGACCAAAGGTCTAAATTTAAATTTGTTCAACCTGTCATATTTTTGACTGACAGCGTTCCGATACCCATACGCTGATCAAGTAATCAGCTTATAATGTTGCCACTGCTGGAATTCAGGCCTCCTCTTTTGGAGAGGGAGTGAGCTATAATCTACGAACAGATGTAACTTTCAGAAGAACGACAGGTGATATTCATTGACAAATAAGGAAGACAGTTACAAATCCTAAGTTTTGAAGTGGAGACTTCAAACTCGGCGACGGAATGATTGATTATAGACGGTCTGGCAAAGGTAGCCGGAAATAATCGTCGAAAACTTTAGACCAACCATCGTCAGTTTAGTGCTTTTCGGTATGCTTAACATATCAGGAGGAAAATTTTGGCGTAAATAAAACGGCACATTACTCTTTTGTGCTGACGACTTAGATACCTCTGTCTCATCTTAATCGCCACAAGCGAACTATGCAACACACTGACGTCACGTCAAAACCCTTCATCGCACAAGCAGAGGTCACTATGCGACTAGCCTAGACTACCGACGATTGATGTAGGGACGTTGCATTTTTATACAACGTCCCGACATCAATCGCCGGTCTGTAAGTAGCCCAATTGACACAACATCCATCTGATCTGAGTATTATTCTTTTTCTATAGAATAATAGTTTGCGCCCTCATAATCTTATTATTTTATCTAGCTCTGTTCTGCTTCTACCTTAATTTCGAGGAAAATAGAAAATGGGGTTTCTTCTTTCCTCTTCTTTCAAACGTTGTCTCTTAGTACATGGTTGGACTGACTTGACTTCTTTAATATTATAGTTTCAGTTTGTCACTGTAGCTTCAAACCAACCAGTCGCAGTTTCGATTTTAAAGTTGGAATGAAGGGTTTATTGTTTTGCCAAAAATGTGAGCTCGAAATTGGGAGGTGGGTAAATGATAAATGATTTAATTTTTTGTAAGTAGGTTTGTACTAACACTTACACGTCTATCAAATTTCAAACACTAGATCATATAAAGACTACGTTGATTGATGTCTGAAATGGTATTTTGAGGAAAGAACCACACTGATTGCGTGGACCAGTCAGTGCACGCAATTATTAGTAATCATGCAGCTCACTCAAAACTTAATGAGCTCAACGATTCGACGAACAATACCAAACACAGGACATTTGGGTAGGCCACATAAATTACTCAAATTGCCAGACCAAAAGTAAGACTCACTCATAATGAGAAAAAAAAAACAAAAAAAAATTACATCGTCTTTCCATTCACAATAATTACAATAATGTCGTACCTCAAAACCGGTCAAGTGCAAGTTGACCTCGCGTGGAGTGGGTCCGGTTTTCCACCAAAAACATTTTATGTAAAGAAGGTTGCCAAGGCTAACATAATGCTTTCATTGTTAAAAATATATCGGATCTAATAAAGAGCCAAGCCCTTAATTCTGCAAGGCCTACATTTTGGTCAAAATGTACGACTTGGCCGTTTCGCTGTGGTCGCACAAGCACTCTTTCTCTTTTCTTTTCATTATGTGACATGCAATAGTTAAATGGAACGGCCAAGCCATACATTTTCAAAACGATGTAAGGTTAGTAGAGTTATTCCTTGCAGAGTTACGGGCTTGGCTGTAAATTAAATCCGATAACTTTTTAACAGTGAGAAGTCTTGGTGGTCTTGGAAATGTTTTTGGTGGAAAACCAGACCCACTCCACGCGAAGTCAACTCGCACTTGACCGGTTTTGAGGTATGACATTATTGTAATTATTGTGAATGCAAAGGCGATGTTATTTTTTGTGTTTTTTTTTCTCAATAAGAGTGAGTCTTACTTTTGGTCTGGCAGTTTGAGTAATTTATGTGGCCTACCCAAATGTCCAGTGTTTTTGGTAAGATAATATAACTTTTTGTAGGGTGCTCTATGTCTTTTTAATTTTGCGGTGATGTTGTTCTGACAGTACACAGACATGTTAAAATCATTATCCTTACTCCTATCATGGTAAAAGAGGTATTTCTTGCAAGCCAGAAGTTACTTTCTTCATAGCCTACGTAAAACATGAAGGTCTAAAAATAACACGCCATTATCACGCGCAAAAAATTATAAAATAATTAAATTTAACTATTCTTGAATTCGTTCTTCTGATCCAATGATCCAATCGAAAAGGGTGGATTTTTGTTTTAATTAATTAAAAGTAGTACACCCACATTTCGCCAGTTATGTTTTAGTCCCATGTAATAGGGGGCGAGCCTATTGCCATCAACCGGGCACAAATCCAGACTCCGGGCTGCTACTGAGAAATTGTAGATAGAAAAACCCAATTTCACTATGCCCGACCTCGGAATCGAACCCAGGACCTCATGCTCAGCAGTAGCTCTTGCGACCACCAGACCAACGAGGTGTACAATACAAATACAATACAATAATGTTTATTTCTGTACCAAATAGTGAACATTAGTTTGTGATTGGAGCTTCCTTTTAAGCATGATGACGCCTGTGTTAGGAAACTCCGCTCTTCCGCAGCTTTGGCTGTTTGTATAACTTAGAAATACTTTTTCAAAAACAGTTCTTTTTTTGTTTTTTTCTTTTGCATAGTTTTTTGAGTTAGCTTCTTTATAGTAATAATAATGTGTGTGTGGGGTGTGAGAGGTGTGTTGCGTGTGTGGTGTGTGATGTGTGTGGTATGTGAGAGGTATGCCGATTGTGGATGTGTGTATGAGGGAGTGAGTGTAGATGTTGCTGTGCAAGTATAACAAAATTTCCACTTATTGTAGTAATAACTCAACGTCTGTTTATGTGCGTGATTTTAACCATTCTATTAGCATTTTCTTACTTTTATGAAGATGTTCAGTGTAAATGTATATTTCTTTGTTTATTTTATTATATAACCGTGCTGATTGATTTTCATATTTTGTAGCAGCAAAATTGGTTTTAAATTGTGGGACTTGCACAATAATATCCTTTCTTCTTCTAATATTATGTTTTTATCATACGTAAGTGCCTTATACCTCCTCAAGATTGAAGCACAGATATATAATTTCCTAACAGTTTACAGGCCACTGATCTCATATAGACTTTCAGTAGGGAATCTCCGTTTCTTAAAATACATTATTTTTATCAGACCTTCTTGTACTCGTTCTACGTCTATAAATTTTGATTTCGTTGCCCCACCCCTTACAGATATACAGTAGATTATCACAGATTGTGCAAGGGCTGTGTAAATTTCATTTAGAAGATTTCTGTTAGCGCCTATTTTTGTGGCTATACTTGCAGGGACCACGTATCTCAATGATTTAAATATCCATTTCAATTTTCGTATTCTATCAGCAACGTGTTCGAGGTGGGAGTACCAACTTAAGTGTTGGTCAGTTATGACACCTAAGTATTTTGTTTTTGATACTTTATTAATTATAGGACATGCACAGGCATAATTCATGGCTCGTTTACAAGAATGTATTTTAGTATTTAAATCTTGATCTGGTTGTGAGTGATTTCTAATAGTAAAACATATATAATTGGTTTTGGTTGCGTTTAGCGTGAGTAGATTTTCATTCAGCCAATTAGCCATTTGAGCCAAACCTATTTCAGCTTTGAGCTTTACTTCGGACCAATTATTCCCATAAAAGACAATGTCAGTATCATCGGCGTAAGAGAAGATTTTTGCGTTATCTACTTTTAAGTTACATAGGTCATTAATGTAAATTAAGAAAAGTGTTGGTCCTAGTACGCTTCCTTGAGGTACGCCGAATGATATCTCAACGTCATCACTGATGCATGTCCCTATCTTAACCCTCTGCCTCCAGGTGTGGGTGTACTATAGGTACACCTCTGCTTAACCCTTCTGGGATTACAGGCGTGATGATATGTTAATTAAAAGTACACACAACTAAAAATCGCAAGCAAGCTTTTTGGTTTAATCATTGGATATAAAAGAAGAAGTAATACTCAAGTAGATTTAATTATTTTAATTTTTTTAGTGCGTGACAACAGTGTTTTTTAAAGTATGTATTTTAGAGTTTAGTCTAGTATATTCTTTATTTAGTTGATACGACAAAGAAAAACAACAACGAAGTTATGACTGAGCGGTTTACTAGGAGCCACTGCAGAGTTCCACTATCATATCTTGGCTCCAGCATCAGACCGTCAAAACCAAGTGCAATCTATTGGACTCATCCATACAAATCCTATAAACCAAAAGTCGAAGTAATTATTTGTAACCACTGCAGAGTGCAACTATCCACCTTCTGGCTCCATCATCAGTCCCTCGACACAACGAGCAATATATTGGGCTTATAAAAACGAATCATATGACTCAAAACTCGAGGTTTTTACTAGTAGCCTCTGAAGAGTTCCACTATCCACCTTCTGGCTTCACCATCAGACCCTCGTTGCTGAAGCCTAATATATTGAACTCGCCAAACGAATCATATGAGCCCAAACTCGAGGGGTTTACTAGTAGCCACTGACGAGTTACACTATTAACCTTCTGGCACCATCATCAGATCAACTATTCTATGATTTTATTACATTGTCACTTACAAGTTAAACTAATAAAAGCGTATTTAAAAGAGTTTCGTCTTTGTTGTATATGTACATGATATTCTAGCTTTCATGTTTACAACTAAACAAATACAGACTTGAACCTCCCTTTAAGGAGTTAGAGTCTAAAAGTTATAACGTACTGTATAACAAATTTTGGCTTTTTAGGAATTCGCGAAGTACCCTAGAGGTTTTGATGAGCGAGTGAGTAGTCAGTCAGTGTAAAAGCTAGACCCATAAAGCTTAGTGTGTTTTACAAGCTCCAGACCGAAGCTATGAGGGTATGAAAGTACGACGAAACGCTTCGAGAAAAGGTAGGTAGTGCCTATTGTTGTGCTTATTGTTTTTGACTTGTCTCGGCGGACAGCCCGTTTAGTGTACTTAAGCTATTTTCATAGCGTAATATCGTATGGTATTCTGTTGTGGGGAAATGCCGCCGACATTCAGACTAACTTTGTTTTGCAGAAAAGAGCTGTTATCATCGATCAATCGGTCAATTTATAAATTAAGTCCGAGACACTCTCTCAGAGAGAAATTTAAGGGAATAAATGTAATTCCTGTGCCTTCTCAGTAAATTTTTGAAAATCTTAAAATGCCCATATTAACATAAATTTGTTGAAAAATACAGTGATATCCATAATATAAATACTAGGAACAAACTCAAATTTGTTGTCAACCAGGCTCAAGAAAATGGGTGGCATAATAAACTTCCAAGCCATGCTCAAGATCTACGCCTACATACATTAAAATCCTTAATTAAACGTAAGTTGTGCCAGAAAGCTTTTTATACCGTTAAAGATTATATTGAGGACAAAAAGGCTTGGGACTGACCTGCTCCAATTTTTGCAAACTGAACTTTCGAAATCTTACTGTCCCAATTTCATTGAAGTGTAAAGTGATGGCCTGAAACACAGGTATAAATTAACCTAGATCAGGCGGGTCGCTACCTTACATTGTAATCCAAAACCATCATAACTTGGCCTTTTTTTTTTTTGGTTGGGAAATCATCAGATGACTTCTTCCGCTCTGGGTGAAGCGGGAGGGCGTGTCAGACTTTTACAGACTAAAACCCATCCGTGTTCCTTCAGTTGCCTGTGCTAGGGCCACGGTTATCTCTTTCGAATTACCCGCGACTCTGAGGCGTCGGCCTTATCGGATAATTTTGTGCTTACATCTCTTTGAGGCACGCGTGAAACACGACGCGCCGTCGACCCGGGCCTGGTCCTCACCGGACGGCGACCTAACCATTGCTCGCCGTCCACAAGCCCGCGCACACGGTGGCCGTGAATCTGCAGGCGACTCTCGACGCCCAGGGCGTCTCCTGCGGCGACTAGTGGGGGCGTGAGGGCGCAAGGCTCTCTCCCTCACGCGCTCCGCCTCCTCCTTCGCAAGCATTACTGCTTCGCAGAAGGACGTGACGGCTTTTCATTCTCCCTCGCTCCGTACCATGGCCTGGACCAGAGCCGGACGCGAGAGATCGCCGCCGCCGATCGCCTCCGTGAGGACACTGCGGTGCTCCGCGCAAGCTGGGCAGACCTCCACCGTATGCTCTACCGTGTTCTCTTGGCGATCCACACAATGGTGACACCCGGGCGTTTCCTACCGCCTTATGCGAAACAGGAACCTCCCAAAACAACCGTGTCCGGTGAGGACCTGTGTCAGGCGGAAGGTGAGAATGCCGTAGCGCCTCTCCAACCACTCCTCAAAGAGGGGACTTACCGCTGGTATTGTGGCGTGCCCAGCACTGGGAAGCGACAATCGCACCCTCCATGTTGCTATGAGATCCCGCCGGTGCTCTGTCCGGTGTACCGTGATTTCTCGCGGCAGCGGAGTTACACCCCGGCGTTTTGCCTCCTCGTGCCACTCTCATACGTGCCTAGGCCTTTTGCCTCCAGATCCAATGGCGGCAATCCGGCAAGGAGGCTCGCCGCCTCGCAGGTGACCGTGCGGTATCCCCGGACCGGACCAGCCGGACGGCCATGACCCTTTGGGACGCGTTCAACCGGCGGGCTGGTCGGCGCCTCAAAGAACGCGCCCACACCGGTGCCCCGTTAAGGGCCACGGACCGCCCGACTCCCGCGTAGTGTCACTGGCAGGAGGCGTTTGGACCCCCTAGATTGGGCAGGAGCCGCCTCAAGGCATCAAGGCAGCCCCAGCCCGCTCCAGTCTGGGAGCCAAACATCGGAAATGCTCCACGAAGTTCCACCGGCTGTCGAGGACGAGTCCCACGTACTTCATCGTCGACTTGACGTCGATGTGAACCCCTCCTGCCGTTATCTGGGAACCCGACTGTGGCGCGTTCCGAGGACCATGAAAACACATGGCCTCGGACTTGTGCAGGGCCACTTCAAGTCCCAACTGCCGGATCCTCTCGACGATTGTCGCAACACCGAGTGTCGCTAGCTCGGCCGCCGCCTGCTGATCATTACTTGCACCTGTAATAAAATTATAGTTTACGTAATTTTTAGGCATTTTGTATAAAGTATTTTGTTTATTATCTAACACATTTAGTGTTCTGGTCTCTCGCTTAAACTAAGTATGAGGGCCCTTTTCCATTAACCTCAATACACTGACCATATGGCTAAGTAATGTTTTGATTACCTTTACTGGGCTAGAATAGGGCCTGTTTTTGTTGTGCTTTCAAGGGTTTATTTTTGTAATAGAAACATATACAGTACCTACCTAAAAATCATGCAAAAATATTTTCTAAAATATTAAAGCATGTTCTAGTTTTTGCCCGCGGCTAAGCCCGCGTGGCTGTCGGAAAATATCCCAAGAAAACGTAAACCTGGAGTAACATTACCCTATGCTTTAATGCAGGTTTTAAACTATCTGTGTGCCAAATTTCATTCAAATTCGTGAGCCGTTTTTGCGAAAGAAACCGGTCAAAAATCTAATATCAAAATTTTCGGCATCAGACTGATTCGTACACTTCGTAGCAATTATTTTTTTACTGACTTCCAAAAGGAGGAGGTATGTTTGTTACGAGATTTCTCCGGCGATTGTGAATCGATTTGGAAATTCTTTCTTCAATAATACGTACTTTTCTTCTTAGTGTATTTTGATGCTGTTAAAATAATTTCCTGTTACTGTTATTTACAATTTTACATAGCAATTAGTAGGATACGAATTTATGTAGGGTAGCTACCACAACAAAAAATTGATAAAGGATTTTACAAAAAAAAACAATCAACTTCTTATTTTTCACTGTGTATTGGGTTTTTTGGAAGTCGGTTGTTTTTTTTACGATTTTATTATTGGTGACTTCGTTACGATTTTACTATCGGTGTAGCCCAATTTAGCTAGTATTTTTTCTTCTAATCAATATTTTATACCATAACATTATTAGGATTTCAAATCATACTTATTTTGGAATCATATACAATGGTACCTAAGAATCCAAAATAAGTATGAATTGAAAAGCTGAAAATAATAATCAGTATACATTCTCACCTAATATAACCGACAAAGCAGAATATTAAAAAAAAATACAGATCACTACATTCTATACAAAAACTTTCCAAATTTGTGTCGCGTATAATTTGGCTGAGTTGACCAACAGAAAAATGATACATGCCGAAAAACTAGGAAATCGATCATGTGTTTTTTTTTGACACATAGAGGACTAAATAAATAATGACATTCTGTAAACTGACCTCCCCATACCCTCTCAACTATTAAATTCTACATACTTTAAACACTTCATAAGTGTTCGATAACAAAGTTGGTAGAACCAAAGTTAACCTACCTACCCGTAATTTTATAGGGCAGCTGTCTTACCTAGCAATCAACATCATACTATAATACATTTTAATATAAATCCTATAGTTACCTTACTTTCTTCGTGTTAAGTCATGTTTACTGCTGCTTATTTCCTGTGGGAAATCAGGAGTTACATATTGAACAAAGTAAAGCTGCGTATGCAGGTTATGAGTGGAAGAGGTCATCTCTTACTGAGCAGGTTTTTAAGAAATCATTATATCAGGGATTTAGATGCAGCAGCTATGGAGTATGAAGTATGACGACGTGAAAAGCGAGGAAGTTGAAGGGAAGTGTCATGTCCGTTTTCGGGACAACGCAAAACTTAAATACTAGCTACGATTTATGGACGTTTCTCTTGTAGGCCATTATATAATTTTTTTTCTTGTTTCAAGACTGAATCTGAGGCACTAAATCGAACACGTATAATCAAGATAGTTATTATTTTCATCAAAACATATCACATCTTTCATAGCACTAATATTATTTATTGATAAACGCCTATTACGGTACGACAGCCAGTAAAATTAGAAAACTCATACCATTATGTAATTTAAGCGTCAAAGTTTAATTTCTTATCATAATTACAAAATTAATGCCCACGTTTTGTTTCTTAATTTCTCCGATATATGTATATGGAAGTATATGTATATTTTAGTGGTCAAGTAAAATTATAAATGCATTAAATTATATTTATTCGAAATTTATTTTTATTTTAATGAGTGTACTTTTTACAAGTTTTGCGATACGGTAAACTGTTATATTATACAGTGCTATTATAGACGAACACAATATTGAATCGGTTTTTATGTTAGGGAATTGCAATGCTTACCTATACGAGTTATTTTACAACGAGCTTTTTAGTTTTTGTTGTGACCAATAATGGTCATGGATTGATGTAGACATTCTCGGTGTGGAATCGGGTACATACACATTCATAAGTGATTGTATAGTTACGGAATCGGTTAAACGATCTGTCACAAATGTTTACGTTAATTATGATACTTACATCTAAATGATAGACTGAAATGTCGGTGAACGATAACTCTATATCGTGGGGCACTAGAAGTAAGAAACAGATCGCGAAATATACCACAGAGTGTCATAAACGTTTGAGGTTGGTTAACTTTCCTACCGAATGTATTAAGTGTGCTGATTTTTACTGTAATGACCCCATCATCATCGTATTCTTGATGTGATGTCCTCTGACATTGTGTCTGCCCTTCGTACTGCGTCTTTGGTTGGTCGAGAGGGTATTATGAGGAGTGGGAATGGGTCGCGCATGGTGGGTTGGAATAAACACATCAGCGAGGCTCACCGGAAAGGAATGCTAGAATGAAGTTTACAGAGTGGGTATCGTGCGGTAAACCTAACGCTGGCCTTATGTACGATGAAATGTGTGCCAGAAGAAGAGTTATTAAATTACATTTAAAATGGTGTCTCTATCCATTGAGCATCTGTTTCACGCTAGGCCACATATAAATAGAGTATTGGCAATGTTCTACTCTATTATGCGTGAGCCACTCTAATCTTCCACCGGATCTTATGAAAACTATGGTTGTGCCTATAGTTAAAATAAAATTGGCTGACTGACTTAGCTGATAAACGTAACCATAGGCCCATTTCTCAAGCTACGGTTACAGCGAAGGTGTTTGACGGGTTGCTTAATACACAGTTAAGTATATAAATATCTCTGCACGATAATCAGTTTGGATTTAGACCCTGATCATCAACGGAAAGTGCAATACTGTGTCTTAAGCATACCGTCAGATACTATAATGACCGTAAAACCCCGGTATATGCATGTTTTCTCGACTTGTCCAGGGCTTTTGATTTGGTGGCGTATGATCTCTTGTGGAAAAAACCAGTGCAGAGAGTATCAACCTACCACCAGAACTTGTTACCATCTTCAAGTTTTGGTATACTCACCAAGTCAACAGCGTCAGATGGTCGGGGGTAGTGTCGGAGCCATATCGATTACAATGCGGTGTAAGGCTGAGTGGACTGACCTCAACCTCGTTATTCAACCTTTATATGGACTCGCTGATCGTCGCGCTGACCAGTATGCACGTCGGCTGTCATGTAGACGACGTGTGTATTAACAATTTAAGCAATGCAGACGACATGGTTCTGCTAAGCGCGTCGATCTGTGGCCTGAGGAGCTTGGTAGCGACATGTGAGGATTACGCTGTAAAACATGGACTTGTTTATAACATTTAGAAAAGTCAGTCTTTGAGGCTGGATGCCTAAATAGTATACCCTTGGACAGGGTGAATCAGTTTAAATACCTAGGACATATAGTCACAGCTAACTTTAGGGATCGTGCTGATTTGGAACGTGAGCAGAGGGCTTCATCTGTAAGAGGGAATATGCTGGAGGTTCACGTTGCTCGGATGCCGTAAAAATAACTCTTTTCCGAGCATATTGCACGTCCATGTACACCTGCAGCCTGTGGACTAATTATACGCAGAAGTTGTGTGCGACACTGCTGTGACAGACAAGTTAGAAAAGTTTAAACTACTGGAATTTCTGATTTCGTGAATTCGTTTTGTATTTACTTATGTGTGATTTTGTATTTGTTACTTTCTATTTTCTAATATGGGTTATGTGGTACCTGAAATAAATGAGTTTTAATTTTAATTTAATTTCTAACCTTGATTGCTACATTCTGAGTCTAAAAAACAAAATACAGTTACAGTTTTGGTAATATGGAAGTTAGAAATTGTCTCACTGAAAAAAGGTCTTTCAACACATTCACATAAAGTTGAAAATAGAATAAACCATGTGAAATGCACTGCTGGAACACATTATTATTTCATTAATATACGGCGGACATTCTAGGTCAACAACTGAATATTAATGAGTTTTCATCTACATTTCAGGTATTTCAGCGCTAATACATAGTACTCGTATAAATGCTTGTTTATAGGTATTCGAACTAATATTTTTACTCATATTCATTTCATTAAGAATGTTGAAACACACGTTTACGTCAAGTATCTTTAAAGCAAATTGTCTTTGATGTGTGAACGGACGGAAAGACATTTTTGCATTGAAAACAAAAAAATAACTGTTCTCTAAATTCTTTCTTAAACATTTTAAGGCCTCAATGTTAAACAATTTGCGTTAAAGTAAGCCTGTCCGTTTTACATTTAGCAAAGCTGTACAAACCGAAAACAATTACGACCAAGACTAAGAAAATTAACCTAAATACGTATATGGCTTGCTCCACTTGAACTATTTATAAAGGCACAAAGATTTAAGTGTGAACCCTTCTTAATCGTACAGGCCTTCTCATTAATTGAGCCTTTGACCAAAGAGTAAGTTTTGGATGGAGGTCAGGTCAGACGTTATCTAACGTCTTGAATTAATCTTAAACGTAATGGATGTTGTTGAGTTGTAGTAGCAAGTACCTATCTATTACTAAAGGTAACAGAATGTTTTCTTAGGACAGGCTAGTGTAGAGCCTTTGTATTATTTGTTATATCTTCAAAATACATACAAAAAAATGACGATCATAAAAGCGAGTTTTGAGAAACTGTAATAATGTAGCTATTTTATTAAATATTTATATCAGTTTGTTTTATTGCACAGGACTGAAGTAAGTTATGGGGTAAAATACTACAACTCCATCCGTAAAGACTGCCGGAAGCCGACTGGCTAGGCAGGTACAGATGATATTGCACGGGACTCGAAAACAACCCTAATCCTAAGTACAATCAATCGGTGATTCTCTCAGACGAGATTAAGTTGTTTTAAATTTAATTCTTATTATTTACTTTACAGTACATAGGGTTAAATTAAGTTAGCTAGCGAAACTCCGCAGAAAAATCAAAAGAAAAGATTTGATGTTTTTTTTAAGGGTCACCGACCGCTGGTAGTGTTGTTACATGTAGTATGAGTTGAAAAAATATGTTTTATCGTGTTTAGATATCGATACCACTTACCTTTGTGAAATTTACATAAAAACAAACATTTTTTCTGATATTTCTAGTGAATACACAAACTGCACTCGGTGACCCGTAAAAAATCCCCAAAAAAATCATAATTCTTTTGTTTGTTTTATCATGCGAACATATCGATACCTATCACGTATGCATAAATTCGCTTGCTACTTTAGTTCGACCTTGTTGATATTCTCGTAGCAAATGGTTACAAAGACCTTGGCTTAAACCTGTGATTTTTTTGTTTGTTTGTTTGGCATCTCGCAGGTCAACCTATGCGGTTGTCGTCTGCTTAAGCGGACTTGCCTGTGGATTCCCTAATAAATTAAGGCCTCCAGCCAGGACTTAAACTTATATACTAACTAAAACTAAACGACAACGCTAAGGGCACCCCCTGTGGGGTACGAACCTCGGCTTAGGGCGTCGCTGGAAGAGGGCAGCAAATGACTAGCTGGATCAGGATTGGTATTATTTAGGGACGAATTTAAAGCTACAGGCTCAGCGGCGCGGGCTGGCTCGAGCAAGGGTCGGGAGGGGGTTAAACCTGTGATTGGAAAATACCAAATATTTTTTGAAGTGAAAACTTCTTTATTAAGAAGAGAGATACTTTTTAATGTAAAATAAATTGTCATGTTTGTGTACGATAGCGCAATAAATAAATATTGTGTTCTACCACGTAAAATGATAGTACTTTAATACTGATAATAGAAGCAATTCGTGCAAAATTATTCCCTAACCATTCCAAAATATCAAAAATGCACAACGTTAATATTCAAGTTTTCACTTCTGCCGGCACTCCCGGAGTGCAACCCGTCGTTTCTTTTTTAACTACCTACCTCGTTGTTCTATTGGACGCATGCGGTACTGCTGAGCACGAGATCCTAAGTTTGATTCCCGGGTTAGGCAAAGTGTTATCGGGTTCTTTTTTCTGAAATTTCGGTTTTTATCAGAAATTTCTCAGCATCAGCCCAGAGTTTGAATTTCGTGGAACTTAATCGTAACTGGCGAAGTGTGGGTGCACTATGGGTATACCTTTTCCTTACCTACCTTTCGGGGAGTAGGTACAGGCTTATAAGCTATGTATTATTTTTACTGTACGAGCTTCGTTGTTTTTAGTATTGTTAAAAACTGTAATCTTCGAAATAATCATTTACAAACCATCCGTTCCTTTAGGACCTACAAACTTGACAATACGTCATCTTGCAATATTGTGAGTTAAGTTAAGGTTACAAGGGACATGTTATTAATCCTTGTCGGTGATGATTTATGGTTGTATATCTGGTCCTCTGAGACGACGGCTAGCTAAGTTTCTAGGCCTATTGCCCGCATGATATATTATTTTCCAAATGGTTAGATAATACCTACAATACAGGATGTTATCGAAGCGCTCACTGTAACTAAAATTCAATCAACACATGATTCTAGATCCCCTATAGTAATTTTTTCTAATGTTATAAAAAAAAGCGGCCAAGTGCAAGTCGCCCATGAAGGGTTCCGTAGCAGCAAGAGTTGATTGAATGAAAGGTAAATTGCGGTTTATGAGTTATGACGTTTTAAAAAAATAACAACTTACTAGATTTCGTTCAAACCAATTTTCGGTGGAAGTTTGCATGGTTATTTACATCATCTTTTTTTTTTTGTTTTATCTTTCTCTTATTTTAGATGTTACAGGGGGTGGGACATATTTTACAACTTTGGAAGTGTCTCTCGCTCGCTTTTCTAGTATATTTTTTTTTTAAATGTTAGTTTGCCTATACATTTTAGAAAAAAAAAAATACTAGAAAACCTCAATATAATTTTTGAAGACCTATCCATAGATACCCCACACGAATGGGTTTGAGGTTTTTTTTTAGTTTCAGTCCTAAGTATGGGGAACCCTCAAATTTTTTTTTTTTTTTTTGTGAAAATCTTAATGCGGTTCACAGAATACATCTAATTACCGTGTTGCAACAGTATAGTTCTTATAGTATCGGAAAAAAGTGCCTATGACATACGGACGAACAGACAGACAGACAGACATGACGAATCCATAAGGGTTCCGTTTTTTGCCATTTGGCTACGGAATCCTAAAAACAGCAGCTTCATAGAAAAGTACAATACCTTAGCAGTCAAAATGTATAGAACAACATTTTTTTTCCATAACTGTAGCACTGCCACCCTGTGTATTTGTTCATATACGTGTATGTTTGTATAAACTAATACTTGTGACAGAGTAGTTATTACCTACTCAGATCACCAGTTTTAATAATACCCAAAGGAACAAATTGATGAAATAATTATGTAATGACTTATTGAACAATATTATTGGTAGACCTTCCTATCTAAAAGATAAATGTTAATCTTAGATAAATGTTAATCTTCCAGTGGTAAGTCCGATTACATGCATTATAATATAAATATTGAAATATTGCTAAATAAATATTTGATAGGTACGTACAATATGTACGAGTATATTGTATTATTGCTGGTCGAATAGTCTTACGACTATTGAATATTGGATATGAATTATAAATTTTACTTCCGTAGAAATCTACGGATATGCATTTATCATTAACATCCATTAATACGTAAAATTAAAACCTCAATATTAATCGTTGCCCGCGTAGATGTCGGAAAATATGCCACGGGGACGTACTAACGGGGTCAAAAGTACCCAATGTATTAATCCAGGTTATAAACTATCTGTGTCTGAAATTTTATCCAAAACAATTAGTTAAAAAAAAAAAAAAAAAAGTGCAGTTTGACTCCTGTACTATTTTATTATAATGTAGATTTCCATGATCATATAAAATCCAGTCCAAATCCATCAATCTAACCAAAAGATTGAGACAGAACAATGACATAATTAACTGATCATATTTATTTGAAAAGGAACAAATAAAGACAATAACTAGAGATACGGTTCCACGCAACATTGATAGCAGTTGAGTCTTACGGGAATCTATTAGAGCCTATAAGCGGATAGATATTAAATGAGCCTAAAAAGGGACGAATGGCCAAAAGATGGCAGAAACCTTCTAGACTGGTCTAAACCTAATATCCAATATCTAGTGGAAGGATAATTAGTTTGGCATATTACCTATTGAAGTATGAAACTATGAAGGTTTTATGAACTATACTATTTATTATAACATTGGAAAAAAGAGGCTCGCAGAAGCAGGAGTACGAAACCTTTACAGTCTTATTACAAAAAAATGCTTTTGTACTGGTTTAAACCACGACTAAAAGGTCTAGGATTGTTACGGTAATAACGTTAGTAACAGGTTCAAAATGTGTTTCTATTACAAAACAAAGACTTTCTGAGGATCAGTTAGTACCAAAGAAAGTCCATGTTTTAAATAATATCCACAGATAAGAAACAAAAATGGCATTCTTTTATTCGTTCACACAGGTTTTATTTGAAGCAACGTTCCGTTTCTTTAACTATTGATATTATAGTAACATTTGAAATTAATTAATAATTATGTATCAATACAAAATTAAGTCAATAATTGTTATTTGTTTAAGTTAAAATATATTTACCAAGCACAACTTGTACTTTTGACGCGCTTTTATATATTTAATAACACCTCTAGCGTGAAGTGGATTGAATTAGGTAGGCGACAGCGCGCGTTATTTGAAACGAGCTTTGACGCTGCGTCCTTCATAATAAATAAATGCACTTCTTATATTCATTTATTGTTTTAAATATAAATATATACTCTTACGAGGTTTGTTCGTGAGTTGTTCGGTTAAATCGTGAGCTACGATAAAAAATGGAACAACAAAAGGAAAAAAGGGGTGAAAACTGGAGTTTTTAAGAAAAAGTAAAACATGGATTTTTCTTATTATTAGGTAAACAATACTTTGTTTTATCTTATTTTGACGACCTAACGCGGATGTTCTTATTATTATAGGAAATATTACGACAACTTATTGCCCAAACGGCACATATTATAGAAGATAAGTCCACAAAGACATCAATAAAAATGTAGAAAATAAAAGAGTGGAAGAATATACAGATTAAGTCTGTACCTACTTATTGCATTTGATGTGGGTACAAGTACGTTATGGTTTACGTGATATTAAGTAGCATATATTTATTATTTTTAGATTTAATGAAATAACGGGTAAATGTAGATCAGATGGCGAGTTAAAGTTGGCTTGGAAAAGAATGAAGTTGTCCGCTAAATCCAACTTATTAACCCATAGGAGGGAACAATCAAAGACAGGCGCTGGCGAAAAACCAACATCACCTTCTCCTGAGGACTTAGAAATAATGGCGATTGCTCCTCACCACTTTGTCATTGAAGTTAATGACTATTTTAATAAAAATCTCCGCTACCTTTTTGCATGTTTTGCTGACAGCTGGTTGAGACACACCATTTAAATCAGCTGTATCATCTTGAATCTACGATTAAAACAATAGTATTAGTTTATGAATTGCATTTTGTCCAATGTTATGATGGCATTGACCAAGGGTACGTACTTCATGGCGAGCCCAGTTGCGTAATACACAAACCACTTCAGGACTCAATGGGCATCCTCGAGGGTCGTGGGATAAATCCTCACGTAGAACATGCACAATTTTTTCTCCAAAACGTCTTGTTAACCTATACTTATATCTAAAATCTTCGTCACTCAATTCAAAGGGATACTTACACGATGACGATGTCTGTAAGATCGCCGAGACATCTCCAACGTATCTAAATCTTCCAAATCCGTTAAGTCAATCACAGTGATATCCATTTTTAACTACATTTTTGTAAATATAAACACACAAAAATCATCAACGCTAACCTCAAATAAATTAGTACCGAAGTTGGATCCATAGTTAAACTAGGGGTCTCGGCGGTTTAACTTTAGTACCATAGATAGTTCATGAACTAGTGATAAACTTAATTTTATAATAACGTTTTATTTAGTATTGGATTAAACCTAGCAATAATCCTCGTACTAAATTTAGATCGTGTTTTGGAATAAGACGGTTAATGTTCAAGTTAAGTTCAAACAATTGTAATACATAATGAACGTGCTTTTTTGTAAGTAACAATGTATGGCATACATATAGCGTATTCTATCTATCTACTCGTCACGATGCTTGGTGAGGTGCATGAAATGAAACAATTTTTATTAAGAATCAGTTTTTATTGAAAACGACACTATCACAATGAGATGTCCATATTATGTTTTCAACAAACCAAATAAATACAACATATGAATTTAGTCACTGCTACCACAGTCATCACAAATGAGAATAATTAATTTACATTGGTAGTACTCGTAACAAAAGTCATTGAAGTCAAAACGTTCCCAATACTGTCCGTCCCTGCTTCTTTCAGATTTTAGACATTGTCACGACAATATTTTACGTAAAAACTAAATAATATGAAATTAAATTCTTTTAATTTCGGAAAGTAGATAGGTTAAATAAGTAGATTTAAGTGTGACACCTGTTATTTAAATTGGCTATATATAACTCCACATCAATCTTGAATGTAATAATGTTTTTTGTACTTTTATTACAAAGTGTGTCCCTAAAAGAGCCTTTTAACTTGTTAATGGAGAATGGGTACCTCAATAAATGGTGCACAAGTCAAAGTGAAATTTGGGGTTGAAACTGTCGGTCCGTGGGGTCCGAGTGCTCATGGTTTGTTCAACGAAATCTCCAAACGCCTGCTTGACAGTTCCCGTGACACGAAGGCTGGCTTTTATCTTGGCCAGAGGCTAAGCATTGCCATATACGGAAATCTCGTGGGTACATTACCAGTCGACAGAGATGCAGAGGATTTTTTCGACTCCATAAGTTAGTTTGTCGATTCTGTAAAAATCTCAACCAGTAGTGCTATTCTGTAACCATCTCACCGTGATAATTTAGGTGAAGTGATCGTGGAGTGAGCTGTCAGTGCCACTGATGTTAGGGATTGACCAAGACGGGATGACATTGACAGCTCACTCCACGCAAGTCTTCACGTTGAGATTTTTACAGAAGACTTGCGTGGAGTGAGCTGTCAGTGTCATCCCGTCTTGGTATATGCCAATATAGCGTCAGTGGCACTGACAGCTCACTCCATGCTCACTCCACTTAAGTTTTCATGGTGAGATGGTTACAGAATAGCAATACAGATTAGGTTATTATATTTTAATAGTTCGTTGGACAAAGTATGACAATAACAGCTTACAGCCATCAATTCAGTCAATGTGCCTAGCATTTTTCCTAACGATATTGGTGTCGGCTTCAAGTCTAACTGGATGCAGCAATTACTGGAAATACGATACCCCTTGGTAAGACTGGTTGTCAGACTTTCGGGCTTCTGACGACCCGTAACGACTGCCAAATATCCAAGAATAACAGCCGCGGGCCGCGACCAAAGGCTTAACGAGCTTTCCGAGGCATGGAGGGGGATGAAAGCATGGTCACCCATCCGCAGACCGAACGCGGCATGCGAAGCTTTACCTGATCGAGCGACCCGTGCGGCTTTTATTACTTAGCCACGAGCCCCTCTAGCTTAATGATATCACTAATACACATATAACATTACGTACATTAAAAAATCAATAATATTATAAGACACGAAATACGAAATATTAACTTAGGTAAAGTAATATTATATTTACAAAAAAATTTAGAAGTATAAAGTGCTTTTGGAAATAATCTACAATAAAATCATCATCTTAATTAAATATATAGAATACTCTTTATTATGTACACCTCATAAATTACAGACATAGATGTAGAATTTAAGTAAAGAAAATATGTATGAACTTATTGTAGTAGTATACACTTGGGAGCAAATAAATCGAGCCACTACCTTTTTTCACGTAAAATGGTAAATATTTTTGGGAATATGGAACGTATCAATTCGAACTATATATCGCCTAAAAGGGTATTTAATAACCTTTACAATGAGGGTAGTTAGTTGTCAAAATTTCATTTAAATTAAAGTTTAAAGGGTAGAATAAAATTATCGCATTTAATTTGCTTATGACATTTTTATTGTACTCTGTTAAGAAAAGATTAAATTTGAGGTTTTTGTTAATCATACCCATATTACTTGTTATTGTTGTCTTTATCTGTGTCTGTGTAATCAAAATAACCTGATAAAATGGATACTAAACCGACGGAAGCTGCCCAAGTTGTAGCTTTACTTGAGGTTGGACACGGACAACGTGAAGTGGCACGCAGACTTCATTTGAGTCGTTCAAAGGTACAGCGGGTATACCGCAGGTATCTGGAGACTGGTGCTTTTGTTCGGCGACCTGGAACTGGCCGACCACGGGCAACAACAGAACGTGACGACCGCTTTATTGCAACCAATTCGTTGCGCGACCGTGGACTTAATGCTGTTCAGCTACAGCAAGCGTTACGTGACGTTCGAGGTGTCGCAATCAGTAGGTGGACAGTGAGACGAAGACTAAAGGAACGAAATTTAACATCACACAAACCAGCAACTGGCCCAAAATTGACTGTAGCTCATCGCCGATCTCGCTTGGAGTTTGCTCGAGAACACATTAATTGGACGTTAGAAGACTGGAGGTCAGTTTTGTTTTCTGACGAGTCAAGAATCTGTCTTTTTAGCAATGACGGGAGAAACCGAGTGTATAGATGTCCTGGTGAAAGATTTGCCCAATGTTGCATTCGAGAAACTGAGTTTTAGTGGTGGTTCTTGTATGGTGTGGGGAGGAATTTCTCTAGACGGAAAAACGGAACTTGTCTTCGTCGACCCCGCCAACGATGGCAGTGGTAGACGTGGATTAACAGCTGACCGATACATAACTGACATTCTTGAAGACCACGTAATGCCGTATGCTGGTTTTGTCGGAGAAAATTTCTTGTTTATGCATGACAATGCGAGACCTCATACCGCGCAGATCTTTACGGAATACTTGTCTGCGATCGGGATTCAACAAATGGTATGGCCAGCACGAAGTCCCGATTTGAACCCGATCGAACACCTATGGGACGAGCTAAAACGGAGAGTCCGAGCCAGGGTTCCCGCTGTTTCATCCATTCCCGAGCTTAAAGTCGCTATGCTTGAAGAGTGGGAGAACATACCACAATATGTCATCGTAACTCTGATCAGATCGATGACTAATAGGCTACAAGAATGCATCAGGGCACGGGGGGGTAATACCAGTTATTAAGAATATTTTTTTTGCAATAATTTTGTTTTTATTGTTTTTATGGACTGTTTTAGCCCTACTAATTTTTCTATCAAAATTACAATTTTTCTTGCAGAGCCAATAATTTATCATTGAATAAGGTTATTATTCAATAATTTACCCTCATTGTTAAGGTTATTAACTTAACTTTTAGGCGATATATAGTTCGAATTGATACGTTCCATATTCCCAAAAATATTTACCATTTTACGTGAAAAAAGGTAGTGGCTCGATTTATTTGCTCCCAAGTGTATAACAAGCTTTCACATTCTCCCTCTAGCTTACAGACATCACTAATACATACATATAACATTAGGTACATTAAAAAATCAATTATATTATAAGACACAAAATACGAACTATTAAGTTAAGTTAAATAATATTATATTTACAAAAAAAAAAGAACTATGTAAGTACTTTTGGAAATAATCTACAATAAAATCATCATCCAAAATAGAAAGATAGATAGAATACTCTTTATTATGTACACATTATAAATTACAGAACTAGATGTAGAATTTAAGTCAAGAAAATATATAATAAAATATAGCATAATCAGCCTACCATGTTCCCACTGCTGGGACACAGGCCTCCTCTCTGTGAGACGGAGTGGGCCGTAATCTACCTCGCGGGCCCAGTGCGGGTTGGTAGATGTCACATGTCTTCGAATTTTTGGTTCGGACGACATGCCGGTTTCCTCACGATGTTTTCCTTCACCGTTTTGAGAGCAGTGGTGATGAAATAATTTACACAAAGTAAAGCGTCTGTCTGGGTTCGAACCTACGGCCAACAACTCGTAAGTCGCAGCCGTTACCACTGCTCTCAAGAAAATATATGTGAACTTATAAATAAGCTCTCACATTTTTTAAATTAAAGGTATGTAAGTAATCATAAAATACCTGCGGGCGTAAATATTCTAATGCGAGTGCCCCATATTATCCGATCCCCATAAATAATGCTCAAGCAGTAAATCCGATTCCTAAATTAAGTCACCTTCCGACCACTGCAGGGGAAATATTGAAAAATGCTGATAAAAAAAAAGAAATGTAGAATTCAACAATTTCGGGTAGGTTATTAAATTCAGAAGTGAGCTGGGGCAATATCGGAAACTCATTAATAATGTTACAGGGTGCGCCTAATTTCATCGTGACTAGAGCATATTTACGTAAATGGATAAATTTTTGTGGTAACCACTGTACTAAAGAAAACTTATTTTGATTATGAACTTGCATATTTCAATACTGTCACCTGATAGGAAAATTCTATCATGTCTTTTCAGCGTCGTAAAATTTTCAAGGTTAAAATGGTGTTGGCTTTTTTTCGTACAAGATTAAACTGCTTTCTAGGTAACGTATTTGAAACAGGATATCGATGTTTCAAACTCACTAGTAGTGTTATCCTGGGATTACTTATTATTTTTCAACACAGTTGCTCATAAAGTGGCTCGTATTACACCGCTTTTAGGTACATAATGCCTTAATTAAACACGCCTGCTTTTTACTTCACATTACCGCACTCGTGTTTTATATTTAACTTTTTTTTTCTTTTTCTCCGTAAAGAGTTTTTATGTCTAAATACAATGAATATTTTTATCATCTCCGACATATACCCAAGAAAATTAAAACAATGAAATTATTTATAATACCATAACACAAACTGTAAAAATACCAACAAAAACTGTCAGGTATCATTTTGAGAATTGTAGTTTCACTAATTGTTTCAATAATTAAAGATAATAACAATACGAGTCTGTTTTTCTCCTCGCAAGTGTGTTGAAAATGTCGTGTGATACGCGTGTGCATTGACCATTACCACTCGGCTCCCTTATCGTGCTCGCCTACGGCTCTCGCGAATAAAACCGCCTCGGGGGGATATGTCCAAAAGAGCACACTTGTATCACAATGTACTATTACGATTATTTATTTGGTACACCAACTGGCTACCCTTTTCCTAACTACGTAACGTTCGTTGCGGCTTTCCGACTGGAAGCCGAATACTGGTATTTTTACATGGAGCGACTGCCCACCTTACCCAACCCAGTCACTGCGTAATACAAGACTGGTTGCCAGACTTTCGGGCATCTGACGATTTATAACGACAACAGCAGTACGTACACAGAATGAGCAGTATGCATATATTCACGTTCTTGTATTTACACATAATAAATACAACAACGTAAAAATATAATAAAATATAAGACTACCAGAACTAAAGTGAAGGATTAAACTTCTTGACGTAATTGAAATATCTTACAAAATTATCTTACTAATTTACATCATCAACATCTTTCGGGTACACAAAGTGTCTACCCTTTTCATTGCGATGAGCCTCTGGTTGAACAAGTGAGATTACACGCCGAAGTTTAGTATACGAGTATACTAAACTTCGGCGTACGCAAGTTTTAACTAGTTTTGTTTATTTTGTATTCTTCCCGTCTTAACCTATGGTGCATAGACTTGGCCTGTTACTAACATCCAGAAGACCAAACTCAAGGTCTGCCAACGAGCAATGGAGCGCAGTATACTATGCGTTAAATTATTGGATCGTGTTCGAAACACAATACTGCGCCCAAACTGTGGGCCCAAATAACACAGGGCTGGTGCCCGGAGACAGCGAGGTGGGGTCGCGGGAGACCACGTAGGAGATGGCGGGATGAGCAGGACAGGTTGCGTGAAAACTAGAAGGAGGACGCGTGGGCTCGCGAAAGATGGACGGAGTGGAGGGAGCCCTTTTGATGAACCAAAAGTCAAAAATGTTTGGGTTGCTTACCTACCGAAAAACTTATGTCAATCCTGTTGAAAGTCGTTGTAGAAATACGAAGCGCTTTGAAATCGATTGCCACTTGACTAGGCCCTCTAGATTAACAAATCTCTTTTATCAGATTATTTATTTATTTGAAGTATTTCCCCGAGGATTCAAGTGACACCGCGGGCAACACTTAGAAAAAAATATATCCGTAGTTGATATAAAAACAAGGACCTTTGCGACAAAACGTCCCAAAATTGCTGCCGTTGTAACATGAGAAAACAATCTCGTATTTTCACTTATTTATTCAAGTTTTGTAAAAGTTTGTCATTGTCCGCTTGACCCATATCAACTGACAGATAACTGATGAAGACTGACACGACCTAGCAACCTTTAAATAATCAATAACTAAAAAGCAAAAACAAAAACGAGGCACTTGGGGTATTCTTTTGAGAAATAAGTTATTTTCTTTTATTTTGTTCCTCTATGGTTAAAACGTTACTGACCGAGAGAATGACCGAGTGATGTAACTCGGTCATTCTGCAATGTAGTAAAAAAATACAGTGATTAGAGTAGTCGATTGGAGAGGCTAGAATGAGCAATAATACACTGATGACGGAGGTGCCTTCATTCATATTTTACTTCCTGTGAAACTGTAGTATAAAACCTTTATTTTACTTCACGTTTTATGTAGATTAACATAATTATCTAATTACCAATCGACATTAACTTCAAACGTCCCTAGTCCCTGTAATCACATACCCGATTGACATTTTTTTGTTCCCAAGTCTCGTATAAAATTACTGCAGATTACCATTCGAGGAACATGAGTCAGCAATTTACTCGGGATATATTAAATTAATGACGTTACTTCGGAGTTGCGTGTTATCGTCAGCGGTATGAGGTAAGGACCTCATGGAGCGAATTAAGAGGTATTTATGCTTGATTGAATTGAAATGTATTATTTCAATAGAGCCTATTCAATTATAATAAACGCGCTGCACCCCGCAGTTTCACTCGCATGAATATTTCCACAGGAACCGTGATTTTTTCCGCAATTAATTAGTGATTAATTAGCAAGTCGGTATCGTCGTATCTATGTTCATCAGTAGTAAACTCAGTGATCGAGTAATAACATCTATCTATAAGGAATTTAAACAAAGACCTCTTAAAGGACCCCAGACCCTCTTTATTTCTAATAACTGCCGGTATACTGTTTATATTTTTGGGGCCATACCTAGCACACTTTTGCTGAAATAATGCGGTTTTATGAGAGGTACTGATTTCGACGACAGAGCAGTTTTTCATATAAATGCAGGTTACAGCGAACAAACACTCCCATTTCAAATATGTACATAGACGGTAGAGTGAGCAAACTATGTTCCTTAAAAAATGGTTTACAACTATCAATCGGTTGTAATTTGGTAAACGATCGCAAGCATTTCTTCTGAGCTTTAAAAGCAATGTCTCTGTCAGTGGAGTTGCCCCAAAAAATAATTCCGTTCCTAATGCTAGAACCCACGTATGCATTATAAGCTATTTGCACTGTAATGCGGTTAACTGTTTTTCATAGTTTGTATAGAGCATACGCGAATTGACTGAGCTTCTTTGACAAAGCGACCTTAGGATGTTTCCAAGTCAGATGACTATCAATGTAAAGAACCCAGAAATTTTGTGGCACTATCAGAGATTGCTACGTTACCATATTTTATATTCAGTTTCGGTTTATTTCTTCACTTTACTGTCAGCGTGAACTTAAAAATTGAGTACAAAGAGAAATAAAAACGGGTAATAAAAGAAATTTATGGCTAAAATTTTCACCCGTAGGTATTCGACATGGTAGAATCGCAAATGTTTTTTTTTTTACGCATAAATTCCAATACTTCTATAGTACGACATTGCACGGTTTATATTTTTCTTTATTTATTTATTTTTAACATACGTGAAAACAACCGCTAAGCCATGTCATTTATCAGAATTATAAGTACCTGTCTATTAATCGAGATAACCCATATAAACTAGCTGTGTGCCAAATTACATCCAAATCCGTTTACCCGTTCTTGCGTGATTGAGCAACAAACATCCAAACATACAAACTTTCGCGTTAATAATAATATGATATAGAAGGACTAGCCTTTGCCCTCGGCTTGGCTCACGCGGTGTTTGTCAATTATAGACTATGTGTTATTCTGATGTATACGCTATGTAACTGTGAAGATTCATCAAAATCCATACAGTATGTTCTGCGAAAAAGAGTAAAAACAACCGAAGGTACATCCGTCTATCCTCACAAACTTTCACGTTTATAATATTAGAAATTAACTGCGTTTGCCTCGATGGTCTAGTGGTCGCAAGAGCTACTGCTGAGCATGAGGTCTGAGGGATTCAATTCCCAGGTCGGGCATAGTGTTATTGGGTTTTTCTATCTAGAATTTTTCAGTAGCAGCCCGGAGTCTGGAATTATGCCCGGTTGATGGCAATAGGCTCGCCCCCTATTACATGGGACTTAAACATAACTGGCGAAATGTGGGTGTTCTATAGGTACACCTCTGCCTAACCCTTCTGGGATTACAGGCGTGATGCATGTTATGTTATGTTGTAATATTAGAAGTAGTAGAATATTTGTCAACTGTAATATACCTTCTTTGGTTTAAGTATGTAGGTAACTATTGAACGGGAAAATACCAAAATGCTTTAGGATAGACAACGCACAGGCGCAGTCTATCCGTCTGTCATTCAGTTTATCCGGCACTCAGTCACTGTCACTGAAATATTTTATAAGCCTCTCTTCTTCGATACATCCCTAATGTATCGATGAAAAGAGGCTTAGCACCTAAGTGCCTTTACGAGTAAATCTATTAAATACAAAATGTATGAAATGATCACGTAATAGGAAAATTATTTGATACCCGCTTCAAACCCGCCTTTTAATGTAAATAATAAAATGATTATTATTAAAATAAATTGTCTGGAGAGCGGTTGCCATTTCGTGTAACCAGATGCCTTGCTCGATTTTCCGCAGAAGAATTAGCATTGCCATTCAACTTGTCAATGCTGCCATTTCAGCCACGTAAGAGCGAGCGAACGAGTACTTTGACACTCAAATACTTCACTTTTGAAGCACAAGTAGTTATTAAAGGTATAGCGTTAACTTACGTTGAATTAAAATAAATAATTTACAAACATTCAGACTTTTGCAAAGGTGCAACGAATTTTAGATCAAACGATCGAAAAAAACAACCGACTCCCAAAAAAAAAACACATCAAAGTCAAAACTTTAATTTCGGTCAAACAAAGTCGTGTCTTTGGTTTTGTACTGATTTTTTTTGCCACCGTATAAAAAAACTGTACAAAGGGAAAAATTGTATAGTGTTTATTTATTGTTGGAAAAACGTTTTTTTTTTTTTGAAAATAATATACCGACGAATCGATAACTTCCAATTTTTTTTTTGTTGGTTGCTAAGACCGTAAGAGTAGTAAGTACCCAAAATAAATTATAGACGATAGGAATAACAGTGGTAGTGGTTTCGAAACTAAGTACTTAGTAACTGTAATTATTTTAAAACGTTTTTTTCAGAATCTAATAGCCAAAGGGCTAAACAAATAATAAATAACCGTCAATTCCAAACAAAAACAAAATAATTAATTACCTTTGCACTACGCACAAAGTTTTGTCACTAAAACGAATAATAGAACGCCCTGACGACAGCATAACAAATAAAACTTCGAGCAATAAAAACTTGAGACGAACTCATTAAATACTTACTTTCATTGAAAAATCTTCGAACAAATCAACACGACACGGTATAAAGTTTAAAGAACACTGAGAAACAACAAAATAACTTCTTGAAATACTTCAAAATCAAACTGTCACTTTGGAGTGCGATACGTAGCGCGTGCTACGGTGCTACGCCGTAGACGTCCGTTCACAATCGCGATAGCGCTACACTGACTGCAGAGCTACGAAATTGTATACAGGCTGAACCGGGTGGTGTTAGGTGTAAATTTAACATTTTGTTACTTACACGGCCAATTTTTTTGTACAATCTCACGAACATGCGAATAGGTAGGTCCTTAAAGAGTAAGAATTATTGAGTCATTAAATTATTTTTATCGGGGTCAAATGTAAAACGAACTTTTTTTTTGCTTAATAAAAACTCAAGTTTATTGTACATGTGGTCGTGTGTGACTACGAGTAAGTAAGAAAGTTTATGAGTACATTTCGAAGACTTTATATAGCATTAGTGGGAATTTCTCGTTGTTCACACGGCTTAACTTCGCTATAAGACCTAGGTATTATATGAGTTTTCTAATCATATTTCACAGTCGTTTGGCGTTGTATGAGAAAGTAGTTTGTTTTTCTTTCTTGGATTGGATTTAGTTGTTGTTACTGTGATACAATCCTTAACTAAAATAGCGTTTACTGTAAACGATATGTACAATAACTACATACTTAAATAGCGTAAAAGATTTATTTATTTATTGTTCAATTCAAAAATATGGTTGAGTATTTTGGTGACAATACAATAGTTGTCAAAGCATTGAATGAACACAATACAATATTGGGATTTTGGGACCTTTTCCGTACGATTTTTTTTTGTTTGTTATACTTATGGAATTTAAAACCGATGGCTGAATAGATCTGAGTATAAACCTACTGAATACGGGATAAGTGAAGACGTTGCTTAACCCGTCGGTAAATAACAAATATACAACTTAGATTAAGATCTAATATCTAAGAAAAAAGGTTGTCGTGAAAAATAAAATATCAAAGAATTGAACAGAGGGGCTCAAGTCTACCAAAGCGATTGTGTCGGAATAACAGATCATTGACACCGGTAATGATTGTAGATTTTCACAGTTTTATTAATCTCATAATTTAAAGATGTCATTAAGATTTATCTGATAGCGTGCGACTGACAATCCATTGGTACAATTGTTCGTATTTGGTAATCTCGTACATTATGACAAGTCGTAATCTGCCATTATTTTGATTTTTCTTTTGACCACTAATTTAGTAGATTACGAACTAATAGCACAATGGGAATGGTTTTGCTTTGGTTTGGTTGTCTTAATTATTAAGACAACCAAACCAAGGACCACCAATCATTGAAAATACCAGACTTTTTTGCTGGGTGGGAAATCATCAAATGTCTCTGTCAGTCTGTCAGGTGTATCAGAGTTTTACTGACTTAAACCCACCCGTATTTCTTCAGTTGCCTGTTCCAGGGGCCACGGTATCTATTCGAACAACCCTCGACCCTGGCAGGCATCAGCCCTTACAGACCTCGCCAATTAGTGCTGACAACTCTTTGAGGTGCGCGTGGAACGGTTAACCATTGCTTGCAGTCTGCAAGCCTGCGCCAACGATGGCCAGGAATCTGCTGGCGATTTCCGACGCTCAGGGCGTCTCTTGCGGTGACTATGGGCTTGAGGGCGTAAGGTTTATCTCTCCCTCACGCCCTTTGCCTGCTCCATCGCGAGCATTGCCGCTTCGCAGAAGGAGGTGACAGCTTCCCGTTCACTCTCGCTCAGTACAACCGCCGCGGCCCGGTACACCTAGGCCGGACGCAAGAGATCGTCGCCGCCGATCACCTCCGCGACATTATCCAAACAACGTAACATGTTACTTTATGCAAACCCGGTTATGGTAGAAAAAAACAAAACATTATCGCATATATACCTACATACATTACTACGCTTCAACACAAAACAGAGAAAATAAGAATATATTCCTTGCCTGTGTTATTACCGCGGCCCAATACGGGCTCATGGACTCTATTACCCAAGTCAATTCAAACGTTTATTTGTCTAGTGATGTTATCTACCGCTGTCATCCATCTCATTGGCCCTTATTGGGCCAATCTGCCTGCTCATTGGTCAATACTTTGTTAGAATATGATTTGATATTTGCTCATTCATAATTGTGTTCCATATTTAGATGGGAGTGGATGTTTATCATCCAAGAATAATTTTAAATATTAGCCACTTATTTTCCTATTAAAGGTTTATTGGCATTTTCTTCAGAGAAGTTATTCTTTCAAGTCAAGTCAATCTGCCTAGATTTTTTGCAACTATATTGGGGTCGGCATCAAGTCTAACTGGATGCAGCTAACTGGTGTTAATTTTACATGGAGTGACTGCCTAATGACCTCTACAACCCAATTAACTGGTTAACACGATCCCCATTGGTAAGGCTGGTTGTCAGACTTTCGGGCTTCTGACGATCCATAACGACGATAATAGTTCATACACAGAATGAACAAAAAACTAATAGTAAAATAAAAAAGGCTGATATGTATGCATATTACAGGTATACGCAGCATTCATAGTAAAGACAACAAAGTAAATATTTAAGAAAATACAAGACTACCAGAAATAAAGTGAAGGATTAAACTATATGTAAGTATTTCTTGCCGTAATTGAAGTATCTTACAACCAACTTGTTCAACCAACTAATTTACATCATCAAAATCTTTCTCCTTGTACACAAAGTGTCTACCCTCTCCATTGCGATGACTTTCGGGCTTCTGGCGACCTTTAACGGCTGTCAATGATCTACGATTGACAGCCGGGACCAACGGCTTAGCGTGCTTTATAAGGCACGAAGAGATCTCTATTTATAATGATTGGTCACCCACCCAAGAACCGACCGCGACAAGTGTAACTTTACCTTCGATAGACTCGTATGGCTGTTATTATTTCCAAGTATGTGCATCTTATTCTAGTTTTTATTTATTTCATAATTAGCTTGGTAGTAAAAATATTGGTTCTTACTATGGTTAACGTGGATAGTGCAACGGATGAGGCCCGGCTTTAACTACTGGTCTATGCCGCACTTGCTCAGTGCACGTTGACCATTTCATACCGTCAAATCCAGGTTTCTCACAATGTTTCCCTTTTCCGTTAAAATAACAGGACCAACTTAAACAATATTAAGAGACAAGACACATGCGAAGGTAATGTGTTTCGAAATAGAATTATAGCTCATTTTAGAAGATGCCTTTGATACTTATTTAACTGTTTAGCATAATCAACCGATCAAAGCACATGCTCGTAACCTATATTCAAATTCAAATTCATTTATTTGCCAGAATGTAAATTTACAACGTATGATCTTAAAACTGTGATGGCCCCTTTTGCATTCTACCATTACATTTGGGTATGCAAATATTACTTATTTATTATAGGAACTGATTTTAGTTTTCACTCAATTAATAAGTTTATCTGTTTGTAACACAGGTTACCATAACATAGCTAGGAGAGCAGTGCTCACCCACACGTTTGTAGAAATAGTACTTATTTTGTAAAACGGTATTTTAAACGTGTACTACAGTCCTTTGTTTTGTTTAAATAAATTGATTGATTGATTGACTTAGTTTCGTAATGAAGCTAACTAGCTTAAATGTAGCCAATTTCAACTTTAATTTTATATTATTTTATTTAGAAATAACTCAAATGTTTTAAGTACATATTAAATGGTTCTTAAACGAAAGTAATACCAATCTTTTCTTTTATATTAAAATTCTATTGTAAGGGTTATTTTTAGTTTTTCTGAAGGCTTTATTTATGTATTTGTGTTATTTACATGCAATTTTTTTTCTTTTTTTTTGTCATTGGCGTTTCGGTAATTACTTGCAATTGTTTAGAATCAAGTTCTTCTAACTGAACAGACAGCTGTGCTGCTGGGGAGTTTGTTGCGCCACTTCTTCTTCCCAGCTAAAGCACTAGGAAGTGGTGAAGGGCGGGCTTTTTGGGGGACTGTCTTATGTAATTTTGACGTTCGAAAAGTGCTGATTCTCAGCCTAATTTGAATAAATGACTTTTGATTTGATTTGATTTGATTTGATTTGATTTCATTTAGTTTTGTAGTCTTGATAAGGCTAACTAATTTAATTTTAGCAAATTTCAACTATTATGTTATTTTACTTTGTTAAAAAAGTAACTAAAACTACCAAAATTTCAAAAATATTGTACATATTTAATTGCGCGCGTATACATACTGTCCATTTTAATACTTTTTCATACTTAATTTAAATTTTAAACTTTTTGTAAACTAACATGTCATATCTTAGAAAGCCGAGTGATCTGTAACTCAGGACCCTCCTGTCACAGACACCTTTCTCTATGTAAGATTGTACACTCTATAAACCAGTGCCTGTAATATGATGTTGAGATAAATGAAGATTTATGATTATGACTATGATTATTTTGAGACCAAAGATACCTCTATACAGGGTGGCCAAAAAGTCGTGGATCAAACGCAACTAGGGGTTAGATGGGGTCATCAGCTGCAAAAAAATTATGCACGGTAGGTCCTTAAGGTCAAACCCTGCAGATTTATAATTTATCTTGTGTTTTTATGAGAGAATTTACTTTTTGTTACTAATTCTTATCAAAATTCGAAAAAATCACATCCTGTATCTTTTTAATCATTTTCACTAGATTGGTACTGATGAGTCCTTGCGTTAGACATGCTATTTATGGTTGTTTATTGGGTGTGTTGAAGATAATATTAAGTTTTACGAAATTTGTTTTTCTCAAATCATAACTTTTTATTTACTTCGGACCCCACTGTGAAAAAAATACTCTACCGAAAAGTGACCCTGTACTACAAGTTTTGGCTCATTTAATAGGGATTCTGAAAAGGTATTACACATGGCTATGCGTAGCTTTGATATCTTTCGAGGACGATCATTCGTAGCAAGGTCAAAGTGAACCAAACCATAAAAGTCGGTTACGACTATTTAAAAATAAACTGGAACTAATACAATTAATAACAAAGACTCTCTGCCTCTCTTTTACACTTATCATTTCATCCTGTGTCAATAAAAGGCCAGTTCGCCCGTCACTTCAGGTAGCGATATCTTTTCTAGGAAACAAAAGGCCGGGCGGGCCGTGGCGGTGGCGGGGGTATGCGCGTGATCATATTTCTTTAGAATGTTTAGTGTTTTTTAGCGCTTCCTGCCTGTGACTACGCACGTATTCTTTTTCTCGGTTTTACGACAACTTGTGATCAGTTTCTTTCCTTTGACCTACGCTTTGTTTTTCGGACTTGTGATAGATTGCCTACCTGTGACCAGTGCTGTGTGAATCGGACTAGATTCGGAATCTGACGGATTGGCTACAAAAGTGGACAGATGGCTGCTGCGAGGAGAGAACACACCCAACGGGAGTAAGCAGAAATGCATTACCTGTATGGCTTTTGCGACGGCAATGCCCGGGCTGCTGCCAGGGAATTTCGTCAACGCTACCCTAACCGTGATCGTTTTCCGGACTACAGGGTCTTTATGCGCGTACATAATTCGTACATGGAGGGAGTCTTAGCCGGTCAGCATGCTCCGAGATCAGGCATACTAGTGGTGCGATTTGAAAATGAATATGAAGTGCAGAGAGAATGAAGATTGGATCCTGGTATAAGTCAACGCCAAATATCCCGTAATCTCGGGATTCCAAGATCGACGGTGCAACATATAATTAAAAGAAAAAAATATCACGCCTACCGTGCAAAGGGTGCAAGCTTTGCTGCCCGGTGACTATGAACCTAGAGTGATGTTTTGCAGAGAGCTAAGATACCACAGAGAGGATTCGCATTTCTTCACCAAGGTATTATGGACGGATGAGTCGAGGCTGAATGGTGATCTGTATTTCATTTTTTTACAAAATAATTTTAACCAAATTCTTAACGTAGCTGAGGTTCCAGAAGCCAGAAAAGCAGAAATGTGGCTGCAAAGACGACGGCGCCCCGCCTCACTACGCTCGAGCAGTTAGACCATTTGAACGAGCGCTTCCCCAATCGGTGGATTGGTTGAAGCGGGCTTATTGCGTGGCCACCCCGGTCACCCGATTTAAATCCATTAGATTTTTTTCTTTGGGGCTACTTTAAAGAAATAGTTTATCAAGGAGAGAACAATGGCGAACAAGAACTACGACAAAAGCTCGAATTTGCTAGGGTACAAGTTATCAACAACAGAGGTGCATTCCGTAAGTTACGCAGGAATTTCATTAGACGGTGTAGTTTATGTATTATGATCAGAGGTAGGAATTTTGAGAATTTATTGTAAAATGTTTTGTTTTATTAAAACAATTATTTCACAATCGTTGTTTTGTTTTTTCGTCCTAGGAAGATATTAAAGCCACGCATGGCCATGTGTAACACCTTTTCAGAATCCCTATTAAATGCGCGGAAACTTGTTATACAGTGTCACTTTTCGGTAGAATATTTTTTTTTCACAGTGGGGTCCGAAGTAAATAAAAGTTATGATTTGAGAAAAACAAATTTCGTAAAACTTAATGTACATAAATAATAAAATAAATAAATTATCTTCAACACACCCAATAAACAATAATTAATAGCATGTCTAACGCAAGGACTCATCAGTACCAATCTAGTGAGAATGATAAAAATGATACCTTTCTATCTTTTATGATTATATCAAAATTACTTTTGTTTCCCACAAACAATTACATATTTCCTACAAAATATAAAAATATAAATGGTTTATTTTCTGTAAATAGGTTTGTAAAAAACTACACACGCCACATGACTTCATTACGTCTTTCGAGAGCTGGTTGCTGAAAATCATAGTTGGTCCGAAGTCACAGCTGCGATCTGTTGAAGAATTTGAGGACTAAAAATTGCCAGCTCAATTGCCAGACTTAGGGAGGTTTCATTTCTTTGGTTGGGATTGGGTATCTGTACGTAGTATTATATTATCTGTGCCCATGGTAAGGACTGGTTGTCAGGCTTCGGGCTTCTGACGACACGTAACGACTGCCAAAGATCCAAGAATGACAGCCGAGACCAACGGCTTATCGTGCTTTCAGAGGCACGGGGGGTCTCGGTATGTAAAGATGGTCACCCATCCACCGGACCAACCGCGGCTAGGGTAACTTAACCTCAATCGATCGACCCGTGCGGCTGTTATTACTAAATCAGAACTTTGAACGTACGCCTTACCTTTTGTTTTACGACCAGTTTTTATAAAACTTTACGGAAATACGGTATTTCCATGGAAAAATCATTTACATAACTCCCAAAATAAGTTGTTTCGTTAGAAATCCTTTTGGATTTTGGAAAATGTTTATTTTTTTCGGAAAATTGTTTTAGTACCTAAACCCGTTCTGGCTTTTCGAAGTCGAGTTATCAGGATCATTATTGATTAGATACTGAAACACATTCCATTACCATTGATAGATTACCAACTATTCAAACCACAAACTCACGACTCGGTACATATTTCATTAACACCACGTCAAAATAGACACTGAATAAATAAAGCACAAATTTAATAGCTTCGCCCGTTGTACATACAGGGTGTAACATAATAAAACGCAAGTACTAAAATAATTTTTCAAATTTCAGTAACTTTTAATGTAGATATTTGAAAAAAAAATATTTTGTGATAGTGGCCGTCGATTGAGCTAAAAAAACCTTACTTCAAGGCAATAAGACTCAATTTTAAATGCATAAAGTAATGCTAGGGTCAACATTATTTTCTTAATAATAATAGATAGAGATTCTCTTTTCCCTCTTCCCACGTTTAATTTCCGCAACACACTGACACACTAGACACTGGCAACAATGGCTAAGGCCGCTTGCCACAATCAATAAAAAAAAAAAAAAATAGCTTTAAAAAAAAGTTTTGGTCAGTGTATTATGCTTTTAACTCAATACTCTAATTGGGGTGTATTAGGTCTTGCGTTAATTATGTTACACATTGTATACATACCGACATACCTATATACTTTATACGTATTTCCTTACGGGAAATTAAACCGCCAACGCTTAGCCTTATCCCTGATATTCGCCATTTATCTCTCGTTCGATCCTCTTTTTGCAGTAAAGAGCTTACGTGTGAACCGATCTCATAATTCTGTTTAGTATAACATCAACGTGTTTGCAAAGAGAGGGTTAAATTGAAAAAGTCAATTTTCTGAAGATGTTTGGGGATAAATTTGGGCCTATATCTTGAAGAGCTCTGATTGTAAAGCAAAATAGATCACAAATCCATCAAAATATTGCCAAACTTGTATTCACTGAAAAGTTAAGTGCTATACTCTGTACCCGCATCTAAGAACATTTCGTAATAAACGGGCTTATTTCTTTCTTTTTGAAACACAGATATTAAGAAGCTCAAATACTACCAAAATATAAGCATACTCAACTTAACGGGCCTATTTTTTCTCAAGCACGCATTACCTAGCTCCTGGGTACTCAAGACCCGAGATTCGAGCCTAGAACCGAACAATATAATGCCTTGCTCTGAAGCCATTACCACCAATTTACAAATTAAAAAGCACTCACATTTGTATCTTGTATTTTTTAATCCATTGTGCCATTGCTTAAATTCATAACAAAAGGCTCCAGACAATTTAATATATTTTGTCAAAACACTAATAAAAAAGTCCTTGTTGTTGTTACTCAAGAAAAACAAAACAACAACGCTCAATAGGTCAAGTACGATGATCCTCCATTATAATAGAATCTTTCCAATTACGAACAAGAGTTCCGTACAAAATACCGTTAACAGAGGCCCTAGCATGAACGCGCGACGTAAATGAAACATACCTAAAGCCAAGAGCACATTACAGCCAGGACGGGTCGCAGCACAACTCAAAAAAACAAAAAAGCGGCGCGGCGGTACGCCTATTGTGTGCCTTGGTTCATAGAAAATGTACGAAAGTGATGAAGGTGGATTGTTGCAATGCGTCGTGTTGCGGCGCGGCCCACTGCCTTGGCCTTCAAACGATTATTGAATTGAAAATACAACAATCCTATATCATATTGGTTTATATTTATGCGACAAGCAAAATGATCAATATGTATAAATAACGTCTTAAAACTAAGTAAATATGATGTGCGAAACGAGTATTTTCAGTTTAAAAATAGTTCGAATTTACGGTACTTTTTTACTTCGCGCGTTCGTATTAGGCCTGTTCTGTACAAAATACCGTGAACTACATTTCTTTCCTATTTTCTCTTTGAATTTATGTGCCGGTTTGGTACAATCACAGATTCTAGATGCGACAGGCAAATGAAAACGTATCGCTCTGCTGGGGAATACTGTGTATTCCAACTCCAACTTTATAAATTGATTTCCTTCCTTTCATAGGGATATTGCGAGATACGGAACATTTTTATTTACTATAAATATTTATTTTACCACCTGTGCTGGATGCGAAGCGGAATTTTTGATTTTGTTCACCAAATCTTGTTTCCGTGATTTAGATTTGGGTTGCGTTAATAAATTGAGGCAAGATTTGTCCATGTTTAATGATATTTTTAGATTTAATATTCTCTGAAAAAATGTGCGGGAATCGGTTATCATTGTACATATCTGGTGTTGTGGAATGAGGAAAATGGCGTGAGAAAAGTTTTGAGTATGAAAGAAAGAAAAGAAAGAAAGAAAATATACAACTAAGTGCCTGTCGCTGGTTTTCAACTAGACTCAACGAGGACGTCTTACGGACGTAAATCAGTTTTTAACGTGTGTTTCAATATTTAAATAAAATAACGGTAGATATGTGTAATAAGTAATAATAAAACAGAATAGATGATTGTTTAAAAATATTTATACATTTTAATATAGTGGTGTTTATGAAAAGAAAGAAAAAATTGCATGTTTACAAAAGAAACAAAAGGACTGTCGTAAATAATTAATTTTTAAGGATCATATTATTGAAATATTTAAGTTGATCATGTCTAGCTTCCGTTGTGCTTCAATGAGGTATTGTCGCAGGCGTCTTCTAAATGTGTCGATCGTGGGAATTGCTCGAATAGGTGGTGGCAGGTATGTATGTAAAAGTAGGGGAAGACCAAAAAAGCATTGGATGGTGTGTGAGAAAGTTGATATGGCTAAGAAAGGGGTGACTACCGAGAATTATGAAAGAAACGACACGTTGCGTTGACCCGAAATCAATTGCGATGGACAAGAGAGAGATTATAATGATTCTCAATACGATTCGAGTACAGTGTAATGTCTCTTTTGGTTTACGTTCCGTTTCCGTTTCAAGAGTAAACAAACCGTTATATTATACAATTCTCCTCGATCCGGTGACCAGTTAGGAGACCTACTTGACATAGAAATGTATTCTTGATTACAATAGAACATCTGACAACAACATCATTTGATCAGACTGAGGGTCCATGGAACTTTTTATTTAGCAAAGTGATAAATAAGAACGTAGTAATATTAATTAGAACCTTTTTGGGATGTGGGGGACGAAACCTTTGAAATGATTCAGCGACAATATTTATGAAGGTACTGAAGGTCACAAAGGTAAATGTAAAACGAAACCCATGAATGACAGCGGAGATCAGCTAAAGTGTGCGCAATGTAGGTCTGCTCGCGTGTTTGACCTTTAAGACACCATCCAGTTTTTTTTCACTTTCAGCAAAATGATGGCGATTATTAACTTGGGAAAACACGGAACACAGCACACTCTCTTAACAGGTGATATAAATGTTAAGATGGCAGCAAACGATTATTTTCTCTTTCGACCGTGCGCAGACTTATTTTGCGTGCACTTTACTATAATCACTGCTTGGTATAATAAACGCCGATTTCGACAGTTGGTGTTTTTGGGGTCAACGGTACTGAATTCTTTTATAATGAAAAAAGTAGAAATGTGGTCCCTGGGCTGCTACTGAAACAATAGTATAAGTTTCAAACTGTTGAAAGGTACCTCAATGCAAAAAAGAATCTTGCAATCTTTACCAGGGGCATCAGTAAATCACTAAACGGTAGTTACGTCAGCAGCACGAAACCTTACGTCCAGTTATAAATAAAGTAAGGGTTTCAATATCTTACGGGTAGTGGCAAGTCACTAACCCTTTTCTATAAAATTATTCTTTGTCCGTTATAGATGGTGTCAACAAACCATCTGCCTGGGAATTCTACGTCTGCACTTTGCTGAGTAACCATCTACCTGGAGACTACGTGGAGCTTTGTCGAAGGATACTGGCACTCTGAAGTGTCCCTTCGACACCTGAAGACCCTCTTTCTCCATCTCCTACTCTTCTTTCCTTCACGGAGCCGATCACGCCCACGAAGTCGATCTACGAATATCGTTCATCCTCCTTCTCCGGGCGAACCTTCCAGCTGTTCATCAAGTCTTCCATATGAACTTCAGTGTCGTGTGAACCGTGTTTGAGTGATTTTATAGTCCCACCTGTATTTTCTATTTCATTCATAAAACTATCTGTACCAAGTCTACTTTCATCATTTTATGTAATTAGGATCCAGTAGTAATTCTGTTACATTTGGCGCCCCACTCATCAATTCGAACCCATTTCACTCTCTCAAAATTCTAAAAAACACTATCTCTAGTTCTATTTTCTTTTGGTTTCTTTATTTGACTTTATGTTAATTAACCTATTTTTCTTCCTCAGCCCTCCTCTTGAAGACTACTTTACTCATCTCGACACTGCTTCATACTGAACATCAGTGTACACTACACCCCTACATACATTCCTTTTACCCACTGGTAATTGTCACCCATTCTTTACATGTAAGTGTTGTTAAAACTTCTCGGGGTCTCTTGCAAGTAGGGGTTTGGCTCACTCTACGACGGCTATTGGACAATATCCCATAATCGTTAATTTCGTATACTTAACTCTCTACCAGAACATTTCTACACTGCATCCCACAGACTTGCACAACACTACGTTTACGTTCTAGTAATCGTACCCAGTAGTCGCTTGGTGTGTTTAAATCCACTCGTGGACACTCCCAAGTTGGTTGCTGGGACACTTCACGACTGATACAGAATAACATTCTGTGGACGTTTATACAAACCCTAAACACTACGTTATAATCACTACAAATACTGCACTTATCCTCTTGCACATTTATATAATATGTTTTTATTATTTTTATCATCTGGGGGTCTGATCAGATTAGGTCTAGTATCGTGGGCTCTTGAACAAACAATTTTTTTCGACTTGTTATTAGAGAATTGTCTTTTGCACTCATTACTCACATCACCCTCTTTTACTCCCAAACTCAATTTTATCTCATTAATCTTCATACATTTTTTTAAAGTCATGAATAGAATAATTTACTTGAACTTTTTAACAAGGCTGAGCTAGAATATGAAATCAAAATAAGATTAGAAGAACCAAAACATACAGTCATACAGCTTAAAAAACAAATTCATCATCTTGCACCTCTTACTCCTTCTGAAGATATTTTTGACTCGATATTGGACGTTAAAACTGATTTAGTTGAAATTACTACTATCTAAAAATATATCGAAACAAAAACACTATCGTTAGAACAGGGCAGTCTTAGACTCTACAAAAAAATTAAAACTTATATTAATCATCTATTTCATCGACTAGAGAGGATCGATATTGATTCGGATTCCTCGAAGGTAAGTCATTTATCTCAAATTAAAGAGAGATTTTTCAACTTAGAATCAAAGCAGAATTCCTTATCCAGTGTTTCCAACGATATCAACCCTCAACCAATAACAGTTAACCGTCCCTCTTCAACTCCTAATAGTCCCAATGAGACATTGTTCCATACTATGCTTCCCGACATTCAGTCTCAACCTCTAAACACTATTCCCAATAACTCCCTTAACGTATTAAAGCGAATAAAATATGACGGAAATTCAATAATTTAGGATTTCTAGGAATATTTCATTAAACAAACTATTGGATCATGCGTTCGAATTACTTAACAAAAACGCTCTACACTGGTACCGTTTTAAACGCGACTCTATGTTATCTTGGGATGAACTTTGCGAAGCTTTAATTGCAGACTTTAGCGGTTTTGACTGTGACTATAAATTATTAGAGACCATCAATAAACGAACTCAAGGCAAAGATGAACCTATAGTTATTTTTGTTTCCATACTGACTGGCATGTTTTCCAGACTTATAGAAAAACTAATGGAAACTAAAAAACTACAGAACATTATTCGTAACATCCGACCTTGCTACTCACCTTATATCGCGAATAATAATATAAATTAAATCCATGCGCTGATTTCATGTTGTCAAAAATTTTAAGAATTTTTAGACAAAGAGAAACGTTTCATTTAACCTCAAACTACAAATAATCCTTTAACTGTTGAATTTAAATATAAATCTCCTAAGCCCTCTACCTCTAACACGTTCCCTCCTAGAACAAATTTTAATCGATTTAACGATAAAGTTAATACAATTAATAAAATTAATAATAATGCTTTTTGTGTACGCTGCCGCATTAACGGTCATACACTAACTAATTGCTCGCAACTTCGTGCACTGATAATTTGTTTTAGATGTGGTTTAAAATATGTTAAATCTACGGATTGTCCTAACTGTAATAAAACTAAAAACTCAAAAAACCAAGCAACGACTTGGGTAATAAAAACTTTACTCAATCAGACTGGCTACAATGATTGGTTACAAACAATTAAAAATTTCTTTCTTTGTTACAAAATATCGTCACGGCCTTATATTGATATGTCTATCAATGACAAAATATTTTCCGGTTTACTAGATAGTGGAAGTTCTATTACAATAAATAAAATAAAAATAAGAAAGCCTTTTATTTCTCGCTATTTGAATTACTTACATAAAACAATGTAAATACCGCATGAATTTCAAAATTCAATTAATAATATAACATTAGTTTTTTTAAGTAAACTCAACAGATTTGCATAATACCTACTTATCATATTTTTTTCATTCTATTAGTAATTTAAGACTATGGTTATTTATTAAATTGTATTTAAAAAATGTATTGACGGTTTTTTTAAATATTTTTTTTTGCAAGAACCCCTCTTATTAGAAGGTGAAGGCCTCCTCCAGAGATGACCTGCGGTCTCTATCTTCTTCTGTGTGCATCCAGCAACTGCCAGCGACTTTCACAATGTCATCGACCCAGCGAGCTATGGGCCTTCCTCTCTTTCTTTTGGCTGATGACCCCGACCATGACGTTACTCTAGAAGTCCAGCAGTCGTATTTGAGTCTTGCAATATGTCCAGCCCATCTCCATTTTCACTTTTGCGAATAATTTAGAGCATCTATGACTTTTGTTTTGAGTCTAATACGAAGAGGTTTCTTTTGAATTTTTCGTATTTTCATGACACTCCTTTCCATGCTCCTTTGACATGATGTTATTTTTGTTTTTATTCGATTGGTGAAGTTCCAAGTCTGGCAAGCATATGTTAATGAGGGCAGTAGGCAGGTATCCATGACTCTTTTCTTGGTTTTAACAGGCATACCACTTTTGAGTATTTCTTTAAGACTCCAAAACTTTCTCCACGTATTCTTTACTCTTCTTTCGACTTCCATCTCGTTGTTTTGTCGGTCAAATGAAATCTGTTTTCCAAGGTAAATGTAGCTGTTGACATAACATAAACGTGTGTTTTCTACGTATATGAGTACTTCGATGTGATTTATCATGATGTTTGTCTTGCTTAAGTTTATCTCCAGACCCGCCTTTTTACTTTCTTCATATAGTGAGTTTACCATTCGCTGCAGCTTTTTTTTTATCCTCGGAGAACAAGACTATATCATCCGTAAATCTCAAATGGTTTAAGTACTTGCCATTTATATTTAAACCGAGTTTACTCCAGTCTAGTTTGCTAATGATTGACTCTAGCACTGCTATGAAGATCGTTGGTGATAGAGGGTCCCCTCCCTTTATGGGTATAGGTGGTCCTGTGGTTTATTCTGCTTGTGGCATTGTCATAAATATGTTTCAGAACTATAATATATTCTATCTCTGTTTGTTGAGAGTGTAGAGCGTCCCATATCGATGAGTGGAGAACACTGTCAAAAGCTTTTTGATAGTCTATAAAAACTATGTAATAGGTTGGGGAAAAAGTTTCTTCGCATTAAAAAAAAAATCTAAACATTTTTTAACATGGTTTATTTACATTTAATAAAGTATGTAGGTAACGTTTTGATCGATAACTTTTTGCCATCTGGTAAGTAGGGACATGATCCCATTGCTATAGAAATTTTGGGACTTCTGATCAAAATACCGCGACAAGTGATTTTGGCAGTCCTCTCGTGATGTTAACCTGACACTGCCTAAAGAATTCTGAAGAGACCGAAACAGGTGGAAATCTGAAGGCACCTCCTAGCCAAACTCTTTTAATTTTTGCTGAGTGGCTAGAGACGTGTGAAGTCTAGCGTTATCTTGATAAAAACCACACCCCTTCTGTTGATTAATTCCGGACGCTTTCTCTCAACTTCTTGCTTTAATCTCATTAGTTGTTCGCAGTAGAGTTCAGAATCAATGGTCCTGCCTGTTCAATAGGCTGATGTTTTTCAATTGATTTTGTTATCCTTTATTCTAAGAGCGATGAAAACAATTTGTAGATAATGAATGAAATAGGTTTGGATTCGGCGTCCGGGCTTTGTCAACAAACCATCTGCCTGGGAATTCTACGTCTGCACTTTGCTGAGTAACCATCTGCCTGGAGACTACGTGGAGCTTTGTCGGAGGATACTGGCACTCTGATGTGTCCCATCGACAGCTGAAGACCCTTTTTCTCCATCTTCTACTCTTCTTCCCTTCACGGAGCCGATTACGCCCACGAAGTCGATCTACGAAGATCGTTCATCCTCCTCCTCCGCGCGAACCTTCCAGCTGTTCATCAAGCCTTCCATATGGACTTCAGTGTCGTGTGAACAGTGTTTTAGTGTTTTTATAGTCCCACCTGTATTTTCTATTTCATTCTGTAACTATCTGTACCAAGTCTACTTTCATCCTTTTATGTAGTAAGGATCCAGTAGTAATTCTGTTACAACGGTTGGTTAGTCTAATCTGGTTGGTTACAACTATAGCTATACCTTGGGATATTGATACGTATTACTAGTCAAAAATAGTATGAGAATAAAAAGAAATGGAATATGCATTTATCACCCAACCAACTTTTAGATGAGTTCAGATTATGTCCGTTTTATTAAACATTAACCCCATAAGGTACTTATTTTGCTTAGAGCGAGGACACGTTTATTTGTATTAAAAACAGTCGTCAGTACCTAAGTACTAACACACTTATTTTGGCTTTGCTAACTTTTTGCAACGGTTTGAAATTTGGTTCATATAAACAGTTGACTTAGTTTACAGGCAACTGAAAATTCATTAAACGTTAAAAGAACTGACGGACAACTTTTTATCAGGACTATGAACATTGAACAGTAGTTGAAAGGGTAGTTTCCGACTTCAAACTCTGCCAATGACTGTGGGAACGCTTTTAATTTAACGTTTTGAACGAACCCAAATACTTTTAACTGGGTGCGAGTAAGTTTGAAAAATGCAGCGGAGATGAATAGTCAGCCTGACATAAGTATTATAAAGATATTCAATAAAATAAAATTTTAATTTGAGAAGAAAACGCCTGAAAAAAATTAAATGTGACATAATTAACTAAGTGTGGCACGTAACTAAATGATTAGGGTACCTACCTATAGTACACCCACATTTCGCCAGTTATGTTAAAGTCCCATGTAAAAGGGGGCGAGCCTATTGCCATCAACCGGACACAAATCCAGACGGGCTGTTACTTAGAAATTTTTTGATAGAAAAACCCAAAAACACTGCCCAACCTGGAAATCAAACTCAGGACCTCATGCTCAGTTGTAGCTTTTGCGACCACTAGACCAACGAGGCAGTCATCGTCGAGGAGTATAGCATCATAATCTAGCCTATAATTTTTCCACTGCAGGATATATAGAGAATGGGCCGTTATCTACCACGCGGGCCCAGTGCGGATTAGTAGATGTCAATGTCTTCGAATTTTCGGTCCTAAGACATGCCGATTTTCTCACGATGTTTTCCTTCACCGTTTTGAGAGCTGTCAGTGGTAATGAAATAATATCAATAATATTATAACATCAATCAATCCCAACAGCTATCATTAAACGCAGACGATATAACCATCAGAGATGAGAGGGATCAGGCTTTCAACCAGTGCAGGTGTGGCTTATTAAAATAATGACTATAGTAAAAATGTTATAGTTCTCCCCAAAATGAACTGACAGTAAGAATAAGACTCTCCATTGTCACGTCACCTGAAATATCCTACCATAAAAAAAACTCGGAGTTACTCCTGCACCAGTTTTTGGAAAGAAGGTTGCACATTGGACTCGTAAAAAATGCCATCAAATATGAAAAATGACGTCAAACGAACGAAGTTGGGGCTGCAACACTGTAACCAAGTTATCATGTCGAATGGAGTCAGGTTAACTAACATTTTCACCCGAAACTTTTTATTTTATGAAAACTAAAACTGCGTTGCAAACAAAAATTTTTGAAGTCTCAAGTAATTTTAATTAAATAACACGTTTGCTACGTAGATAGCAGCTCGATGAGCGTATGCTTATTGCTAAAATATATAAATATACGTATACCAATATATTTAGCAATGTTGATTCAGTTTCAGTAGGGATGTCTTGGTTTTTTAACTCTTCTATGAATACTCAAGACATACCGAATGTATAGGCTCATAGCTACTTTATGCAATATCCCATGAACATGATTACCTCGTTCTCTCGATTGGGTACCAACTTGGCCGGCAAAGCGAGGCAACTGACCCTATATTGTTAATCTTTCATTCAAAGACCGCTGACCTTAGCGAAATGTATCTTGTAAAAAATACCTACGTTTATGTTTTTTCTTTTATTCGTCGAACCATTTCATAAGCAGCCAACATTTTATCTTAAAAAAATACAGAAGGAAAATATTGATGTTAAATAAAAATTATGAGCATAAACCGCGTACCTACCAAACATTTTTACATCACGACGCAAATCCATAAAGGCTTCGCATTGAAATATTCACATACCTTTATTCAGCAAAAACACTTATCATAATTATGCCGCACCAAGATATTATAATAAAATAGTTTATTTATTCGTATAAAACCATACCGAAAAGTGTGTCATAAATTCTGATTGTACCGCAGATAGTGAATAATAAATGACAGTCGTAAATCTTGTATGAAAACCCTATAAATCTAAACGGGTTGTTCTGTACAGGTTAACCGCAGACGAAACCAGGCTGAATCTGGCCGAAATTAACCCTAATTACGTTTTCATTAGTTTATTTTTGCGGACGGTTGCTCGCGGCATCCGATTAACAAATTCATGGACGCCTTTTATGTACACTCTCTCGTTTTGTTTACGGGTTCAGTATGTGTCTTCAATACTTGGTGCAATGTTGTTGATGATAAAATGTCTGCTTTACATTTGCATGGAAAAATTTACAATCGTTAGTTTTACAGGCAGAAATACCTTGTTAGTACTTTTTACTTTAACAATTCACGATTGCAAAAATATCAAAACGTAGGCCGGAGATACCCCTTATTACAGTATAAAATCATCTAATCTCAACTGGAAATAATTAAACTCAACATAATTTACCTTTTTAAATCACAGGAATAACATAACTCATAACATAACATCACTGTAATCCCAGAAGGGTTAGGCAGAGGTGTACTTAAAGTACGCCCACATTTCGACAGTTATGTTTAAGTCCCATGTAATAGGGGGCGAGCCTATTGCCATCAACCGGGCACAAATCTAGACTCTGGGCTGCTACTGAGAAATTCTAGATAGAAAAACCGAATAACACTTTGCCCGACCTGGGATTCGAACCCAGGACCTCATGCTCATCAGTAGCTCTTGCGACCACTGGACCAACGAGGCAGTCATGGATAACTCTCATTAAAAACTCAAAGTCATCTTTTACGTAACGTCATTACAACTGCCGAAATATCATGCTAGGCATATTAACCGAAGCCGAATACGCGATGGTCGTAGTCGCACTCTTCATACAGGGTAGCAGAGAAAAATAGTTCTAGTTCCATAAATTTTGACAGCGCAGGTATTGCACTTTTATCTGAAAGAGCACGTTTCTATACTAGGTCTTTGTTAGGTCTATGTCTATGTTATGTATGGTTTCTATGCTATGTCTAAAATCATGTCCTGAATTCATGGTTTCAGTTTTGCGCGCCGATGTCCTAGCCACCCTGTATAAATATGACATAATCACGCGATCAATCAAGTCGCGTATGTAATCACAATCCAAACAAACGATTGAACACTGGTCGATCGCTTTTGGTTAAAAAGCGATCGACCAGTGTTTGTGTCATGCCATTGCACGATCGTGAACGCGGTGTGGTCACTTCACCACGCTTGCAGACGAGTTGGCGATTTCAGGCTTCTATTAACTATTGGTCCAGGACCAAGTTTCCCCACAATATTTTTCATTCACCGATCTAAACTACCTCAAAACTGAAAATTACATGGCGTTTCTTTTGAACTGAAAAAACTTTGACCCCATAACCCTGTAAAATGCAGCCAGTTGCGTCATTCAATTCACAGGTCCATGCGTGTAACAAATAAAAACATTTTAATTGAAAACACGCACTGCTGCTATTATGTGCGCTAATTTAATATTAATTTAAGAATTTAAGATTAGTGAAAGTTGATGCCGCTTTTATGTGGAATAACTTTTTTGTTAAATACTTTTGTGCAGCTATCCAGAACTGTGTATACAGGAATCTATAGATAACTGTGGCATAATTTGCACATATCCAATACCTAAGGTTATGGTTATGAACGGCGGGCGTTTTGGGGGCCTGTCTTATGTAATTTTGACGTTCAAATAATGCTCATTCTAAGCCTATTTTGAATATTTTTATGATTTTGATTTTGTTGTAAATGTTTTTTTTTACAAATACAAACCTGGTAATTCATTCAACAGCATGTTTTTTTTTTTACAATTTATGAACCAGGTAACTTAGGGTACTATATGTAGTTCCATGAAAGTCAGTAGTTAGTGTTCCGTTTCAAGTAGGTCGCGGTCGTTACCACTGGGCGGGTTGCTCTCAAAACGGTGAAGAAAAACATCGTAACGAAACCGAAATGTTCTAGAACAAAAAATTCGAAGATATGTGACATCCACAAACCAGCATGGGATTTGGCCCACTCCCTCTAACTCTGAGGAGGTATTGGTCCCAGTTGTGGGAAAATTATATTATGCTGATTATACACATGCACCACATTTTCATCGGTCTATTTACAATTCCGCTAACTGTTGGACTAAATCCAATTCAAAATAATACTATTCTAAAATGTCCACTTAAGGAAATTGAAAGTGAAAGTGTAAGTATGAATCTGTGGAAACGCCAATTAGTGTGGGTGAGAAGTATACTTTACAATTCTACTGACAATATTCCAAAGTGACGCGAGCAATTTATTAAAATTAGTATCACGCCCCCATGATGTTTTTTTACTTCGTCGTTAATTGGATTATTGGATGCTCATCTCGAGTACTCAAAGTTTCTCGTGATGAGGAGAAAAAATTAAAGCTGGCAACAGTGAAAAAGATACAAGTTTCTGTGAAGGAAATTTTTTACACCCATGTTACTTTTACGCAAAAAAAATACCGAGGGCTAATGAATTTCACAAGTATGTATTTACATTTTATTATAAAGAAGGTTGGCGAGGTTGGACCCGTGTTACTTAAAAATTAACGGATCACCCTTTACGGAAAAGATAATATTAATTATAATTACAAGTTTATAGGAATTCTATTTAAAAATATTGAGTTACTAGGTGGTGGGAGTTAAAAGTTATTAATGATTTTAATTTATTTATAAATAAGTTATCGTGCATGTTTTTCGCCAATTACATTGAAATATTCCAATCTAAACTAATGATTTAACTTCTTACACCTAAGTACGTTATTATTTAACTTATTGTAATGATAGATGATTTAGTTCTTGAGCCCAATAATAGACGGCGTCACTAGTCTCCTCACAAAAGTTCTAATAACTTATTATACCATTGACAAGAGACGGTGGCAGTAAAATTAGAATACCGGAAAGATGTCAATTGGTGAAAGCTTCAAAAAACTAACGGTTGCTCTGTAATAAAATTGAATAGTTTCTGGAAATTAAAGACAATTGTTTGCATGTTACTACAAAACATACGTACGTATTGTCCATGTGCTGATATTGTGAATTTGTGTGCGAGTAGTGGTAGTAACGGGGTAGTATTTAACGAAGTGTTGGTTGCTTAATTGGAGATGTGTTTGCAAGGCTGACTGTTATCATTTTGTCTTCAGCTTGCGAAAGCGCCGTTATCGTCTAGAGGCAGTGTTTTATAAATACTACTGCAGCGTATTGACTCTATGCTAAATACCGAACGGCATTTTCGCCACGGTACATAAGGAACTGGCTGGTCTCGCGGCATGGCGGCGGATTTATTTTTTTGATGATTTTTTTGATTGGGATTGTAGTCCCCGAGTTCGATTACAACCTGGAGAATTTCTTTTTGCATTTTTTTAAGGAAACCTTTGTTTGTTTTATTCTGTATTTTTTTTACTTAATTTTGTTTTCGTCATTATAATAAGTTATCTATAGTTATTAAGGCGTAGTGTCTAGATTGCAGGCGAGAAACCTTATTCAATAAATTGTATCCATGTTCTTCTTTCATTAATCAGTTTCTTTGAACAACCAGGCTTCAAAGAAACTGATTAATGAAGGACATTAATGAAAGACATTACATTATTTCTTGATGAATAAACTAAAAACATATAATAGGAAACATGAAAAGTACTTACAATGTTAACACACAATAACGAACGTAAACATATATAAATGATTTGTGTTTTATCGCTATTGAAAAAATGAAAAGGAAAATGGAACGTTAGTGTCAAATTGTCATGTCAAATTTCATATTTGTCATTTATTCCATTGTTTGTATTCAACGGCTAACGTGGGATTTATATGCTATTTTTGCAATTTTGTGTATTCTTGACGACTTGGCTTAGCTTTCTACGGACTATTCTGCACACCAACCTAGATTACGGCATTTACTTCTGGATAACGATTTGGAAGTGATAATATATATATGTAGGGGACCACATAAGTGCCTACGGAATGCATGCAACAGAAGTTTGCAGGGATGAGACTCCTCTAGAAGGGATATTTGTTGGCAACCACCCATATATTCTATGTGCCTGAATTCAATCTACGTAAATAGGTAGCAAGTCTTATCAAACGTACATCACAGTAGATAAGAGGCTGGAGAGTCGTAATGCCATATTAGAATATTATTTGAATTGCCCCGTGGGAACACGGACAGCGGGCTATTGCTCGCATATTATGAGCATATTGTGATTTACGGCGATGCAAGAAACCAGTGCTTTGTCTCTGCACCAGTTTCTTTCTTTTAATTAGGTAAAAAAATTATATTTAATAAAAGATTATCTAGGATTGAATAAGAAAATATAAAAAAATGATTACATGTCTTGAATATTTTATAAGTAATATTATAAAGTAAATAACAGAGTTTTTTTGGAAGGATGGACAGGAAGATGATGCTCTTAAAACTTTCTGATACCTGCCTATTCAGGTTGATTTAATCCGACCACCGTAATAAGAGTACATAGGTACGTCGTTAGTAGTAGTAGTACGGGTTTCATCCTAAGCCGATTTTAAAAATTTCAAAACACAAAAAATTCTTTATTCTGCTTTTGTACGCAGTCATCACTAATACGGCTCACCAGTGTGGAATCCCATTTACAATACTTACGTCAATCACATCGAAAGTATTCAATAGAAATTCTTAAAGTACATTCAGTTTAGATCCAAAACCTAATTATATTTCATTAGCCTAATTATAACAGCCGCTGCAGGAAGTTTCACATTTGTGGCATCATGTTAATAAGAACACACTAACGTTGTATTTTAGTGTCCACAGAGTATCTGCTTACCCTATGGGTTTAGTCGGAGCACGATAGTTGCGCGCCGAGGTGTGTTCTGCGCTGGTGTGCGTACGAGCTTGCCGCCACACCTGTTCGGCCGTTACCTCGCCCCGTACCGCCGCCGCCCCGCTGTCGTCGGCAACAGCACAGTCGAGAGAGTCCCTCACAAGCCAGTAAACTAGAAGCCTCCACAGCGCGTTCACGCTACCTTGATCCGCACCGAGCTGATATATTTCGTCCGCGTAATTAGTTAATTTCAATTGTTTTATATCGTTAACTTCCTAGTATCACATCGTGACCCTTCTGGTAGTAGAATCATTTCTTTGTTGCTGGTATTAACTTCGTTTTTAACTGTTTGCTGTAACGCATTTGTTTTATTTCAATTATTATACTATTGTAAGCCTGTTCGCGCCTCTTTCATTGAACACGTTCCCACATAAGCTTACAAAAGTGGTGACCCCGTACGTTAGACGCGTCGCGAAGTTATCGTGTCGCGACTGCGTGTACACAGCAAAGTTTGGAGAACGTTCGAGAAAAACACGCGTGAAATAATTTTTACTGAGCGTGATTGCAGAGATGGCGGAGGACAGAATTACGGAGGCGTTGGTTGCAGCATTGGGATCAGCAGAAATCGCTAAGGTTAGAGTACGAGTATCTCCTTTTTGGCCAGAAAAACCCGCGGTATGGTTTGCGCAGCTGGAAGCCCAGTTCGCTATGTCAGGTATTACTTCCGACGCGACGAAGTATTTTACTGTAGTGGGAAATCTAGAACTTAAGTATGATAAGCTTAGGACAGAACTAATAAAGCGTTTGTCAGTTTCGCAGGAACAAAAAGTGCGTCAACAATCACGAGGATCTGGGAAACCGCAAGCTCTCCGCATTTCTTCGCCATCTTCAGAGCCTAGCTGGCCGAGGTGTACCAGAAGACTTCGTACGCACCATCTGGACCAGCCGTCTGCCAACCGGTCTGCAGGTGATTGTGGCGTCTCAGGCCAGTACGACCTTGGAAGCTGTCGCGGAACTGTCAGACCGGGTTTTAGAGATCGCTCCGGTGAACCCAGTGGCCCAGGTTGCGAGCGTTTCATCCTCTTCAGGGAGCTTATTAGAGGTAATGCGTACGGAAATAGCCAGTCTCACGCGGAAGCTGGACGAGTTATCCACTGCCTTGGATCGACGACCACGCACAGAGGGTAGGTCAAATGGGAGTCAAAACCGGCGATTTTTACAATCACGCAGCTGTTCCAGGGACCGTAGATACAAAATGGCGGACAATCGCAGCACGTGCTGGTACCACCATAAGTTTGGCTAGAAAGCTCATCGCTGCATGAAGCCGTGTGATTACGCTTCGGAAAACGCCAAAGCCAGTCGCTAATTACGGCGAGCGATTGCTGCAGTATTTCCAGCCGTTTATTCGTCACAGATTTATATTCTAGAAAACCTTTTCTTGTTGATACTGGTTCCGATCTGTGCGTCTACCCCCGCAGCTATTTAAATGAAAAGCGGACACGTGTAAATTACGACCTCAACTCGGCTAATCATTCTGTTATATAAACGTACGGATATATTAATTTGCAGCTGAATTTAGGTCTACGCAGGGAGTTTAGCTGGAATTTTGTCGGCGACGATGTGACCAACGCAATTATTGGGTATGATCTTCTTTCAAACTTTTGGTGGATTGCCACAACAGCAGGTTGATCGACGGATTAACTAACCTTTCGGTTAGCGGAGCTTTTGCGAAGATGGAGATCCCCAGCGTCAAGGCTGTTACTGGAATTTCTCGGTACCGTGAGCTGCTGCGAGAATTTCCGACCATCTCACGGCTGTCCGGTGCACCAAGACAGGTACGTCATTCAACCGTACATTTCATTAATACTACGCCCGGAACACCGGTTTTCTGCCGGCCACGCCGTTTAGCGCCTGATCGATTAACGATAGCTAAGTCAGAGTTCCAAGCAATGGTTAAGGAAGGGACAGCTCGTATTTCCAGTGGACCTTGGTCGTCTGCCCTAGACCTGGTGCCTAAACACGCCGACACTTGGAGGCCCTGAGGTGATTACCGCGCTCTGAATGCTAAGACCGGGCCAGATATGTACCCGGTCCGGCACATTGAGGATTTCTCTCAGCATTTACATGGGAGTACTATCTTCTCAGTTGTTGATTTGGTGAAAGCATACCAACAAATTCCAGTAAATCCAGCTGATATCAAGAAGACAGCCATCACGACACCGTTCGGACTTTTCGAATTTCCATTCATGTCATTTGGTTTGAGGAACGCAGCGCAGACATTTCAACGTTTCATGGATGGATTGGTACGCGATTTAGACTTCTGTTTTCCATACATCGACGATTTATTGATAGCCTTTAGAAGTACGCAGGAGCATCAAGAACATCTCCGGAAGCTATTTGCACTCCTCGAGGAATATGGAGTGGTCATTAACGTTACTAAATGCAACTTTGGACAACCGCAGGTAACTTTTCTAGGTTATTCAGTTACAGAAAGAGGAGTGCGCCCGTTAAGGGAAAAGGTGGAGGCTATTCAGTATTACCCACCGCGTCAGACAATTAAATGCCTGAGACTGACTGCCTTTTAAAATGCCGCTGAATTACAAGAGCCACTCAACGATTTATTGGCAGGCACAGACATGAAAGGATCAAAACCAGTTAATTGGACTTCCCAGTTGTTAAAGGTTTTCGAGCATTGCAGTACTTTCAGATGCAGTACTTTTGGTTTACCCAGTTGCCGAAGCACAGCTGGCACTTGTAGTAGATGCATCGAATGTTTCCCTGAGATCCGTATTACAGCAGAGAGTGGATGACGTTTGGCAACCCTTAGCTTTTTATTCAAACAAGTTGAGCCCGACGCAGCAGAAACACAGCGCTTATGATCGTGAACTTCTCGCAATTTACGAGGCCATCAAACATTTTCGCGACATGGTAGAAGCACGATGTTTCACGGTTTACACCGATCATAAGCCGCTGATTAGTGCATTAAAAAAAAAGGACCAACAAGGTTCACTAAGACAAATTACACAACTGCATTTCATTTCAGAGTTCACGACTGATATCCAGCATGTGTCCGGGTAGGACAACCACGTGGCCGATGCATGGTCTCGGATTGAGGCAGTCACTGCGCCACTGGATTTCATGGAGCTTGCCCTAGCACAGCGTGATGATACAGAGCTACTACAGCTACTGAAGAGTAACCATTCGTTAACACTCGAGTTAGCGAAAGTACCAGGTTCTGGCGTGAATATTTATTGTGATGTTTCCTTGTCAAAACACAGACCTTTCGTGACACGGACCCTCAGACGCCGTGTGTTCGAGTCGTTGCACAGCCTCAGCCACCCTTGCGCGAAGGCATCCATCAAGATGGTCAGTGAACGTTTTGTTTGGCCGTCCCTTAGGAAAGACGTCCGCGTTTGGGTTAGAGAGTGTATTCCGTGTCAAAAGTCGATGGTAATAAGACATACCACATCTCCTCTTGGTAAATTTGACGTACCAGATGTACGTTTCGCGGAGCTCAATGTCGACCTAATAGGACCACTACCAGTATCTGCTAATTTCAAATACTGCCTTACTATCATTGACAGGTATATCAGATGGCTGGAGGTGATTCCACTTCCTGACATGACAGCGGAGACGGTGACGAAAGCGTTCGTATCGGAATGGATTGCCCGGTATGGTTGCCCGAAGAAGGTAATAACGGACCAAGGTAGACAATTCCAATCACATTTATTCCAAAACCTAGCAAAGACGTATGGAATCGAGTTGGCAAGGACAACAGCGTACCACCCAGCCTGCAACGGTATGATTGAGCGTTTCCATCGCACGCTCAAAGCCGCTTTGATGTCGTACGGCACAAAGGATTGGTTGAGTTCTCTACCTGTGGTACTATTAGGGTTACGGACAGCGTGCAAAGAGGATCTCAAATGCTCACCAGCAGAGTCGGTGTATGGAGGGCAGTTACGCGTCCCCGGTGAATTTTACACCGCAACAACCAAAAAGGTAGATTATCCAGTTTTGTCAGCACCCGACGACAAAGAATTTCCGACCTACGCCCGTGTCCAGCATCGGACCATTCACGGCATAAGGTGTTTGAGCACAAAGACTTACATACCACGTCGCATGTGCTCTTGCGTCAAGACCTGCTTCGTGGATCGCTGGAACCACCTTACAGTGGCCCACACAAGGTCATTACAAGGAGTCCCAAGACGTTCGACATTGTGCTCAATAACAAAACTGTCAAGGAATCGATTGACAGGGTAAAACCAGCCTATGCATACCGTGATAGCGTTGAGAGTGAGACACATAGTCGTGAGACACAAATTACGCGCCCATTGCGTACTACTCGTTCAGGGCGGACTGTAAGGTTCCCTGAACGATACAATTAGGGCGGCCCTTTTATTCGTAAGGGGGTCCTGTGGCGTCATGTTAATAAGATCACAGTAACGTTTGTTTGCTGCAACGCATTTGTTTTATTTCAATAATTATACTAATGTAATCCTGTTCGCGTCTCTTTCATTGAACACGTTCCCACATAAGCTTCCAAAGATTCTTCCACTAATTGAGCGGAGAAAAATTGCAGACATGGTACTCTTATTCAATTTGGCACATGGTTCAACCGACTGTTCTGAATTGATTAGCAAAATTGGGTTGCGTGTTCCATCCTTTACCTAAAGGAATCATCAACCTCTGTATGTTCCCTCTGTGCGGTGCATATATCGACAAAACTCATATATGATAAGAGCTTGCAGGGCTTATAACTCGATGTGTCAAATTGTTGATAATCTAGATTTATTCTCCACTAGTATTCCTAAACTAACGAAAAAACTGTGTAAAAACTTCATTGAAAATCACTAAAACCTGTTTAGTCTTTTCTTAATTCTCCCCAAGTGCTTACTTATTCTTACTTTACCTTGCCTGTCTACAATTTTTTGTGCTACCCTCTTATTGACCGTGAACACATTTAATTAGCCTTCTTTCATAATCTGTCAACTATCTGTATCCTAGCTGTAAGTTTTCTAAAGAAATATAAAAAAAATAGAGTTCCATAATCCCTGCAGTCGTATGTTAGCAGTTTTATGAATCATCAATAAGACGGTAACGTATATAATTATGTTTAGGTATACGAGTTTGAATAAAGACGAAACTCAGCATTAAGTATACCTAGTTATCGCCGAATATACCAGCGATGCAAATCTTCCACTTATAAAGGAACCTTAGTACTTCATATACACCAGGTTTATCGGGCTAAACAGATGTAGAAGGAACCTATAGATATCTACCTATTGATAGAGATTTTCGTTCAGATTCAGCATTATTTTTATTGACCAGGAGAAGACACCCTGATGTCCTTAAAAAGTCTGGTAAGTAGTACTGCAACGCGCAAGTAGTGATGACTCGGATATAATTATAAACGTGGACGAAGCAAAATGAGTAGGTATGTAAGAATCGTAGCAGGTGCTACCTTCCCCCACGGGATATATGTGTGAGTTTATTAAATTATAGTAAATGATGAACAATAAGTCCATGACCAAACTACTTTTAGATTATTTTAGGTTGTAATCTTCTACCTTTCATATCTTTTCTGTCCCAACTTCTCTAACCTACTAACCATTTGCTTTTTTGTAAGTCTTATGTCATTCTTTAACTATAAACTCAAACTCAAATCATTTATTTCAATTAAACCATTTACAGGCACTTTTGAATTGTCAAGGAATCGGTCAGTCAGAAATATGAAGCTAGTTGCCCATTCCAAAGCGCAGTAGGTCACTATGGAGAAGAACGGGCAAGAAACTCCATGGACACTCTTTTAAATAATATTTTTACAAATATATTACTGACATCGATTAATGTTGACACTATAAGTGAGAACGATGTACAAAAACCGTATACGTTAAAAGCGTCCAGAGTGCAGCAAAACATAATTAAAACAATCCAGCAAATTAATTATTAAAATAAGCCGTGGCAGCTAAGAGATGACCAGTCCCAACTGACGGCACCCGTTCACGAACATGACGCATGGATCATTCATAGGTTTCCATAATATACGCAACCCCTATCAATGGGTCCCAAATTAAAAATAAACTCCAAGCACCACTCTGTATCGCATTATTTTATATGAATATTTTACTAATACAAATGCCATCATTTGCAATAATACCATTAAAATACAAATTGAAACGCTATTAATTGATATTTCAGCATCTTCGTCCCAAAACAGACCAAAACCTTTTAACAGAAAACATTTTCAGAATGAAATAAATTGATCAGTTTCGAAACAAACAACAGATCTTTATCCCAAACGGAATTCACACAAAAATAATAACAGTTTGTAAACAACATCTTGCTGATGACGAAGTGGCACAAATAAACATTGTTTTTGGAGTACGTGACTGTTGGACAAAGGATACTTTTGCACAATAAGTATTGCGAGACAATTTTACGAGATTCTACATTTTTTAGGTCGACGTTAACTTTTGCCTTGGATTCTTATTAATGACAAGTTATAGTTCTTATTTTTTTTAAATGCCCATAATGATAAACCATTCAAGTATATTAATTGATACCTAACTTGTTTGAAGCGTATAAAAGAATTTTTAATTTTAATTACAAAAAAAAATCGATTTAGGAACAATTCCCGCATTTTGATTGAGAGCCACCTGAAACTTAATTTCAGGGCGTTTAAATGCTTTGATTCAAAACACTTGTTCATTTGTTCGTTTTATCATAAGCATCACAGCAAAATTTCTTCGTGTAACAAAAGTAGCAAATTAATAAAGAGGAATGTCCATTTTTTACCTGACTATGTATAGAAATGAAATAAATCTTGAAATACAGCAAATTAAATTGTATATTAATTACTCTGTTTCTGAGTTTCATAAATTATTTTACGTTTTATTTACTCAGTAAGTATTTCTTTTTTAGTCAATGTATAATACAGATTAATTAAAAATAAATGAATAATTAAATTAATGAATCATGCAATATGTAATTGAGTTAGGACGATTGAAACGTATTTTTTAAAGTTTGACATTTAATGCTCGTCACTCAATTTATAGTGACAATCATCGAGAGTCTAACCAGTGACATAAGGGCAGCTGGTTTTAAGGAATTCACAAAGTAAAAAAGACGTTTTAGAACATAGATATGTATTATTAAGCAAGTATTACTATTTTAGACTAAACTTTGAGTGTTAAATAATTCATTCTAGCACATTTATTCCTTTATAACTGCAAATCCTAACCTAAAAAGTAACATCAATATTTTTTGGTTTTCGTAGCGTTTCAATTGTGAAAATGACCATATGACATTATTTTCTAAACTTACAGGTAGTTTTTCTACTAAACCTTATACCTATACATAAACTTTCATTATCAGGTTTTGAAATGTATGGGAAGTGGGTATTGTTCTTTAAAACCCGTTTTTTTAGAACAGTAAAGGCTTGAATGAAAAATGTGAAAACTGAAATAATTAATACTTCGACATGTTATAAATGCACCTATCAATGAACAGAAATGCTTCACTAACACGACTATATTCGCACTAGTCTTGAATATGTTACTCACAACTTAATGTAAACTCTTGCTTGATGAGCAACTGAAATGTAACAAAACTAAACATGGTGGCAGCATCGACGCGCAACAGATTGAAATTGATAACAGACCAAAATTTACTACGCCAGGGTGTTTGGAACGTTTAGAATCATGTACTGAATCCATGGTTTCAGATTTCGCGTCGATTAACCTCCCAGCCTATATAATTTAGTACGTTTCCAATGAAATTCGTTGCTTATTGTTCAATTTGTGCTATCTTGTGTGTTTCAGTGTGTCTTCCAAGTTCCAAGCCCAGCGGTAATTGACTGAACTTCAACCGTCGGTTGGAAGAATGTGAACTGCAAGTTACTACTTTGATGCAATTTGCAAGTTAATGCATCCATATTGTTTCCCTAGCGGCGTGGGAGTCTAAGACGGGAAATAAAGTGGGTGTAAAATGACATAGCACCTTTATGTTTATTTTAGTTTGGTATTAAGTTCCTTTGAGCAAGGAAATGAGAAACTTACAAACGACACATCTTTGAGTTATGAAATGTTCATAAGCAAAATAACTGAATAGTTCGTTTATTGTTATTCAACAAGTTATTTGTTGTAGTTTTTGAAACTGAACATCCACGAAACTCAATTCAAATGTAAAATACACAAACGTCTGCGTTTTGGATGATATTAGAAAGTGCTTAAATAAACGTAAGTAAACACAACAGAAGGAAACGCTACCAATAATCATATTAAAATAAACAATCGTGAAAGCGTAAAGGCTTATTTACATGAAGAATTTTTATCGCCTCGAATAGTTTATAATCAAAAGGAGATAAACTCATGTACACAATACGTGCAAACGTCGCATGTAAAGAGACGAGAGTCGCCTCGTTTTTTTAATGGTTAAATCAGTTTAAATTTTATGTGCTAATAAATTGCCTTAAGAGCGAATCAAAATCGTGGGCAATGCTTTTTTCTCGCTTAGGTATATGTCAGTAAACACATGAGCCATAATGGCAACTATCCTACGAAACTCGCATCGACATTCTCCCTTCTCGACGAGCCAGAAACTCCCTTTGAGTAAGTCACCCATAACACCCGCAGATTTGGCGCAGAAATGAACTTCCTGAAACATTAACAAAGTTTATCCACGACTAATTATTAAGTTTGTTTGAAATATCGTTATCATAGCAACAAAAACTTTTGTTAATGAATGTTGGCGAAGAGAAACATAATAATTATACTTCAGAATGTTGAACTGTTTGAATTGTTCTGAATACTTTGGTTTTCGTACTAATATAAATCTTCTGTCTTTCAGCTGTAGAAATGTAGACAGGAACGCAGCGCGGGTTTAATTATTATTTGATTTTCTTTTGTTTTAAATGATCTTAGAATTTAATTCTGCATTTATAATGGTAGAGGGGTGTTGTTTTAATCATTACAGATTTCTTAACTCTTGGTATTGGTATGTGATACATTAGTTGACATCACGTGGGGCTAAAAGGACAACAGCAGCGCCGATTTAAATGCCAATAAAATTTTACGATCGCGAAAAAACATTGAAAATCAATGAAGGATGAAAAGGTGCCCAAATCAGTGATTCGCGGACTTCCGGCATATGTTGAAGAAGTACTACTTAAGGAGCTGGAGAAACTTGGCTTCGCTGGAGCCTCAGCAAAACCTCTTAAGTCTCGAAGTTGTTCGGACAACCCTTGTCCTCCCTTTCTGGTACAGCTACCATCAGGAGCTGATATCACAACGTTTCGGCAAATAAGGTACCTGTGTGATTGTGTGGTTACTATTGGCAAATTTAAGCCAAACCGAGCTTATGGCACTGAATGTTTTCGCTGTCCAGAGTTTGGCCCCGCATCCCACAATTGCAACAAGCCTTCTCGCTGCGTGAAGTGTGTAGCTCATCACGCAACTGCCTCATGTACTAAGTCTGACCGCACTGAGCCGGCTTATTGCTGTAACTGCAGTGAAGCCAACTACAGGAAGTGCAGTGTAAGAATGGCGTATCTGGAAAGAATCGAGAAAAAAAAGGCTTTAGAGTGCGGGCCCATACCTTCAATGAGACCTCCGAAATCATTTTCTTCGGCGATTCCCCCAATTCTGATGCATCCAGTCTCTCAACCATCACCGACTTCAAATTACAGATCGTGGCCAACTGTAGGAACCAGCGACATGACATCGATAAAAATCAGGTTTCCACTGATCACCTGACCCTGGCCCCAAAGATGAGGCCTCAAAGGAGATGTTTGAAATTTTACTCGTATTAAGAAACATAAAATCCCAATTTGCTGCTTGCACGTTTCGGTTGGACAAGGTTATGCTGGTACTATCTCATCTTGGTAAATATGTTTGATTGCGCGGATCTTCGCCTTTTATCCTGGAACTCCGACGGAGTACGTTTGAAGACTCACGAACTACTCGATTTGACGGTAAGCGCTTGATCTGTTGATATTATTGGTATTTGTGAAACTAGACTAACCTCAAACTCAACTTTTGTTGCACCTGGCTTTACTTGTTATCGCGAAGATGATCATCATACTGGCCGTCGGCAAGGAGTTGCTATTCTTGTAAGAAATTACCTTGATTATTCATCTTTAATTGTTCCTAACACTGAAAATATTGAGGTTATCGGTATAACTATTAAAATATCAGGAATTGATCGCAAAGTTTTATTAATTTACCAGTCGCCCAATCTTTCAATGCTTCGTAGTGACCTTGAGCTATTCTTCGGCTTGGGCTGCCATGTTGTTATCATGGGATACTTTAATGCCAACCACTCTCACTGGCACAGTATCTACACTAATTTGCGAGGAATAAATCTTTTCAACCACATGCTTGAATCCGACTATGTCATACACAGTCCAAGCCTACCTACTCAAGTAAACTATTGTCCCAATCGCAAACCAACTAGCCCGGACTTGGTGCTGTCCTAAAATGTAAGCTACATTAGTATCGAAACGATAATAGCATTGTCATCTAACCACTACCCCATATTCTTTACCATTGGAGGCTCACTGTGTCGCAAGGCTAAAACTCGGTACTTTAAATTTAAATGCGCCAACTGGACTGAATATCGTTCTCACCTCAATAAAAACCTCATGCTTAGTTCTAAGACGTTTAAAACACAAAAAGACATCGATGCTGCCATTGTTCTTTTGCAACAAACTATTGTCTATGCTAGAGACTCCTCCATTCCATCCAACACTACTGTGATTAGCGATATCCCTACCAAACTCCCTCGGGATGTAAAAAAAATAATCCGCTACAAAAACTACTTGCGTCGTGTCGAACAAAAACTGCCCAGTGGTTACCAAAGAAGGCAAATCGTAGTAATACAAACATTTTACAAACATCCATAAACACAAGTATTCGAAGTTACATCGATAACGTTTGGAATGCTAAATTGGCAAAATTTGATAACCCCAGTCAAGATATTTGGCGTCTGACTAAATCTCTCAAGCCTAGATCTGCGAAGATCCCTCCCTTTAAACTTACAGATGGGCCGACGTCCGACGACAAGTACGGCTGAACAATGTAACTCTTTGGCGAATGCCTTTTGAGACAATACGAGCCTTACCACTAACTGAGCTTGTGACTCCGAACTCAAGGATGAGGTATCGAACTCTATGTCTGCCATTAATTGTTACAATGTCGCTACTGATTTTATAAAGCCGCTGGTGAGGCCATTTGAGATTCGTAAGATTTTGAATGGCCTTAAATCCCGTAAATCGGTAAGTCATGACGAGATCCATAACTTGCTTTTAAAGAATTTGCCACGGAAAGCTATAGTATCGCCCCATAAGTCTGCTACCTTCCTTTGGTAAACTTTTTGAGTCTGTAATCTATACAAGATTAATATGCGCCACTGGGCAGTTTTTGATCCAGGAGCAGTTTGAGTTTCGTGCCACTCATTCAACTACCCAACAGCTAGCCAGGGTAACTGGACACATATCCCATCACCTAAATCTCAAACAGTCCACAGGTATGTTCCTGCTAGGTATCGAAAAGCATTTGATACCGTGTGGCACGAAGGTCTGCTACACAAGTTGCTCAACCTGGATGTGCCTATGCCTATGATTAAAATCGTTCAATCATACCTTGCGGATTGCGGATCGTAAATTCCAGGTTCACATCAGAAACACGACTTCATCACCTCTAACTTTCCCAGCTGGCGTTCCCCAGGGCTCGATTGTAGGAACCTATTTATTTCTCCTGATCTTAAATAATATACCTTTTCAACCTCGAACCAGATTAGCTTGTTTTGCTGACGATACTGCCTCTTATACCTCTTCGGATGATACCGATTTGATCATACGTCGTTTACAATATTCTTTAGATTTGCTTCTTGACTACTTTAAGAAATGGAAACTCGAAATAAATGAAAATAAGACGGAAGCAATATTTTTCTCCTGTGCTAGGAAAACCCCCTACAGGACTTTAAAAATGGCAGGCCATACAGTACCTTAGGAGGCTTGTGTGCGTTATCTTGGAGTCAAAATGGACAGTCACCTAAACTGGTCCAAACATATTGCTGAATTGCGTTTGAAGGGCGCCCAAGCCCTTGTCGCATTAAACCCTATAAGGAATCCCAAAAGCAAACTAAGTAGCAGTACTAATCTAAGAATTTATACTACATTTGTGCGTCCGTGTATATCTTACGCCTGCCCTGTATGGAGTAGCATATGTTTTTCTAACCATCAGCTACTGCAAGGTATCCAAAATAAAGCAGTAAAAATATCATATAAAACGAAATTTAACACACATCTTAAGAAATTACGTAAGCAAATTAAACTCCCCTTATTATTTCATCACGTAATTAAAATAATCATCAAAAAGTTATAACAAAAACGTAAGTAAATACTAACCCTTTAATTTCAAATCTGTGTTCATTAACTTTAGACAAACTATCATATATCGATAGATACGGCACTTACCGTCTTTTTTTATTCCTTTTTTGTGTATGGCATCTCGCAGGTCAACCTGTAAGGTTGTCGTCTGCTTAAGCGGACTTGCCTGTGGAGCCCTAATAAATTAAGGCCTTCAGCCAGGACACACTTACCGTCTACCGCATCACTACCTTTTGTTCCCTCCAACCGAGGCGCGAGCGACCAGCGGCTTGACCCCCGAGAGGCTCTCTGTCGCCCCGTCTCCGACCGCTGATACAGACGAGCGCGGGCGGCAAAGAGGCTCCGTCAGCTTTGACTGGTCGCACGGTTGCTAGTATACACATACGTACACCGTGTGATTAGCAATAATTTTTTGTTATACAAAAATACATGCAATCAGTAAATTATAACTAAATAATTTGCATAATTGTCATCATGTACCCATGATTGTGTGTTTAAGTTTATGTTGTAAGCAGTTTAAACGATATACATATCTGTTATAAGCTTTGAAAGGTGAATCACTAGCCTCATAAAGTGTTTGATTTAAAATGAGTTAATGTAACTTAGAATAAGTGCATTTTTTTTATTGTTCCATTGGTAAATAAAAATATTTGAAAATAAAAATAAAAACTCAGCACCAAAGACAATACACAAACAATCCAAACAAAAACAAGATTGCGAAGGTAAAGAATGACTACTTTTCTTAACAACTGTAATAAGAACAATAATTAAGCTGTGCGTCGCATCTGTGCAAACCTGTTCTTGCACAGATGCGACGCACGTTGCTCAGAAAAATGCTATGACTTCAGACCAACCTATCATCAACAGTGCTGATTTTCAGCAACTACCTCTCGAAAGACGTACTGACGTCATGGTATGAGTGCGGCGTGTCTTGCTCTTTTGGTGTAAACATCAATGATTTCATCGGCTGGAACGTCATTTACAATAAGTGAACATCTAAACTAGAATTCGTGCAGACTACAAATTAAGGCAACCGAGTGCTCAGTCGCGAAAAGAACACGGGCGATCCCCCAAACATCAAAATCAAAATTGCATAAAATCGATGCATTCCTTGAAAAGGTTTATTCTAGAGCTTATTAATTGCATTTTTGACCTCGAAAACTTATTGTTTTATAGTTTAAATAACGTTGACATCAAGCAAGCTAGCATTTTAAGCTGGGTTTGCAAAGATAACAAAGATAACGCAATAAAAACTATGCTTTGAAATACATTGTTGATATTATGAGTTGCGCACCATTACACAGAAAGAAAGAAAATAAATTTATTTGAATCAAATTAAGGCACACAATATTCAACAAAACAAAACAGAAGAAAATAGTATTGTGTGCCTCACGGCTGCGCCAAATAGGCCTAGTGGTGTAAAGTGCCTGATGCTGGTTTTCAACTCGACCTAACCGTCCCCGTTCTGACGGAGAAGTGAAACAGAAAATAGGGTCATGAACCGCTACTTGTAGGCGTGAAAGATCTAAATCTCAGTTGCAGCGTTCATGTGCAGGAGCAGAAGAAATTTACACCCCAAAACGTCCATACGAATACGCAGTCAGCTCCGTTAATGTATTGGCAATTATTCTTTCTCTCCGTTTTAAAAATATTTCCGCCAATACCGCCTTTTTCGAAAATAAAATAAGAAGGAAAGAAAGTCATAAACAACAAAAAACACACTTAAGACCTAATATCCCAAATTAGACTCCATGATACAACAATTACAGGTTCTCAAAAAATCGCTAATTTCTTTAATAACTTCTCTATTGTTCAGATTCAACAGTCACCTCAACTGTCATTTGAAATTATTAATATTCCGAATACTCTAAACTCAATGTTTATGGCACCAGTTTTACCCCAAGATGTAATTAGAGCAATAAAATCTTTAAAAAACAAAAAATGCAATGGATATGACGGCATAGCAACTATGCATATAAATGAATGGATGCAAATAAATTAATCAAATAATAATACGGTACAAGAAAGCGGTACTTCTGGACACGGCTCGCATTGTCTGGAGGTTCCTCTCTCTGGAGCCCTGACGGCCGGACCTTGCTTGGACCTTGTTCCGATGGACTACTATTTTTTATGATTTTAAAGGTTTTAATGTATTTTTATAATAAAAAAATGTAAAAGATTAGTTTTAAAATGAAATGAAGGAGATAATAATAATAAAACCGTTGATTCCCAAGGTATTGCATAAAATTCATCAAATAAATATTTCATGCAGTAAGAAATCATAATATGCAACAGCATTATCTAAATTTAACAAAAAATAACTGAAACTGAATAATTTTGTATTTGTATGTTTATATACCTAATTATCGATTTAATTAAATTTTTATTATTTTTCATATTACGATACATATGATGTTTAATTAGCAAATGACAATTGATTTAGTCAAAAGAGTCTCATAGTAAATTCAAAACTTAATATTTAACAGTTATTATTATTAATTTGATGCATCACTGCACTAAACAATAAATAATAAGATTTTCATTCAGATTCAGATTTTGGTGGAATACTTTTATCCCAAACTAGCTGCGCCCCGCGGTGTCACCCGCACAAGACTCGATTTCGTGGGAATATCGGGATTAAAACTATCCTATATCCTTATACAGGTCATGGTCTACCCATTTCATCCAATCCGTTCAGCCGCTTTAGCGTTTGAATGGATCAATAAATTCCACTTTACGCCACAAAAAGCTTGTTATAATCAAAACTCGCAAATCTCAAACCAACAAGACGCCGCGCCATTATCTTGAACCCCATTTACGTAAGACAGAACTCAAACCGCACGTAAAATTAAACATCTTCTTTATTGCCAAAATTATTTCCAACGACCCTTCATTTAAAAGAAACTGTGACAAAAAGAAAGAAAGAAATGAGCCATTACTAACTGTTCTTGATCCAAATGATGCTATTGTATCAAAATGGTCACATCTCCAAGAAAATTAACATTTTATACGAAATATGCGTGAACGACGTGTAATTTTACTAAATGACGTGTTTAAAATTTGCAGGATGACGTCATTTTATTGATATTTATCGCACGTAAATTCCAACGTGGACATAAATTTTAATGGGATGGAGTTTCAACCTACGTGTTGCTCTGTAAAGTCTATACTAACATGAATCTCGGAAGATCTTTAAATGCATGTGGGTAATAACAATATTTTAGCATGCCAAAATATTTCTCAAAAGTTTTTACTCAATAAATATTGGTTAATAACTCATTTATATTGCTACTCAATTTATCTCGACCGCGAAGCATTTCAGTAAAAATGACCTTCACATAAAAGGCTCTTTAATCTTCTTTCATGTCTATTTCGAGTCCAGTCAAAGTTATTTACAGTCTTGTGATTTATTGTAAGAGCCTTTTTAATATGTGTAAGAGATGAAATGAGTTTATTAATCTCACTTATTCTTATTTTTAAAGATAAAGTTTGCCTTCTTGGTTATAGTCACGAGCATAAGTTACTAGATTATGTAGCTTTTATTTAAAAACTTTTAAAATTAAATGGAGAGATTTTAAATAGACTTTCATTATCGTCTACAAGAAGTCTTCTTCTGAGATTTATTATAAAAGTAACATAGAGCATGTACTTTTGCAAGGCGTAAATCCTGCCTGTACTACAAGAAAAAATAACCTTTAGTTGACAAACTTATATAACCACCTTGCACAATTCAGTTGAGTAACAAGAAAGCAGCAGTCTTTAGTAGAATGAATAAAACGGTGAGCTTTATTTAAAGTCACAATATTATAGGTGCCCAATCCTCACAGTTGAGTTTAATTATTTATTTATTTAATTATTTATGGTACTCCAACGACTTATTCACTAATTAATTTTTTGGGGTATTAGGTGTGCACAGCACTTACATATTAATTCAATTTTATAACATTTACAGAATAAGTACATAATTATAGGCTATAAAACAAAACTGAAAATTTAAACAAAAATTGAAAAGAAAATAAAAATATAGAAATAATTAAATTGGCTTTGTTGCTCTAAACACTGTGGCCTCTGTGGTTCAGTAACAATAGTTTGCGAAATAGCGATAGTTTGTTAGAAAAGATGTCGATGCTATTGGAACGTGTATGGAGCTCATTGTACGTCCTCATCAACGTGTTCATTGGTGCCGAATGTCCGAGGTTAGTTTTTGCTGGGCGTGGAGAGAATACATCTAGGATGCGTACAGATCTGGGTGTACTATGGCGAGTGATAGATATATTTTTTTCTACGAGAAGCTTCGGAACTTGAATAGATCCATTAACTATTTTATTAAGCAAAATCAGGTCGTTAGTATGCCTTCGCTGTTCTAAAGTTAATATTTTGAAATGACTTAGCCTTAGTGAGCAGTCAGCGTCCCGAGGACAGTTATTAGATTTGAACCGCAGATACCGTGTGAAGCTTTTTTGAACCCGTTCTATGCGATTCACATGTATACCATAAATTGGATTCCAAACAGGTGATGCATATTCCAAAACAGTACGTACAAGTGAGTTATAGAGCACTGTTAAGGTTTGGACGTGTTTGAAGTCATAACAGGTTCTTTTTATGAATCCAAGTGTTTTAGCAGCCCTAGAGAAAATAGTGTCAATGTGAGATATGCAGGTAAGCTTGTTATCAAAAAGAACACTTAAGTCTCGGATTTTGTCAACCTTTTAAGTACTTTTCCGTTGAGCGAATATGAAGAAGTAAGCGTCAGGTGTTTTTTGGTGAATGTTATATGGTAACACTTATCAGCATTAAGAACCATGTGATTTTTAGTGCACCAACTATGTAGAGAGTTGAGGTCTTCCTGGAGCAGAGCAATGTAGCAGCCCTAGAGAAAATAGTGTCAATGTGTCTGTACTTGCGTCAATAACTCGATATAGTTTCATAATATGTAAAGTTATTAGGTAAACAAACAGTAAATCAAACAGTTATCGGGAATCTGTCTAAACCACACTGTCAGGTCATTTCCATATTTCAGCTCGGAAAAAACACTGAGAAAAAAAAACGGATAAGATAAATATAGTTTCTGCTCACATTTAGTTTTGTTACTACTTTAGGTATTTTGGACATAAATGAATGTTTCAGAATTTCTTACACAAGTGCTTTGTTCGAGAAGTAGGTTATACATATATAGGAATTATTTATTTGAATTTTGCAAGTATTTTACCTTTTTTTGACCATTGCACAAATAACACGAAGTTGACTCCGAAGTAGAAGCAGCATTCACATAAGCACACGTAGTTGCCGACATATGCAATTTAGATACTGTATCTATTTTTCGAGGACTATTTTTTGTGGCTTCATACTTTATTGACGAAGTACGCTGTAATATTTTAATGTGATCGCACACAAACGAGACCAGGTCTTCGAAAGATGGTGTTTTACAGCTACGCCGGTCCAACTCAAACGAGCGTGCGGTTTCAGAGTCTAACGAGGTCATCGACCTTTGTTGAAATGTTTCAAAGCGGCGACAGATGAAGCGAATTTATCTAAAAAAACTTCTAGATTGTTAGATTATGACTAGATTGTTCGATTTGAGGAATTAAATAATATTGTTATCTACCCAAGGAGTTTTATTACGGTCGATTCAGGCGATAGGCCGGTAAGAAGGAAAGGAACTCAAATTACTCAGCAACGCCTTAAATAGGTTCGCCCGCTGTCACTGGTTAGTGACAGATATTACGAATCGCTTTCAAGTCGTAAAAATAGGTAAATATCAAAGTACTGCCCAACCTATTACATGCGGCACATATACCACAAGGCTCAATTATTGGGCCCCTGCTATTTTTAATTTATTTTAATGACATATGTCAGGTATCTTTAAATGGCGAAATTAGTCTATATGTAGATGACACTTGTATATTTTATTATGGTTCCTCAATAAACGAAATGATGGGCCATGCACAAAAGGATTTAGACAAATTACACAACTGGTTCCAATATAATTTACTCACAATCAATATATTAAAGACGAGCTATATTATATTCAAAGCAAAAAACAAACAGTTACAAAACTACCCTAAGATTTACATTAATAGTATTCAATTGAAAAAATCGATCGATGAGAAATACCTAGGGTTAGTTTTGGACAGTGTATTAACATGGAAGTCGCATATAAACAAAATAAGATCTACGTTATCGTCGTTATCAGGGCGTCTTAACGGTGTTGTTCGCTGTTTGCCACGACAGGTTAGACTAAATATATATCACTCCCTCGTCAGATCGCATCTGGATTATTTAATAGAAATATGGGGTAGCGCAGCCAAAACTAACCTAAGCTGCATCCAAAGAATACAAAATAAACTGATAAAAATCTTATTTCATTATGATTTCTAACACCAACAGATAACATTTACTCCGAAACAAAATTAAAGAATATAAAACAAATTTATTACTATATCTTAATTAAAAAAAATAAAGATAAAAAGCTACATTCGGAACTAATTTTAAAACGAACGCCGAAGAAGGGTTAAGACCTCTCCGTAGCGCAAATGAAATCTGTCTCGCGAGAATACGTACGAATTACGGAAAGAAAAGTATTACATACGAAAATAATAATATTATTATACAAAGTAAATATACATGTCATTATGTATTTAATAGTCATGAAATGTCCAAGTGTATATAAAATAAAACAAAAGTTAGGAACCAAACAAAAAACCATATTCAGTATTCAAGAATTGAAGCAGGTCAGTCTGGCACAACTTACGTTTAATAAACGATTTGAATTTATTAAGGCTTAGATATTGAACATCGCTTGGAAGTTTATTATGAAAGTGTATAGATTGACATCTGAACGAGCCACCTATTTTCTTGAGCCTTGTTGTAGGAACAACAAATATGTTTTTGTTCCTAGTATTTATATTATGGATATCACTGTATTTTTAAACAATTTTATGTTTTTGTGGGCACATAATTTTTTCAATATCATAAATATACTGAGAAGGCACAGTCATTACTCAATCATTACTCAACTTTTGATGCAGGTTCTGTTAAAAATCGTCATAAAGGAAGTTATGTAGTAGGGTGGAACAAACACGTTCGCGAGGCTCACCGCAATGCCCGACTGTGTTATCAAACTTGGCTATTTTAGAACAAACCTACATCTGGATATATTTATGAAAATATGTGTACATCACGAAATCTTTTTAAAGCTAAATTAAAATATTGTCAAAACAACCAAGAGGAAATGCTAGCATCACGGAATAGTAAAAAAGAGGCTAGCATCTTGTCATAAAAGTAAACAATTTAATTAGTTTTGGAAATTAACGAATAAATTAAAACATAGGTCGGGGATGCCGATGAGCGTCGCAGGCGTGAGCGACCCCACTGAAATAGCTAATGCTTTTCAAAAACATTTCAATGTAAACTCGCGTTTCGGTGGCCATAGTGAGTCGTCAAAAAGCGGCGCGGGGGCGGCCGTGACCGGGGCTCCCCCTGTCAGGTTCTCTGCTAAAGAAGTAGCGAGAAGTATACAGAACATGGTGAGGGGAAAGTCCCCCGGATCACGGCCTCAGCGTCGAACATCTTAAATGCGCTGGGGTACACTTACCACGAGTACTATATACCTATGATTTTTAACTTATGTCGAAGTCATGGATACTTACCTGGTGAACTTTCTAATACGATCGTTGTGCCAGTAATAAAGAATAACACGGGTGACGCCTCCGATATCTCCAACTATAGGCCGATATCGCTTGCCACTGTCTGTGCTAAGGTATTGGATAGTCTGCTTGATAAGATTCTAGCTAAACATATCGCTCTCGAGGATGGACAGTTTGGTTTTAGACCGAACCTGTCAACGGATAGTGCAATTGTATGCCTTAAGCAGACTGTCCAATATTATACAGACAGGAGGACTCCTGTGATAGCATGTTTCTTGAATTTATCGAGGGCCTTCGACCTGGTCAATTAAGACCTGCTCTGGCGTAAGCTCGCTAACGACACTACTGTCCCGGCTAATGTGATTTCACTGTTTAGATATTGGTACAGTAGTCAAAAGAATACAGTTATGTGGGCAGGCTCATATTCCGATATGTATGGGCTGGATTGTGGGGTGAGTCAGGGGGGTCTGAGCTCCCCTCTTCTTTTTAATCTATACATAAATAAACTGATAGGTAGGCTCAGTAGCACTCAAATCGGTTGTCACGTGGACGGTGTTTGCGTGAACAACATCAGCTACACTGATGATATGGTGCTGCTGAGCCCATCTGTCGGTGCAATGAGAGAGCTTCTTAAAATTTGTGAAGGTTATGCGGTGGCTCACGGGCTCAAATACAATACCGATAAGAGTGAATGGTTGGTTTTTAAATCTGGTACTCTAACCTACAAACAGCTGCCTGAACTCTCACTCTCTGGGTCTCCTTTAGGTCGGGTTTCAAAGTTTAAGTATTTGGGTCACTGCGTCACCGATGACTTAAAAGACGATGTAGACATAGACAGGCAGCGCAGGTCGCTGGCTGTCCTTTGCAACATGCTGGCCCGCAGGTTTGCACGCTGTACTGATTTTGTTAAGAAAACGCTTTTTAAGGCCTTCTGCCAGTCGTTTTACACGTGCAGCCTGTGGACCAAGTATACCCAGCGGGCATACAGCGACCTGCGCGTACAGTACAATAACGCATTCAGGGTGCTTTTGGGGTTTATGTGGCGATGAAGAGCGTCAGGGATGTTCGCGGAAGCGTGCGTCGACGGGTTCGCCGCGATCATGCGGAAGCGTTGCGCCTCTATGATGGCTCGCTTGCGCTCGGCCTCCAATGGCACCTGAATGTGTTTTCGAACCGGTGGGACTCTCCCCTGTTGCGAAAGTGGGTAAGAGTTCAGACTCAATTGCCCGAATAAACTAGTGAACCATTGAACTCTTCGTTAAATGGTTCAATAGTTTATTCGGGCAATTCATTAGTTGTTATTGTTATTAATTTTATGTAATACTAACATTAAGCTAAGTTATACTACTACTAACACAATATGTATTTTTTGTCTGAATTAAAATATTTGAATTTGAATTTGAAAAAATTACATTAATTTCCTTAAATTTCTCTCTGAGAGAGTGTCTCGGACTTAATTTATGAATTGATCTAACAGCTCTTTTCTGCAAAACAAATATAGTCTGAACGTCGGCGGCATTTCCCCACGACAGAATACCGTACGACATTACACTATGGAAATAGCTAAAGTACACTAAACGGGCTGTCTCTATGTCAGTTAAATTACGAATTTTTCTAACAGCGTATGCTGCGGAGCTAAGCTTTTTTGACAATTTATCAATAAGTAGGCCCCACTGAAGCTTAGCATCCAAAGTTAGGCCACGAATACTGTGCTGTCTTCAGGTTTCAAATCTCCGCCCTTTATCAAAACATTCGTTTTCACCTGCCTAACGTGAGGTAGCGTAAACTTATTGCATTTAGTCTTCGTTTCATTAACATTGAACTAGTAAACAATTTTTGAGATCGCGTTATTTACATAGTCAGTAACCAGCTGATGACGTTTAAGTTTAAACAAAAGTGAAGTGTCATCCGAAAACAACACTATATCATGATTATCCTTTATGAGGTAAGGCAAGTCAATAATATAAATAAGAAGATAGATCCGGGAGATCATTCTCCATAAAACGTCAACGCTCTGAATCCTTTTACTCAAGTATGAAGTAAGAAGATCCAGAGTGGTGTTTCGGATCGCGTAGTGGCGGGGTTTCCTGATTAACGTTTCATGAAGAACGTAATCGAATGCCTTGGACAAATCACAAAAGATTAAAAATCACCAAGTATTATAAATATGTCCTAAAAGGTCAACACACATCAGTAGTCGAACGACCCCTAGTAAAACCGAACTGTTTGCTATGTAATAATTTATGTATGTTAAAAAATCTTTGCCTGTTAAAAATATTATACTATTGTTTCAGAGCAGTCCAGTTCCTACATTTGTCCTTTTTTCATTATAAAAGATTCAGTACCGTCGACCCCAAAAACACCAACTGTCGGTCTCTGTTATCGGTGTTTATTATACCAAGCAGTAATTAAAGTAAATGTACGAGTATGTATCATCTTTATTTCGGACCAGTGTACTCACAATCCATATGGTACTCGTATTAGTAACAATGACTTACAAAACTATGTTAGTAAAACTTATAAACTAAAAACAACAAAAAAAGATGTGGCCCAACACTCGTTCGCACGTGCCTCTGCACCCAGTGCCTTATAAAGAGACTGTCCATTTTGTCACATAAAGTTTCTAGGATACTGTTGGAGCTTCCGCGCAACCTACCCAATATTGACGCTGTTCTCTTCCTCATAATCCCATGAAAATCGTCAACATGGGCTTCCGCGAACATATGCGAAGCGTTGCTGAAGCGCGGACGCCCCATCAACATCCTAAATCCATTATAATATTGTACGTGCAGGACGTTCTAGGCTCTCTGCGTATATTTCACCTACAAGCTGCACGTGTAGAAGGTTTGGCAGTATGCCTTGATAAGAGCGACTTTAACATCCTTACTACAACGGGCAAACCTGCGGGCTACCATATTACATCGAACCGCCTAAACCCTCCGCCCCCTCTTTATGTCAGCATCATCAGAGAAAACCTCAGTTACTACATGCCCTCGGGACTTAAAATAAGTCACTGGAGGAACATTATCTAATGAGCTAGACTTACATTTAAAAATCAAAAGCTTTCCTTAGCATTGTATGTGAGTCCATGTGACGCAGCATAGGACTCACAAACAGTCAATTACTTCCTGAGCGCGCTGATTGATGGACTCAGCAAGACCATGTCGTCTGCGTGGCTGAGATTATTCACTATTGTGCCATCAACTGAGCAACCGACTTTGGTCTCGCTGAGCTCACGAATCAATTGGTTCATTTAGACATTAAACAGGGCTGGGGACGTTAACCCATCCAGTCTAACACCACACTCCAGGGAATACGTGTCAGAGTGAGCTCCCGACCACCTAACACTGCTAGTCTGAGAGCTATACCAAAACTTCAGGGCGTTAATAAGCTCCTCGGGCACCTCTAGTTGCTTAAGCTTCGACCATAGCTTGTCGTAACAAACCAAGTCAAAAGCCTTGGAGAGGCCGAGAAAAGCACCATATACTGGCGCTTTCCTATCCGTGTAATACCTGACCGTCTGCTTAAGCGTCAGGATGGCGAGCTCAGTTGATAGCGCCTTCCAAAAACCAAATCGAGCATCACTCAACTTTAAAAACTCACCAAGCCGGCGCTCAAGCAGACCATCAAATACCTTTCCAATTGTAGCGGCCAAAGAGATGGGCGTGTAGTTGGTTTTGTCCGCTATGTCGCCAGTTTTATTTTTTATCACAGGCACCACCACGCTTTCCATAAGCTCTTCTGGTAGATATGTATTATTTATGACGAATACAAAACACATACAACATTGCTAGAACCCGGAAAATGTGAGGTCCCGCACGTAACAGATGCTCGACGCCAAGTCCATCGTGACCAAGCGACTTACCCCTCGACAAACGTTCTACCTCCTTAGCAGTACACCCAAGAGAAAACACCGTCGACACTCTGGGTTCATCCGTACACCGGGCATCCGTCAACGAGGACGACACCACAAAGTGTTTTTTTTTAATGTTGGCTATGCGTCCCACATCCGTCTCACCGTCAACACTCACGGGTAGGCGCGTTCTAGGATTCATCCTACCAGTTTGTTTCCAGAAACTTTTAAAAATATTTTTGTTCGTGGCTCCTATAGAAGAAGTTAATACGTATTTGCGACTTATGATTTTGACAATATTTTAACTGTTTCTTGAAAATATTCCTACTCGGTTTCATTGCAATACAAATGGGACCACCTGCAGGCATTCCACAAGATTTCCATATCTGAAACTACACACGGGCCTCAGTGTGAGCACTTTTAACGTATCTATTCCATCCAAATACATTGCTTTCATGCTTTTTTTGTAAAGTGCGCGCAAAATCAGTCTGCGCGCGGACGAAATCGAAAATAATCGTTTGTCGCCATCTGTACATTTATATCAGGTGTCAAGAGAGTGTGCGGGGTTCCGTGTTTTCCAAAGTAAATAATCGCCATCATGTTGCGGAAAGTGATAAAAAACTGGCTTTTGTCTTAATTAAAGGTCAAACACGCGCGCAGACCTACATTGCGCGCACTTTAGCAGATCTCTGCTGTCATTCATGGGTTTCGTTTTACATTTACCTTGGTGACCTTCAGTACCTTCACATTTATTGTTGCTGATTCATTTCAAAGAATTCGTCCCCCACATCCCAAATAGGTTCTTATTAATATTACTACGTTCTTATTTATAACTATGCTAAATAATGTTCCATAGACCCCCAGTCTGATCAAATGGTGTTGTTGTCAGATGTTCTATTGTAATCCAGAATACATTTCTATTTCAAGTAGATCTCTTATCTGGTCACCGGATCGAGGAGAATTGTATAATATAACGGCTTGTTTACTCTTGAAACGGAAACGGAACAGAACGGAACTTGAAACGCATCGCACTATACTGATATCCCGATGTTTGAAGTAGTAACACCAATTTGGGAACATCCTGTAAACTAAAAGTGACATTATACTGTGCTCGAATCGTAAAGAGAATCATTATCATCACTCTTGTCCATATCGCAATTTATTTGCGGTCAACGCAACGTGTCGTTTCTTTCATACTTCTCGGTAGTCACCCCTTTCTTAGCCATATCATCTTTCTCACAGTCCATTCAACGGTTTTTTGGTCTTTCCCTACTTTTACATACATACTCAAAACTTTTATCACGCGGTTTTTACCGCATCACATATGTATAATGACAACCGATCTCCACACATTTTTTTAAATAATATTAAATTTAAAAAAAAACATTAAACATGGACAAATCTTGCCTTAATTTAGTTATACACCCCAAATCTAAATCAGGGAAACAAGATTTGGAGAACAAAAATCAAAAATCTCGCATTGCATCCAGCACAGGTGATAAAATAAATATATAAAGTAAATAAACATGTTCCGAATCTCGCAACATCCATAAGGGAGGAAGGAAATCAATTGATACACTTGGAGTTGGAATACACAGTATTCCCCAGCAGAGCGATACGTTATCATTTGCCTGGCGCATCTAGAATCTGTGATTGTACCAAACCGGCATATAGATTCATGGAGAAAACATAAAAGTGGTGAAAAGAAAAGGTATTCAGTTACCGATATATTGTACAGAACAGGCCTAATACGAACGCGCGGAGTAAAAATGTATCGTAAATTCGAACGATTTTAAAACTGAAAATACTCGTTTGGCACATCATATTTACTTAGTCTTACGACTTTATTCATATGTAGGGGTGATACTTTTTTTGCTTGTCGCATAAATATAAACCAATATGATGTACTCAGGTGTAGTTCACTTGCAAACCACGTTATGTTAATGAACTATTATTTCGGGAAACTAACAAAAATGTTTATTATAAATAAGTTATAAAGATGCATTAATATGTGTATTACTACAGTGTAGGATCATATCAAACTCATATACAAATATATACAGTTATACAGTTTTGTTTTGTTGAGATGGGTTTGCTCTCGACTTAGAGTCTAGGTCAGAGTTGACAGAGACAAAGTCTACGATGGGGTGAGCTTACCCAGAAGAAGCCTGTTCACTCTAACTTTGAAGAGATTTGGGTTGGAATCATTCGGGAACACAGACGCAGGTAGTGAGTTTCACTCGTTTGCCGTGCGCATTATGAAAGATGTTTGAAAGCGCTTAGTGCGAATTGGTGGAATGGCAACTAGGTATAGATGGTAATTAGCAGTACGTCTAGATGTCTGATGGTAGAATGGGGCAGGTGGGATGAGGACGTGAAACAACCTTGCGGCGATGAGCCAAGCTGTGAAGCTTGGTATCCACCAGTTTTACGTGACCAATAATCCTCTTAGCTCTGCGTTCCACTGAGTAGAGCGCGATAGGTTGATATGTAGCTGAGCTATCCCAAAGGTGGCTGCAATACTCCATGCAGGATAAGACTTGCGCATTATAAAGAGTTATAAGCTGTCCAGGCGTAATCTATCGCTTCACTCTATTTAGGATGCCCAGTTTTTTGGCCGCAATTTGGGCTTTGCGCTCAATGGTGGCGCAAAAGTTGAGACTGGACGTCAACTCCATGCCTAGGAGCTCGAGCCGATCAGTTACAGGAACAGATGTACCCCGAAAAGTAGGAGTTTGTTCGAAACGACTCCTTTTTGCAGTGAAAAGACAAGCCTGTGTTTTGGTGGCGTTAAAAGAGACCAGCTTAAGGTCAAATCAGTCTGCTCTACCATGCATGGCCTCTCTTAAGGAACGAACTTCCCCCAGCTGGTTTTCGGGCTGGACAAGTATCTTTCTGAAACAGTACTGTCATCTGCGTACCCAACAATACCAGGTTGGAGTAGGTCATTGATGTGGAGCAGGAAAAGAGTTGCAGAGAGAACAGACCCCTGAGGAACTTAAACTTTAGGTTAGGCAGCTACTTAAACAGCTACTGTGTTTCATCTTCCGTACGATTACCCATTCACAAAACAATAACCCTCCGAGTAAATGCGCCGTGTGACATACGGACCGACAGACGGACAGGACGAAATGAGTTCCTTTTTTATGTGACATTTGGCTACGGAACCTTTAAGGGTCGGTAATAAAGATGCCTCAAAGAAACTTCAGTTATGCTTCAAAAGATTCTGGAGAGAACTGAGTGAGTACTTGAATTAAATGAGGACTTTATGGAGAAATCCAGAACCAAACATTCCAAGACCCAAGTCCAGTCCAGGCTACTGAACTCCAGAACAGCATATACATAGGAAACTACTTTATTTCCGACAATGTTATTCCAAAAATTTCAATTTAGATCAAAGATAAGCTTAGTATTAAAATGATTAGTAGGAAAATATTATAAACGCGATTCGTGAATGACGAAATTTGCTCAACTATCAAGTACTTAAACCAGTGTAAGACTCGCTTAACATACAAATAAATTTTTATATCAAACTGAAAGCAATTTGATGCACTGAAGTACCGGCAGCTCAATAGACGGATCTATAAGTCCTTGTAAAGCGACATCCGCCCCTATAATACAGACCGTATTAAGGATGCGATGGAGCGGAACAAAGGCACCAAGGTTTTTGCTGGAGATCTGTCTATTGCGACACTGAAGACCGATTATGGCAGGACCGTATCCGGTAAACCTAAGCTGTTGAGACAGATCGAGAGGTTCTGTGGACAGTTATACACGTCAACAAGTAAAAGTACCCGTTATGAATCTGGTAAACGACCCAAGAGCTAGATTGACCCGACACTATACCGAAGACATCCCGGTCGTCAGCTTGTACGACATTTGGATGGCTCTGAAGCATATCAAAAACAATAAGGCGCCGGGTGATCAAGGAGTTACGGCTGAACTCTTGAAGGCCGGCGGAAAACCCGTTTCTTAAGGCACTCCAGAAGCTGTTTACTTCCGTCATACTGGAGGGCAAAACGCCGCAGGCATGGAACATAAGTGTGGTGATACTTTTCTTTAAGAAGGGCGACAATGCCCTTCTTAAGAATTGTCGGCCCATCTCACTTCTGATCTTACGCGCATGTTTGACGACTTCCAGCCTCTCGAACACGCAGGACTCCGTAAAGGCTTTAGCACCGTAGACCAAATACGCTGTGGGAGGTTATAGAGAAGACCGAGGAGTATAACCTGACTCTCTGCTTAGCGTTTGTTGACAACGAGAAAGCCTTCGACTCGATCGAGACATGGGCTCTACTGCAGTCTCTCCAACGGTGTCATATTGACTATCGGTACGTCGAGGTGCTGAAGTGTCTGTACGAAAACTCCGCTATTTCTGTCCAACTCCAGGACCAGACCTCGAAACCTATCCTTCTGCAGCGCGGTGTGAGACAGGGAGACGTTATCTCTCCGAAACTGTTCACCGCTGCACTGGAGGATGTCTTCAAGGTTCTGGACTGGAAAGACGTTGTCGTCAACATTAATGGCGAGTACATCACTCACCTTCGGTTTGCAAACGACAAAGAAGTCATGGCTGACACTTGAGGACCTCAGTGCAATGCTCGATGACCTCAGTAGAGCTTCGAAAGAGTGGGTCTTAAAATGAACATGGGCAAAACAAAGGTCATGTCAAATGCCCATGTAACACCCACTCTCACGAAGATCGGAGATGCTGCACTCGATTGTCCAGTTAGGTAGGTCCAACTTCGAGAATGAATCCAGTTATCGAATCCGACTCGGTTGGGCAGCATTCGAGTAGCTGAACATAGTCATATAAGAACATCGCTACCTAATTTGCTTGAACAAGTTAAGTGATTTCTCTTTTCGTTTGTTTGTCATCTCGCAGGTCCACCTATGAGGTTGTCGTCTACTTAAGCGGACTTGCCTGTGGTTGCCCCAATAAATTAAGGCCTCTATCCAGGATTTAAACTTAAATACTAACTAAAAACTAAGCGACTACACGCTAAGGGCACCCCTTGTGGGGCACGAACCTCGGCTTAAGCATCGCTGGAGGAGGGCAGCAAGGGACTAGCTGGATCAGGATTGATTTTATTTTGGGACGAACTTAAAGCTACAGGCTCAGCGACGCGGGCTGGCTCAAGCAAGGGTCGGGATGGCCATGGATTTGGGCGTCGCGGCGGGCCTCGGCGGTGAGGTCGGTAGGACGGCGATTGGGTTTTGGGCTTATGTAGCGTGCTGGTGGTCTTACTACTCTCCTGGAGGTAGTGGCGTCATCGGGGGCGATTAAGATATGCTTTGTTCGGCGAATACTACTAATGCGGGAGGGAGTATAGTGGGCGGACGCTGAAATCAAGGGGTTTTAATGGTTGATGCCGAAGGCAATTCCTTTGTAATTGCCAGAAGGCTTGATGAGTGGGCTCGAGTTCACTGAGCATCTTGTTCCAGCCCTCAGAGCAAACCTCCCCTATTCGTTTCTTTACAGCACGCTGTAAATGGCGCATGTGGGCTTTGTTCGCGTCACAAGGGAAGGAGTCGTAGGCACGAATGGCCGCGTTCTTCTCGGATATCAGGTCACGGACGTCAGTTGGTAGTTTCCAGCGATGGTCTTCCATCACCGGAACTTCCCATGAACAATCCGTCAAAACGGATTGAACGTGCTCTATAAACGAGTCGATTGCGGCAAAATGTAAAGATGCTCAGTGAACTCGAGCCCACTCATCAAGCCTTCTGGCAATTACAGAGGAAATTGCGTTCCTCAGAAGAGGTCTCTATGCCTCCTCTCATCCGCCCCGACAAGTGTCGCTTTCGACAGTCCCGATAAGGCTGAATGTCTTGCTGACAGCCTAGATTCCCAATGTTCTCCCAGCTCTCAACCAGTAGACTAAGGTCACCTGAACAAGGTCGACGCTGAAGTCGAATCGAGAGCCTCCCTCCCACCCATCGAAGACCCTGATGATCCTCTGCCTCCCTTCACTCCTGACGAAGTGCACGACATCATTAAAGGGCTCCACGAACGGAAAGCCCCCGGTTCGGACGGTATTACCAATAAGGTATACAAACTCCTTCCTGCCCCTCTAATAATGCTTATGACCACCATCTTGAATGGCGCCTTGAGCAACAACATCTTCTCACAAGCATGGAAAGAAGCAACCGTTATCTGTATCCCAAAGCCAGGCAAGCCAAAGTCTGAGCCCTCTAGCTACCGCCCTATTAGCTTACTCTAGGTTCTCGGAAAAAGCTATGAGAGGCTTATTTATAAGCGTCTCAAAGACTACACCGAAGCACAGAGCCTCATTCCCAACGAGCAGTTTGGTTTCCGAAGCCAACACTCGGGTACTCACCAGGTCCACCGTATCGTAGAGCACTTGTGTGCCGGTCTACAGCGAAACGCGACGACGGGTGTCCTATTCTTCGACATAGCGAAAGCCTTCGACAAAGTCTGGCACAACGGCTTGATATACAAGTTCTACCAACTCGGAGTGCCAGATCGTCTCGTGCGAATCTTACGAGACTTTTTGTCGAATCGCTATCGCATCGAAGGTGCACTCTCGTCCCGTCTCTCGTCTCGTCGTCGTATAGGATTCGCGCCGCTGTCCCTCAGGGTTCCGTATTATCTCCCCTTTGTGTTCACGCTATTCACCAGCGATATCCCAAAATGTAAAAAGGCTCAGTTGGCTCTCTTCGCCAACGACACTGCCGTTTACTATACCGGTCACTGTCCCAAAGCTATAGCTCGTACTCTCCAAACCTCTGCAAACGTTTTAGGCGCTTGGTTTTGGAAATGGAGAATCGAGTCCCTGATAAGAGTCAGGCGGTTCTCTTCTCGAGATGTCTTCGATTCCTCCTCCCCCTTCCCAGCCCGATCACTATCAAGTCAAGTACCTAGGCGTGATCCTAGATCAGAACCTTACCTTTAGAAACATATCAAGGCAGTTCGCGCTCGCGCCTCCTTCGCTCCTAGTAGACTCCAATTTATACTGACAGCCAGAAGCTAACAGTCGTTAAAATGCAAACTGCGCATCTATACCGCAGTCATTCGTCCTATGCCTGCGTTGTATTTGCGCATGGTCGCCCACGTCATCTCCATAAGATGCAGACCCTCCAGATCCGGTTCCTCAGAAAGGTTAGGGGTGCCCCTTACTATGTCCGAAATATAGATCTTCACGTCGACCTTAAAATGCCAACCATAAACCAGTTCATGAAATGCTTATCTAAGCGTTTCTTCGACTGTGGCATCAACCATTAAAACCCCTTGATTTCAGCGTCCGCCCACTATACTCCCTCCCGCATTAGTAGTATTCGCCGAACAAAGCATATCTTAATCGCCCCCGATGACGCCACTGCCTCCAGGAGAGTAGTAAGACCACCAGCACCCTACATAAGCCCACACCCAATCGCCGTCCTACCGACCTCGCCGCCGAGGCCCGCCGCGACGCCCAAATCCATGGCCATCCCGACCCTTGCTTGAGCCAGCCCGCGTCGCTGAGCCTGTAGCTTTAAGTTCGTCCCAAAATAAAATCAATCCTTATCCAGCTAGTCCCTTGCTGCCCTCCTCCAGCGACGCCTTAAGCCGAGGTTCGTGCCCCACAAGGGGTGCCCTTAGCGTGTAGTCGCTTAGTTTATAGTTAGTATTTAAGTTTAAGTCCTGGATGGAGGCCTTAATTTATTAGGGCAACCACAGGCAAGTCCGCTTAAGTAGACGACAACCTCCTAGGTGGACCTGCGAGATGACAAACAAACGAAAAAACGAAAAGAGAAATCACTTAACTTGTTCAAGCAAATTAGGTAGCGATGTTCTTATGACTATGTTTAGCTACTCGAATGCTGCCCAACCGAGTCGGATTCGATAACTGGATTCATTCTCGAAGTTGGACCTACCTAACTGGACAATCGAGTGCAGCATCTCCGATCTTCGTGAGAGTGGGTGTTACATGGGCATTTGACATGACCTTTGTTTGCCCATGTTCATTTTAAGACCCACTCTTACGAAGCTCTACTGAGGTCATCGAGCATTGCATATACTACTTTTCATCCAGGATCGCAGATGAAGTCGCGGGCAGAACCTAGTCAAACTATAATTCAAACAGGCAACGTGATGCAGCCGGTGTAACATTGCCAGCAAAAAAAAACATCCGTAATTTTCCTTCTAGCGTAGCTAACATACAAACATGAGCCTTACTATGTATAGTTTGATCTACCCTTTCACCTATGGGTAAGTATATAAGGTTTATCATAACCTTTAATATGTGGAAAATATAACCCTACAATAATTCTTATGTAATTCCCCCATATTTTACACACAATAGTGCGAGGACAATAATTTTGTGGAAAACAATTGAAACGATAAATTGAATACAGTTAGTGAAAATTTACCTCAATCCTCACGCCTAACAAACATCAATGATATTTTTTCAAAATCCGTATCCATGTCTGCTTTTGTTTGAATCGAACTATGTTTGGTAGTATTCAATGGATGATGTATCAACAGATGCTATCGTATTGTTGTTAAGAATAAATAGCCAGTAAGGGTGGCCATCTTTATTACTCAGTCGTTATAAGTTTCTCCTTTAGTGCCAAAAGGTTTTCTTTTAAATTTTGTGCTAGAATATTTAAGCACGTGAAAAGAGGCGATATACCGTCTGGTAGAAAGTTATTCGTATCGTATTTCATTAAAAATAACTGTTTCATTTAACAGTCTCTACATTTATATTCGTTTGGTTCTGTTCAATTTTCCTGGAGAAACCTACAGCACAATGAAATTTTCGTATATGACAACAAGATACGAAAAATCCATTTCGCTGTAGGTGGGGTAGGGAAAGGCAAAATTTTGTAGTAAAATTAGGTACTTACATGCCATTACGTAAGTGTATTTTAATTCTGCAGTAGGTACCTATTTGTATTCTAAGGAGCACATGGCAGGCTATAGAGTGGCACAGTGTCTGAATTCCTCCGACTTGCAACCCGATTGGCAAAATATTTCTCAAAAGTTTTTACTCAATAAACATTGGTTATTAACTCATTTATATTGCGACTCAATTTATCTCGACCCCAAACCATTTCAATACAAATGACCTCCACATAAAAGGTAATTGCTCTTTAAACTTCTTTCATGTCCATTTCGAGTCCAGTCAAAGTTATTTACAGTCTTGTGATTCATTCTAAGAGCCTTTTTAATCTGTGTAAGAGATGAAATGAGTTTATTAATCTCACTTATTTTTATTATTAATGAGAAAGATTGCCTTCTTTGTTATAGTCACGAGCATAAGTTACTAGATGATGTAGATTTTATACAAAAACTTTTGAAACTAAATGGAGAGAAATTAAATTGACTTTCATTATCGTCTACAAGAAGTCTTCTTCTGAGATTTATTATAATAATATGTTTACCGACGGTCTATAAAGTGGTTACATCCATTTTGAGAGCTAAAATTAACAAACATATAGACACCAACTCCATCATGTCTGCCTCTCAAAATGGATGTAGGAACGGGTCCCGCGGTACTAAGGAGCTACTCCTCATTGATATGGCCATTAGCCAACAGATTCGACGTTCCCGAAAGGATCTGTCGACATGTTGGATAGATTACAAGAAGGCCTATGACTCGGTGCCACATACGTGGCTCATGAGGGTGCTGGAGTTGTATAAAGTAGATGCAACTCTGCGCACCTTCTTGATGGCATGTATGGGGCGATGGAGAACGGTCCTTCGCTATCCAGGATGTCGGAATATCCTGAGGAATAGCGAGCCGATAAGGATCGAGCGAGGCATATTTCAGAGCGATAGTTTGAGCCCGCTTTGGTTCTGCTTAGCCTTGAATCCTCTAAGCACACTGCTGGAGGATTCAGGTCTAGGCTATCGGCTGAGGAGAGGTGGTCAGGTTATATCTCACCTTCTGTACATGGATGATCTAAAACTCTTTGCCCCCAACAATTTGCAACTAATGGAGCTACTGAAAGTAACTGAAACTTTCAGTAGCGCCATCAGGATGGACTTTGGTGTGGACAAATGTGCGGTCATGCATGTAAAGCAAGGGGAGATTGTGGAATCCGTGAGAACCCAACTTTCGGATTCCATAAACGTGATTCCTAAAGTGTGGAGGTCGAGGCTTTTTAAACGCTAAGACCCTAAACAATCGCAAGATATGCAGTCTCAGGGAATATTTCCTAGAAGCCGACGTGGGGATGCTTCGTGATGTGGTCGCGGTGGACAAGGGCCTCACCCCGCTCTCCTTGGCCAAAGAGAACTGGCGCAAACCTGTAGTGCTTGACACTAATGATCGCATGGAAGTATGGCAGAGTAAGGAGCTTCACGGACGCTTTTTCCGGGCCCTACATGGACCCGATGTAGATCTTCTAGCGTCCGTGACCTGGCTACGTTTCGGTGACCTGTTTGGAGAAACCGAAGGTTTTATTTGTGCAATTATGGACGAAGTTATGATGACGAACAATTACCGGAGATTTATTGTGAAAGACGGCACGGTTGACATCTGTCGGGCATGTCACCGTCCGGGGGAATCAATAAGACACATTATCTCCGGGTGTCCTCGTCTAGCTAACGAAGAGTACTTGCATAGACACAACCTTGTAGCTAGGATTGTCCATCAGCAACTTGCTCTGAAATACAGCCTTGTGGAATCGGAAGTGCCGTACTACAGGTACGTGCCCGACCCAGTTCTCGAAAATGGAAATATCACATTGTACTGGGATCGATCCATCATCACTGACAGGACTATTGTTGCCAATAAGCCTGATATAGTGGTGGTGGATCGAGTAGAGCGGCGCACAATGATTGTTGACATAACGGTCCCGCATGACGGTAACCTCGTGAAAGCCGAGAAAGATAAAGAAATAAATTATCTTGATTTGGCTCGCGAGGCTGTCGACATGTGGGATGTGGACTCAGCAATCATTGTGCCGATAGTCGTGACAGCCAATGGCTTAATAGCCAAGAGCCTCGACAAACACCTGAGGAGGCTCTCGTTGGGCAGCTGGATCAAGGGCTTGATTCAGAAAGCGGTACTTCTGGACACGGCTCGCATTGTTAGGAGGTTCCTCTCTCTGGAGCCCTGACCGCCGGTAGCTTGGACCCTGTTCCCGATACCGGTGGGATACTATTTTTTATATTTTTAAATGTATTTTTTTTCAGAGTTTTTAAAGTATATTTAAAAATGTAATTTATAAGGTTTTACATGTAATAAAGGAGATAATAATAAGTTGTTTATTTCTCCTCACAGTGACAAACTTATTCTAGGTTTCACATATTATTTGTTTTTTTTTTCCTTTTTTTAGCAATGTGAGGAGCTGGTTTCTGAGTTAGGCGTTAAATGCCTGTATTACAAATTACCCGGTCCCCACCCCACGGAAGAACAGAAAATTTTACTTAAAAAAAATACAAAACAATATATTCCCTCCACCATTACCGCTAGTCATGTCCGCCGTCCCAAGCATGTCCTCACCGATCCAGATGACCACATAACTCTCATCCAGGAGAGCACTAGGGCCACCAGTACAGTGCACAAACACAAACCGACATTCCGAGCTCGCCGCCGAGGTCCCTCGCGAAGACCCCGACGTAACTGTCCCCCCCGACTCTTGCTCGACCAAGTGCCAGCTCGCGCCGTAGTTGATCCTGTAGCATTAAATTCCCCAGATAATAATAATCATCTAAATCAGATCCAGCCTGTCCCATCTTGCTGTCCTCCCACCAGCGACGCCCTAAGCCGCCCACAGGGGGTGCCCTTAGCGAGCAGTCGCTTAGTAATGTAGGTTTTAGGCCCCTGGCTGGAGGCTTTGAGTTCGCTTAAGGCAGCCACAGGATAGTCCGGTTAAGTAATCACGACCTCTCAAGGTCAACTACGAGATGCCATACAAGAAAAAAAAAAAGAGAAATCACTTAATCAGGACTTGACGCTCGACTTTCGCCACGGACGGTTGTGTGCGTGCGCTCTGCTGATCCCGGCTCAGTGTTGTGTTTCGTGCAACAATTCGTCGCAAATACGTGACGTCATCGTAGTCGCCTCGACTGCACGGATTACAAAATTAGATCAAGAAATTGATTTCGATTTTGATCAATTAAAAAGTGCCTTTTTCAAGGCAAGTGAGTAGCTTCACTAGGCCCCTTCTGGGTAAAACCACAGTTTCGTGGTCCTCGGTTTAAATCATACGGTGCCAACGAAGCCGAGTGGGGTGTTGTCCCGCCGAACCCCTTCAGGGAGAGGCAGTCAATTGGACGGGTCCCAGATAACCGGCCTTGGGGGTCTCCTAGTCGGCTCTGGTGACAGTTTTCCTTTTCAGCTACTCACCTAGTGTCTTTAGGGTGTGTCTACACCCTTCGCGCTAGACTGGTCAGGGCCCCGTTCACACATTAAGACTGGCGACGGGTTACAAGCTTAGGGCTCACCAATAGGTACTCACTTCTCTGTCTACACCCGACAGAGAGGGTCACACATCCCCGGGAAATTTATTTTCCACCATTCCGTCCCAGAAGTAGCTCCTCCTTCTCCGACCATGGAGGACGCCGTCCTCTTGGCGCTCCTCAAGGATCTCCTGCTAAAGGACCCCGAGTTCTTGGCGAAATATGGCGCCAAAATACGCCAATGCTCCACCCCCACTCCGTCTCAGGGCGCACTCGTGGAATTCAGTGACGCAATGGAGAGCCCGTTATCGCCACCTGCATCCGAACAAGGCATTCCACCCTTTGTTCCGGTAGACAATGTTCCGGCTGCTATGTCGGCCCCATTGTCTCGACCGCCATTGTCCCGGCAGTAATTACGCCGGCCGCTAATCCGGCTACTTTTGTCGCGCCCGCCTTTAACCCGGCCGCCATTGTTCCGGTATTGTTCCGCCATTGTTCCGGTTCCGGCCGTATTGTCTCGGCGACAATAAACCCGACGCAGCTGCGCACCGCAGCAACTAACTCGACTCGCCCGGAGAGCATGGACACGTCAGTCTCTCTCTCCGAGGGAGAAGCCCTCTCCTCCTCCTCCAACGAAAACGACTTCCAAGTCGTCGGAAAGGGAGGCAAGAAGAGGAAGGTAAAATCCTCCTCCTCCACTGGCCCGGCCAAGGCCCAGAAACAGGACACGGATACCCTATCGTCCAACTCTCCTCCCACCCCTCCTCCGCGGGCCATTCGCCCCGCCAGCCCCATGAATTGTCCTCCCGCTCCTACCGCGAGGAAGCAGAAGCCCCCTCCTCCGATTTACGTCCAGGAAAAGTCCAAATGGACAGAAATATCTAAAATGTGTGTTGACCGCAAAATTAACTACACTAACGCCCGATCCACTCTCCAAGGGATCAAAGTAAATGTACCCACGTCTTCGGACTTTAGGGATCTCTCCCGCGACCTGCGTGAAAGGAACTACTCCTTTCACACCTACTCTCTTTCGGAGGAAACCCCTACTCGCGTCGTAATAAGGCGCGTACCTCAAGAAATCTCCACCGAGGAGATTAAGAGCGACCTTATCGCTCAAGGGATTCCAGTCTCCGCCGTCCACCGCTTGCATAAAGCGATACAGGGCCTTGTCTACGACATGGTCCTGGTCATCTGTGACCCCACTGAAGGTCACCACCCGATTTTCAAAGTGAAAATGGTTTGCTCGCTCTCGGGTGTTTCTATTGAGAAGCCTTACAGATCCCACTTGATTGGTCAGTGTCATCGCTGCCAATTGTACGGTCAGTCGCAGTCCAACTGCTATGCGACCCCTAGATGCGTCAAGTGTCTAGGCGAGCATGGCACCGCCGACTGCTCTCGTCCTAAAGATAGGGAGCAATGTGCAGAGCCGCCGAGCCTCGTCCTCTGCGGCCAATCTGGTCACCCGGCAAATTACCGGGGCTGTCCGAAAGCCCCGAAGTCCTCCTCTCCGAAACTCGCGAAATGTGCGAGCGACCGCCAGCACAGGAAAAGCCCCTGGGGAAAGCTTCTCCGGAAGGAGGAAGCCGGAGCGGCTTAGTCCTCAATGGCCCTCTCCCTGGGCAAACCTTTCCCACCTCAAAGCTCCCGCAGCTTCGATGCGCTCCAAACCCGCTCAACCCGCTGAAGTTCCAGCGCTGATGGCCACCGCCATCCCAGGTCCTTCGGCAATCACCGCGGCCTCTACGTCTCCACCGGTTGCACAGCAAAGAGCCCCGGGCCGGGACAGCGCCCAAATCATTATCAGCACATACGCGGCCCTCTATTCCACCGCGTTGGACAAAAAGGCCGACGAAATCGTTGCTGCAAACGGCAATCCTCGTCGCCTTGTGGAAATCCTCAACGCGTATCCCGAGATCGCGTTAGTCCTTAAATCCTTAAAATTCTAATTCTCAATGGATAACACAAGGTTAAATTCCACCAAACCCCGATCCCTCAAATTAGGCTTTTTAACTAAAATGGCGTTTCCGGTCATTGCGATGAGATCGCCGCTGTCCTCCTCGACCATCAGCTTGACATCTGACTCCTCATAAACCTTTTTAAAACCTCACCATCGAAACCCGAAAATTGCAAACTATAAACTAGTTCGCAATGACAGGTCTACGCTACTATCCCACCCGACAATGGTCATTGACAATACAAATACAAATACAAAATGTTTATTTCTGTACCAAATAGTGAACATTAGTTTGTGATTGGAGCTTCCTTTTAAGCATGATGACGTCTGTGTTAGGAAACTCCGCTCTTCCGCAGCTTTGGCTGTTTGTACAACTTAGAAATACTCTTTTTTTTTTACATAGTTTTTTAAGTTCGCTTCTTTATAATAATAGTGTGTGTGGGGTGTGAGAGGTGTGTTGCGTGTGTGTGGTGTGTGATGTGTGTGCGTGAGAGGTAAGTCGAGTGTGGATGTGTGTATGAGGGAGTGAGTGTGGATGTTGCTTTGCAAGTATAACCAATTTACATATACTGTAGTAATAACTCAACGTTGTCAACAATGGTTGTCGGGTGGGGTAGTAGCGGAGATGATGGTGATCGGTTGGTGGCCGGTCATGTCGAGCCAAAAGATAGAGCTCTCCAGATGAGAGAGGAGAGGAGGTGGGTTAATAGGGATGCAGTATATTTATTTTCTATAGATTTGGGTGCCACCCTTGTGGCGTCGAGACCTGTCATTGCGAACTAGTTTATAGTTTGCAATTTTCGGGTTTTGATGGTGAGGTTTTAAAAGGTTTATGAGGAGTCAGATGTCAAGCTGATGGTAGAGGAGGACAGCGGCGATCTCATCGCATTGACCGGAAACGCCATTTTAGTTAAAAAGCCTAATTTGAGGGATCGGGGTTTGGTGGAATTTAACCTTGTGTTATCCATTGAGATTTAGAATTTTAAGGATTTAAGGACTAACGCGATCTCGGGATACGCGTTGAGGATTTCCACAAGGCGACGAGGGTTGCCGTTTGCAACAACGATTTCGTCGGCCATTTTGTCCAACGCGGTGGAATAGAGGGCCGCGTATGTGCTGATAATGATTTGGGCGCTGTCCCGGCCCGAGGTTCTTTGCTGTGCAACCGGTGGAGACGTAGAGGCCGCGGTGGTTGCCGAAAGACCTGGGATGGCGGTGGCCATCAGCGCTGGAACTTCAGCGGGTTGAGCGTGTTTGGAGCGCATCGAAGCTGCGGGAGCTTTGAGGTGGGAAAGGTTTGCCCAGGGAGAGGGCCATTGAGGACTAAGCCGCTCCGGCTTCCTCCTTCCGGGGACGCTTTCCCCGGGGGCTTTTCCTGTGCTGGCGGTCGCTCGCACATTTCGCGAGTTTCGGAGAGGAGGACTTCGGGGCTTTCGGACAGCCCCGGTAATTTGCCGGGTGACCAGATTGGCCGCAGAGGACGAGGCTCGGCGGCTCTGCACATTGCTCCCTATCTTTAGGATGAGAGCAGTCGGCGGTGCCATGCTCGCCTAGACACTTGACGCATCTAGGGGTCGCATAGCAGTTGGATTGCGAGTGACCGTACAATTGGCAGCGATGACACTGACCAATCAAGTGGGATCTATAAGGCTTCTCAATAGAAATACCCGAGAGCGAGCAAACCGTTTTCACTTTGAAAATCGGGTGGTGACCTTCAGTGGGGTCACAGATGACCAGGACCATGTCGTAGACAAGGCCCTGTATCGCTTTATGCAAGCGATGGACGGCGGAGACTGGAATCCCTTGAGCGATAAGGTCGCTCTTAATCTCCTCGGTGGAGATTTCTTGAGGTACGCGCCTTATTACGACGCGAGTAGGGGTTTCCTCCGGAAGGGAGTAGGTGTGAAAGGAGTAGTTCCTTTCACGCAGGTCGCGGGAGAGATCCCTAAAGTCCGAAGACGTGGGTACATTTACTTTGATCCCTTGGAGGGTGGATCGGGCGTTAGTGTAGTTAATTTTGCGGTCAACACACATCCCCGGGAAAATTATTTTCCACCATTCCGTCCCAGAAGTAGCTCCCCCTCCTCCGACCATGGAGGACGCCGTCCTCTTGGCGCTCCTCAAGGATCTCCTGCTAAAGGACCCCGAGTTCTTGGCGAAGCGAACTCAAAGCCTCCAGCCAGGGGCCTAAAACCTACATTACTAACGCTCGCTAAGGCCACCCCCTGTGGGCGGCTTAGGGCGTCGCTGTTGGGAGGACAGCAAGATGGGACAGGCTGGATCTGATTTAGATGATTATTATTATCTGGGGAATTTAATGCTACAGGGTCAACTACGGCGCGAGCTGGCACTTGGTCGAGCAAGAGTCGGGGGGGACAGTTACGTCGGGGTCTTCGCGAGGGACCTCGGCGGCGAGCTCGGAATGTCGGTTTGTGTTTGTGCACTGTACTGGTGGCCCTAGTGCTCTCCTGGATGAGACTTATGTGGTCATCTGGATCGGTGAGGACATGCTTGGGACGGCGGACATGACTAGCGGTAATGGTGGAGGGAATATATTGTTTTGTATTTTTTAAGTAAAATTTTCTGTTCTTCTGTGGGGTGGGGACCGGGTGATTTGTAATACAGGCATTTAACGCCTAACTCAGAAACCAGCTCCTCACATTGCTAAAAAAAGGAAAAAAAAAACAAATAATATGTGAAACCTATAATAAGTTTGTCACTGTGAGGAGAAATAAACAACTTATTATTATTATAATAAATCTCAGAAGAAGACTTCTTGTAGACGATAATGAAAGTCAATTTAATTTCTCTCCATTTAGTTTTAAAAGTTTTTGTATAAAATCTACATAATCTAGTAACTTATGCTCGTGACTATAACAAAGAAGGCAATCTTTCTCATTAATAATAAAAATAAGTGAGATTAATAAACTCATTTCATCTCTTACACAGATTAAAAAGGCTCTTACAATGAATCACAAGACTGTAAATAACTTTGACTGGACTCGAAATGGACATGAAAGAAGATTAAAGAGCAATTACCTTTTATGTGGAGGTCATTTGTATTGAAATGGTTTGGGGTCGAGATAAATTGAGTCGCAATATAAATGAGTTAATAACCAATGTTTATTGAGTAAAAACTTTTGAGAAATATTTTGCCAATCGGGTTGCAAGTCGGAGGAATTCAGACACTGTGCCATTCTAAAGCCTGCCATGTGCTCCTTAGAATACAAATAGGTACCTACTGCAGAATTAAAATACACTTACGTAATGGCATGTAAGTACCTAATTTTACTACAAAATTTTGTCTTTCCCTACCCCACCTACAGCGAAATGGATTTTTCGTATCTTGTTGTCATATACGAAAATTTCATTGTGCTGTAGGTTTCTCCAGGAAAATTGAACAGAACCAAACGAATATAAATGTAGAGACTGTTAAATGAAACAGTTATTTTTAATGAAATACGATACGAATAACTTTCTACCAGACGGTTTATCGCCTCTTTTCACGTGCTTAAATATTCCAGCACTAAATTTAAAAGAAAACCTTGTGGCACTAAAGGAGAAACTTATAACGACTGAGTAATAAAGATGGCCACCCTTACTGGCTATTTATCTTAACAACAATACGATAGCATCTGTTGATACATCATCCATTGACTACTACGAAACATAGTTCGATTCTAAGTTCAAACAAAAGCAGACATGGATACGGATTTTGAAAAAATATCATTGATGATTTTTGTTACGTTAAAAGAGGTCCCCTTTCAAAAGGTATCTTTGTTAGGCGTGAGGATTGAGGTAAATTTTCACTAACTGTATTCAATTTATCGTTTCAATTGTTTTCCACAAAATTATTGTCCTCGCACTATTATGTGTAAAATATGGGGGAATTACATAAGAGTTATTGGAGGGTTATATTTTCCACATATTAAAGGTTATGATAAACCTTATATACTTACCCATAGGTGAAAGGGTAGATCAAACTATACATAGTAAGGCTCATGTTTGTATGTTAGCTACGCTAGAAGGAAAATTACGGATGTTTTATTTTTGCTGGCAATGTTACACCAGCTGCATCACGTTGCCTGTTTGAATTATAGTTTGACTAGGTTCTGCCCGCGACTTCATCTGCGATCCTGGATGAAAAGTAGTATATGTCCTCCTCCATGTCAAGGTTTACATATGTGCGATATGTCTACCAAATCCGTTCAGCCGTTTTAAGGTGAAAGCGTAACAAACAAACTTACTTTCGCATCTACACTCGGTTCCAAAAATAACGGGTCAGTCACATAAGTTCGAATATCTACAAAACTGTAAGAGTTAGATCAAAGAAATAAAAAACAGAATAGAGAATATTTAGTTGCGCTCTATAATATACTGGCTGATGAATGACACTTATTTACAAAAAAAACAAAATTTGAAAAATGCTTTATGTCATTATGGTTTCTTTCCATTTCTATTCTGTCACAAAAAAAAGTGAACGACATCCACGTGCATAATCAGTGTTCTGTGAGGTGGAGCATGGCAGTCACGATAGATGAATGTACCAGAATCCTGACCTTCTTGGAACTTGGGCGGAGCCAGCGTGAAACAGCAAAAAACATTGCTGTATCTTTGTCGATTGTTCAACGGGTAGTCCAGCAGTACCGAGAGACCGGATCGCACCTTCGGAGACCAGACAATGGCAGGCCAAGATGCACAAAGGCCAGGGATGACAGATACCTGGCTACAATGCTCCGAAATCGTTTTCAAACTGCAGTTGGTCTAAAAAAAACACTTTATTCGCTTTGGTGGTAGCAATTTAATCGCACAAACAGTGAGGAGACGTCTTGCTGAGGCAAACTTGAAACCAATAAGGCCCGCAAATAGCCCCAAACTGGAACGGCAACATTGAATTGCAAGACAGAGATACGTGCGCGAGCACCAAAACTGGACACTGGACGATTGGTCTGGGGTAATGTTCACGGACGAATCGAAATTCATGCTTTACAAGCATGATGGTGGCAGTTGGTGTACAGAAGACCAGGGGAACGCTTCCATCAAGTCTGTGTGGAGGACAAAGTGGCACACGGCGGAGGCTCATTACTTGTTTGGGCTGGAATTTCTGCCGAGGCCCACACCGAGCTCGCTAATTCAATATGGCACTCTGAATGCAGAGAGGTACGTGGAAGAGATCCTGAATGACCATGTGGGACCTTTCATGGCGAGGATGGACTGGGATGGCAAATATGCCATCCCATTATCATGCATTAATATAATGCATGATAATACGCGTCCCCATACCGCCGGAATTGTAAATAAATCCCTTGGAGAGGTCGGTATCGAACTGATGCAGTGGCCAGCACGAAGCCCTGATTTAAATGCATGCTCTATGGGGTTTTATAAAACCCCATAGAGCATCCTTGGGACGAGCTTGAGCGTTGTGTAAAACGTCGGAACTCCCCACCAATCACGCTACCCGAGCTCACACAAGCACTGGTGGAGGAAAGGGAAGCCATTCCTCAGAAACGGCTCTGAAATTTGGTGTTCAGCATGCCGAATCACCTGGAAGCTGCAAGAAGAGCTCGGAGAGGCAATACGAAGTATTAAAATTATGCGTGTAATGAAAAACATAAAAAAAACATCAAGGTTTCAGAAAAGAATTCTTACTTTATTTTTTTATTTTTTTTTGAGAATAAGAATGAAGGTACACATAAGTTTCAATTTATATTTTTTTTGTATCATTAAATGCCCAATCGAACAGTATTCGTTTAATTATGATAGCATACGTAGTTCGGGAGATATTCGAACTTATGTGACTGACCCGTTATTTTTGGAACCGAGTGTATATCATTAGTTAGGATAAAGCTGTTGCTATTTATAGTTTTCTTAAAACTAAATTCAACAAACTAGGTCATAGAACTGCTCGAAAGCCTACCTGCCTATAAATCATACCCATATGATTCACAAGACGTATGATCATAATCTAAGTTTATGGGTGGGTAGGTAGATACTGATTTGAAATGTCAATTCCCATTGTGATAGTTCGAATCTTCGTAAAATATTATCCGTTTCACATCAGAACATATACCACAACAACAAAAACAGTATCCTAAAAATAAAGCAAACTGAAGGACGACAAAAGGAAACCACCTTTTATCACTTCAAAGAGACTTGATAAACCTATCTTCCTCAACAAACAGAATTATGTACACACATTGTTTACTCTATCGTGTAAGGAAAAACGGAAAAATGGAAGGAATCGGAACAGACTTCAGAGGATCGGTAAACAACACCTGAAGATGTCTTTATGTTGGTTAAGTAATGGTAGGGTAAGATTGCGCAAGACGTACTTACCCCGAAGCGAAAACTGTTATATCCTTAGAGTTATTTAGAATGAACACAATTTAATTTATTTAGCCATCCATCAGTAAAAATCATAAGCAAAATAGTATGTCGTTGAAATAATATGACCCTTAGCTCATTGTCTTAAGGTTTATAAAAAGATATATTTGACTGAATTAATTTCAAACCCAAATATTAATTGAAACTAAAAAACTTATAAGTGATAGTTTCAATAATTACTTTTCAACAAATCATTGAATTACTAATTCCCTTTCTTCACAGGTATGTGTCCACGAGCTACGCTAAGTATACAGATTGACTTGGGAAGAACACGACAGCCAGTTATATAAAGGAAGTGTTGGAAACAGTCATACCGAGTTTTTACCGAGGCGATAAGAAACTGCCGCCGTCTTATTCTGAAGGTACCAAGATATGTCAGGTTCTTAATCGACGGGGGAATATAGTTCCAACATTTGGATGCGGCGTATCTATAACTTCCCCTGAAAGCAGCTGTCTTGTGCGATTGAGTGGAGAGTTGCTACGAGCACTGCCTACTTGCGCATTCTCTTCTACTAGCGATCCAGTTCAGTTTATTGTACAGGTAGGACGGCCGCTTGTAGTTTATAACTCCAAATAGTAGGCATGCCAAGTGCAACTTACGAAGCGACTTCATTTTTAGGATTGAGTGCTTATTTAAAAATGGCGTTACGTGACTTCTTGGTGGTATCGAGAAGCAGAATCGAGCGCAGGCGTTTAGCACCCTTTGGATCAGTCGATCAGTTTTTGCCAGTAGCCGAGGGCCAATAACCGCGTCAGCATAGTTTAGATTAGAAAGCACGAGTGACTCAACCAGCTGGATCCGCAGCTCCTCTGAAAGATAAGGCCTTATTTTATAGAGAATCTTAAGCCGGTAAAAACAAGTGCGCACTGACTCGGCCACGTGTGCCTCATATCTCAACCCAGCATCCATGTTTAGACCAAGATTACGGGCCTCACTGACGCGACTGATCGACCTACCCATCAGTGTAACGTTAAGTGTTGCCGGCACTGCACTGATTTGGTTCTTGGTTCCAAACAGCATATGCTTAGTTTTAGTAGGGTTAAGTACCAAACCATTGTTTTCAGCCCAATATGCTATCCTGTCAAGATCATCGCTAAGGTCCTTTAACGAGCTGTCATAGTCACTTGGCTTAAAAGAGATATAGACTTGGACGTCATCAGCATAAATGTGGTACCTACAGCGCTTTAGGGAATTTATTATATCCGCACAATACAAAATGAAGATGATGGGACCTAGTATTGAGCCTTGCGGACTCCCCAATAACAAGTGAAAGTGACAAAACAAGAGAAGAGCCATTGCTTAAACGTATTTCCACACGCTGCTTACGGTTGGTGAGATAGCTTTGGAACCACTGTATCGCATTTTGATCAAATCCATAATATGTAGTTTAGGTTTGATAGAAATAGATCTATATTAATGCAGTCAAAAGCTCGCGAAAAATCAAGTAGAACCAGGTGTGTGCATAAGCCTTTGTCCTGTGCTGCCAGTACTACGTCGTTTACGAAAGCCTGACTGTAGCTCAGGTAGAATCTGTTTGCCTTTTAGATATTTAGACAGCTGCTGACATACAGCCTTTTCAGTAATCTTGGATAGGCAATGAAAAAAACTAATGGGTTTAAGGTCCATTAGGTCAGTCGGATTAGTTTTTTTAGGTAATGGCCTAATGATTGCGATTTTCCAGATGTTGCTGAAACGATTGAGCTGTTCATAATGTCAGTGATGGTTTTTATAGTATGTGTGAGTGTGTTACACTCACACATACTATAAAAACCCAGTAGTATTACACACACACACAGTATTAGGCTGAGAATCAGCATTTTTCGAACGTCAAAATTACATAAGACAGTCCCCCAAAACGCCCGCCCTTCACCACTTCCTAGTGCTTTAGCTGGCAAGAAGAAGTGGCGCAACAAACTCCCCAGCAGCACAGCTGTCTGTTCGATTAGAAGAACATATTCAGGGTCACCCTATCACAGCCTTCGGCGTTACTTTAGCTGGTGGAAGTATCTCATAATCTGATCAGCAGTTACTGGTTGTAACACAAATGCGAAGCTATCATCGCCATAGCGATGAGACTCAAAGAAAGTGCGTTGTGATGTATTACAGATGGGGTTACCAGGAACACTCAAAAAGTGATTATTTATTTGGTTCGGATCTCTGAAGTAATTAGGGAGGTCATCTAATTGCTTCCTATTTAGTCAAGTGTTTTTTTTTTAATTTTTCCATAATGTTTTAGGTTCTTTGATTTTGTTATTTATTTTGAATTTGAAGTATCCAACTTTTTCTCTAAATAAGGAATTTACCACCAGAGAGAAGTAGGCAGGCTAGTATAAAACTTACAGAATTGTCACAAACAACCACTAAAGAGGTTTCAAAAATTATTCACGAATTGAAAACTAACACGAGCACATGCCTCGACGGCATCAGTACTAAAATAATTAAATGTATTAAAGATTTACTTTTGGAAGACTTGCAGAACAATGCAGATGTGAGTAATTATCGTCCAATTATTTCAAATATTAATCGTACCGATTATTTCTAAAATATATGAAAAAATCATTCATAATAAGTTACAAGTTAACTTAAGTTCTATTAATTTAATTTACCAAAACCAATACGGCTTCCGAAAGAAATCAAACACCCTATCCGCGACTGCTGACCTTATTTCTAACTTAAAAAACTAATATTGATAAAAAACAAATAGCGCTTGTGCTCCTCATTGATTTAAAAAATACATTTGACACTGTAAATCACAAACTTCTTCTTAAAACCTGGATAGTATAGCTATGGCTGGCTTTGCATTAAAAATATTAAATTCTTTTCTTACTAATAGTTACCAGGTGGTCGGTATTGGTGAACATCAAAGTGAACCCAAACCCCTTACTTGTGGAGTACCACAACGTTCTATACTAGGCCCTTTATTATTCCTTATCTACATCAACAATATCAATCAAATAGGTCTTAAGGGAGTTATTTCACTGTATGCCGATGATACCAGTCTTTTTTACTTTGGCATTAATATAGAAGGAATTGTTAAAGAAGCACGTAGCACTCCTAATAGACTAGCTATCTGGTTACAATGTAATCTGCTTACTATAAATGCTAGTAAAACAAAATACATAAAAACTTTATACACATGGTGAATTAAATATAAATGATTAACCCACACTAAAAACAAATACAGAAAAATATTAAGGTACTCTTTATGATAAACTTACAATGAAACCTCACATTGAGAAACTAAGAAAAAAGATATCATCACTGACTGGTGCACTAAGAGGAATTGTCCGACGTCTCCCACTACAGGTCAGATATATTATTTATAACTCGATGGTTAAACCACATCTAGATTATTTAATCGAAATAAGGGGAAGTGCTACCAAAACTCATCTTAAAAAACTACAAACATCTCAAAATAAAAATTATTAAAGTCATTTTCAATTACGATTATTTAACATCTTCTCAAAAGGTTTCTACAGAAACGAAATTAATGAATATTGATAAAATTTATAAGTATAATACTTGCATACTTGTACGTAAAATTATTAATAGAGATATACATAAACAAATAACATTTACAGAAATAATGTAAATCGAAAAGCGCATGACGAGGCAGGCTAACCATACAATTTTAAGAGCACCGAGGACAAACTACGGTAGAAAGACTGTCGTATATGAGGGGGCTGAACTCTATAACTCTATCCCTAAAGTAATTAAGGAATCAAAATCACTTCCAGCTTTTAAAAGACTATTGAAGCACCACCTGAACAATGTATGAATTGTATATTTTTACATTTTAACTAAATTTTTGTTTATAACCCAGAGAAACCGTCGTTTATCTTTATTATTATGTTTTTCCTCATAGGAGTGAAAAAAGGTATTCTTTTTGAGTGAAATAAATCATCTTAAACCAAAAAAAAAACAACGATTTCACTATTACTAACATCCGTTTATTACTATCCTAAAACTCCTTGTGAAATTCTCTGATGAGAATACGTCCTCAGATCAAAAGCCCAATAAAGCCGTCTCTTAGCCAATAAGAGTGGGCCATAAAACTTTCACGAAACATAGGCTGTGGGTCTGTTGGTAAGCTACAATTTTATTGTCTTCGCAGTGATCGAATGTTTGTTTAGACACGTAATGTGGGTGAACCCTTATCGGTAGTAGTGTGGACGTGCCGATTAAAGTGGGGTTTTGTCTTGTACTTCGTTAAAATAAGAAACAAGTCATTGTAATTATTGTGAAACCTTTGAGCCAAGGTGACAATAACCAATACACTTTCTAATGTTTTCTTTTTATGGTAATTCGGTGAGGTTGCAACTAAATACTCGTAGTAGGTAGTATTTATGTCTTATTTTTTCTGAAATATTTTTAATCATACTAGCTGTTGCCTGCGCCTTAAATTTTAAAATTAAATCGTAAAAAAAAAACAAACTTACTTTTGCATTTATAATAAAGAATATAGTTAGGTACATTAAGTAAGATAATATTTAAGTTATATTATAATCATATGAAGTTAAATTCTGATTAAAACCGTAAGAATTAAACAAAATCGTAGTAGATTATAGGTATTTCTCAAACAATTAACATTCCTATTAGGTTAAGTTCTGATGCTTAAATTCATCACCTTTTAAGAAAGATAAAGAAAAAGAAGTTTTTTATTCTCCACAAACAAAACGCACATTTTAAAACTAAAATGCAATGCAATTAAATCATGCAAGAACATATTATATTCTTGCATGGTGTAAAGTACGGTAACCTACGTATAAATTTGGCTGTTTTAAAATGACAGAATGAGGTAATCAATATTGATAAACATATTTATTAAAATCCAAGAAGAAACAACCTACTTAAAAAAACATTTCAACATGAAAAACTACTCTAATTTCGGAAGTCGATATCTTTTGATTTTGTATTAACTTTTTTTGCCACCGACTTCCGAAACTTAAGTTATTTTTCATTTTGTAGTGCATTGTTTGGAAGCCGGTTGTTTTTTTGCATTTATTTTAAATAATACAACGCTAGAAGGTTTTTCTGGAGTATGAAAGGATCGTAGCAGGTCGCGTTCTGTAGTTTCTGCGTTCTTCTCCATAGGCACATACTCTTCTTTGAAATGGGCAACTATCTTCATCTTTACGACCAATCACTGGCACTTTTGAATTGTCAAGGTACCTACCTTGACAATTCAAAAGTGCCTGTGATTGGTTTATTTGAAATTAATGCTTTGAATTTGAGTTTTCCAAAAAAATATCACGCGGGAATTACCAGCATGACAAAAAAATTGATAGTCTTTGTCCTTTCCCAAAATGCCATCTATGAAATTTGTTCAGTCGGTTAGGCGTCAAAAGGTTTCTTACAGACAGAGTAAATTTTTAATTTTTATTAATAAAGAATGGATGTATGTAAGCTTCCTTTGGCGCGTGGCCAAAATCGGAACTAACGCTACTAATCTTGTTTTGTCAAAACAATTTCTGAGCCCATTTCAGAAAAGTATACCAACAAAGCTCCTCTGTAAATGTCATTCACGGGCCAAAAATATCCTTGTTGTTTGTTACAGTAATCCATAGGTAGGTTCCAATAATTAATATTTTTCTAGCCTCCATGACGTATTTATTGTCACTCGCACATATCCAATGTAATACGCAGTAACACAAACTTAACTAAACACAACCTTAAAAAAAAACATTACAAAAAGAAATAAATAAATGTCCTGTACGAGGCCAAATGGCTCCTTTTTTTTTTGTTCCCGTGTTGGAAAATCCTCATGGATGTCCTCCACCCTGGGCCGGGCGGAGGGGTCTGTTAGACTCTTTCTGGCTAAAAACCACCCCGGTGTACCATCTCACACCTACGTCAGGGTCGCGGGAACATATGATTCTTCCGCAACCCCGACTGGTGCCGGCCCGCCTATGCAGGCATCCTCAGGTTGGCGGGGGGAGTGAGGTGTTTGACTCCCCCCGCAACGTCTAAGAGGGGCGCGCATGGAACACTACGCGCCGCCACCTCAGCTCCTGATGTATTGGGGGGCGGCGGACGTCCCCGAGTCCGTCGTCCCTGGACCCATTTAAGGGGGCTGGAAGAGGGCGATGTCCGCCCTCCGCCTGCGCCCGGTATGCCTGCTGCGGATCGGGAGAGTGGACGAGATCTCTCTTTCTCCCTTTCGCCTTATGACTCTGACGGCCATTGCTCTCTGCGGCTTTCGCAGAACAGAGATGCTAGCGGCCGTCAGGTCAGCCGCCCAGATCGGAGCCCCGTATGATCCCCACGTAGAGCCGCCTACAAGCGGCACTCGGGCCCCCCAGATTGGGAAGCAGCGCTAAAAGCGCCCCAGCCGCGCCCAACAACTTGGGCGCCAGCCGCCGAAAGTGGGGTCCGAAGTCCCACTGGCTGTCGAGCACCAATCCCAGATATTTCATGGTGGGCTCGACAGCGATCCGGACCCCCCCCACAACAATGTGTGATCCGGCCGGCGGCGCCCGCCGGGGCCATGAAACACTATGGCCTGCGACTTGTTGAGGGCCACCTCCAGGCCTAGGCGACGTATGCGGCTCACCACCTGTGAAACCGCAGCCGTCGCCAGCAACGCTGCCTCCCTGTACGAATTCCCCCGGGCCGTGACCAGCGTGTCGTCAGCGTAACACGTCAGGTCTACGCCCGGTGGGAATTCGCCCCTCAGTACACAGTCGTACCCGATGTTCCATAGGAGCGGCCCTACGACCGAACGCTGTGGAACACCGCACGACACTTGGCGCTGGTTTCCGCCATCACGTCCCATGTAGGTGACACACCTCTCCGCCAGATAAGCCCCAACGATGCAGCGGAGGTAGAGAGGCACCCAATGATATCGCAGTCCAGGAAAGGTGTTGAAGGCGTTGGAGATGTCCAAGGACACCGCCACCACCACCCCACAGGCCAAATGACCCCTATCTCAGCATAAGCTCCAACACGGGTCCGGTGCGGGTTGGTAGATGTCCCATGCCTTCGAATTTTTATTTCCAGGAGATGCCGGTTCCCTCACGATATTTTCCTTTACCCTGTCTGGATCCACATCCATCCTGTTTTCTTTCTCGGCCTTCACGAGGACTATTATTGCCAATACGGTTCCGCATGACGGTAGCCGTAATGCGGGACCGTATTGGCAACAATAGTACTGTCAGTGATGACGGATCGATCCAGTACAATGTGAAATTACCATTTTCGAGCACTTTTTTCTTTTTCTTTTTTGGGTGGGAAATCATCAAATGACTTCTCCCGCTCTGGGTGGAGCGGGAGGGCGTGTCAGACTTTTACGAACTAAAACCCACCCGTGTTCCTTCAGTTACCTGTGCCAGGGCCACGGTTACTCTTTCGAATTATCCGCGACCCTGAGGCGTCGGCCCTACCGGACCCCGTCATTTTGTGCTGATCTCTTTGAGGCGCGCGTGGAATTCGCCGCGCCGTCGACCCGGGCCTGGTCCCTACCGGACGGCGAACTACCTATTGCTCGCCGTCCGCAATCCCACGCCTACGGTGGCCGGGAATCTTCAGGGGACTCCCGACGCCCAGGGCGTCTCCTGCGGCGGCTAGTGGGGGCGTGAGGGCGCAAGGCTCTCTCCCTCACGCACTCCGCCTCCTCCTTCGCAGAAAGAGGTGACGGCTTTCCATTCCCTCTCGCTCCGTACAGTGGCCTGGACCAGGGCCGGACGCGAGAGATTGCCGCCGCCGATTGCCTCCGCGAGGACACTGCGGTGCACCGCCCAAGCTGGGCAGACCTCCACCGTATGCTCCACCGTGTCCTCCGGGCGATTCACACAATGGTGACACCCGGGCGTTTCCTCCCGCCTTGCGCGAAACAGGAACCTCCCGAAACAAACGTGTCCGGTGAGGATCTGTGTCAGGCGGAAGGTAAGGACGCCGTGGCGCCTCTCCAACCACTCCTCAAAGAGGGGACTTACCGCCGCTATTGTGGCGTGCCCAGCACTGGGTTGCGACAATCGCACCCTCCATGTCGCCATGAGATATCTGTCCGCTGTACCGTGATTTCTCGCGGCAGTGGAGTTACACCCCGGCGTTTTGCCTCCTCGTGCCATTCCCATATGTGCGCGAGGGCTTTTGCCTCCAAATCACTAGGCGGATTTTCCAACACTGGGTCGGACACCGGTTAACATACCTGTAGTACGTACCGTCACATATATATTATAATAACGGTATCTCAAAGGATTTCAACATTGACTCCATCACGCCCCTTTTTAGGTAACATCATCATCATCAGCTCTACCTACGTGGGTATACGTGAACATAGTAGTTACTTTGTTGATCACTCCATTCGTCATGATGAAAAAGTAGGTGGCAAACAAAAGGGACTCAAAATAGACCTCGACAGTATAAGCCCATTGTTCATAGTAGTTTTATTAAAAAACTGTTTTTACGATTCAATTTCTGTAATTTTCAACTTGCGGTGAATCCAACGCGAATTTGCACGTTGTACGTAAAATCTCTACGTTACAATAATTTTAATTCACATGGGACAACAGCGTTGGGTGATAGTTGGATTTAACAGAATGTGTATCTCGGTAATACTGACTGACTAGAGTACTTATCAAAGTTTAATTTGTATTTTTTTGTTTCAGAATAATTGGTGCCAGCAATTATTCTAAAACAAAAAGATACAAATTAAGCTTTCACTATGGTCTAAAAAAACCTGTTATCGAGAACTAGTAACTTTTATTTTATTTTAAATTTAAATAGTAACCATGATGTCTTTTTTCTTACATTATGAAAGAGTAGATTTTTTTGCGCAATTTCAGGGTTGTTTCCGTTGTGAAATTTGATTAAAACGTTTTTTTTTAGACTAAAAATTCAAAGACATGTGACATTTACCAACCGACACTTGACACGCGTGGTGTATTACTGCCCACTCCCTCTCACAGAGAAGAGGCCTGTATTCCAGCAGTGGGAACGTTATGGGCTAATTATGCCTGTAAAGTATTTATAATATACATCAGCATATTTTTTTGTGTTATGGTTAAAATTCACAACAATATATCGTATCATATGTTGTCCAACTTTGACTGATTAGTGATATTCATTAAATGTTACCAGTCCTCTGTTGCCGGAACTCACAGTTCCAATTAAACATATGGAATAGAATAAAAGATTCATGTTTATGACGTCATAACAAAACAATCATTTTCAATAGAATTTGCAAATTATTCAAAACATTATTTTGGTTTCGTTCGATACAGTTGTTGGATTGGTCCTGGACTATTATTGATTAGTACAATAATATTCTTGCAAAACTACCTCAAAACTGAAAATTAAATGGCACCTCTTTTTTGACCTGAAAAAACTTTGACTCCCTCTAAAATCTAAAGCCTCCATAACCCTGTAAAATGCAGCCAGTAGCCGCATTCAATTCACAGGTCTGTGCGTGTAAAAACTAAAAACATTTTAATTGAAAACACACACTGCTGCTATTATGTGTGCTAATTTAAGATTAATTTATAAATTTTAAGATAAGTGAAAGTTGATGCCGCTTTTATGTGGAATATTTTTTTTGTTAAAATCTATGGATAACTATGGCATAATTTGCATGGATCCAATACCTAAGGAGACAAGGTTATGAACGGTGGGCGTTTTGGGGGAATGTCTTATGTCATTTTGACGTTCAAATAGTGCTGATTCTTAGCCTATTTTGAAAAATAAAAAAGTTTTTGTTGTAAAGTTTTTTTTTATAAATAAAACCTGGTAATTCATTCAACAGCATGTTTTTTTGTTTTATTACAATTCATGAACCAGGTACCTTAGGGTACCATAGGTAGTTCCATGAAAGTCAGTAGTTAGTACTGCGTTTGAAGTTGGTGGCGGTCGTTACCACTGGGCGGCTCTGCTCTCAAAAAGGTGAAGGAAAACATCGTGTCAAAAGCGGCATGTTCTAGAACAAAAACATCGAAGACAAATAGTTTTAAATATTCAAAGACGATATTGAATACTGTTTGTATATAGCTGCAGTATACCTATGCCTACCTATACCTACCTATTTCTACCAATCCGCACTGGGCTGGCGTTGACGTGGTGGATTATGGCTCACTCTGTTTCACCGAGAGGAAGCCTGTGTCCCAGCAGCGGGAACACTATAGGCTGATTATGATTATGGAGTAGAAATTGATGACATGACATGGATAGTCAGTATTCAATTGAAAGGTCCAAAGACTAAGGTAACGTTGTTCTTCCGCCGTGGCAATGACGGCTGAAGCCTGTATTCTAGCTTTCTTTATCATAAAACTGACCAAAATGTTTCAATTAACATTCTCACAGAAATCTTATTTTCATTACACCGCTACTATAGAAAAAAATAAATTAATTTGTTAATTACAAATACTTAGCGAATCCATCATTAGAAAGCGGCTTTTGTCAGAAAAATAAACTTGTTCAAATAAAATCTCTTTCATAACTGTCGACATAAAAGGCGAAATCCTCTCGAATTAATTTCTGTAGTTGATAAAATTGGTCTCAATGCGAGCGTAAAGCGATAATTGCACATAGCAATAAAAACGGGTAGCGATTACTTTTTTATGAAATAAAATATAGGTAGATATAGGTATACTGCGGCTATATACAAACAGTATTCAATCTCGTCTTTGAATATTTTAAACTATTTGTCTTAAGGTTTTTCAGGGCGGTTCAATTTAATTAAACCTTTGATATGTTTAACTTTAGACACAAACCTCGCTTTCTATGAAATATAGGAAACTTATATAAACACTCATTTTGTTAGTACTTATTTTATCATCATCATTTCTACTTTTAATAACAAAAACACTAATTCCTACACGCAGTACAGCCAGTGGTATCGGCCCTGACTTACGAGTGAGTTGTAAGTCGTGAGTTCGAACCCAGACAGGCACTTTACTTTGTGTTTATAATTTAATCACCACTACTCTCAAAACAGTGAAGGAAAACATCGTGAGGAAACCGGGATGTCCTAGAATCAAAAAATCTAAGACATGTGATATCTACAAACCATCATGGATTTTGGCCCACTTCCTGTCACTATGAGGAGGTATTGGTCCTTGGTGGTTATATTATGCTGATTATGCATATGCACCACATCTTCATCGGTCTATTTACAATTCCGCTAACTGTTGGACTAAATCTAATTCAAAATAATACTACTCTAAAAATACCACTCAAGGAAATTGAAAGTGATGTCGTGTAAAAATGAATCTGTGGAAACGCCAATTAGTGTGAGTGAGAAGTATACTTTTCAATTCTACTGACAATATTCCAAAGTGATGCGAGCACTTTATTAAAATTAGCTTTTACGCCGCCATGATGTTTTTGTACTTTGTCGTTAATTGGATTATTGAATGCTCATCTCGAGTACTCAAAGTTTCTCGTGATTAGGAGAAAAAATTTAAGCTGGAAAAAATTTAAACAGTGAATAAGATACAAGTTTTTGTGAAGGTATTTTTTTACTTTTACGACCAAAAAAGAAACCGATGGCTAATGGATTTTACAAGTACTTACATTTTTATTATAAAGTAGGATGGCGAGGTTGGACCCGCGTAATTTAAAAATTAAAGGAGCACCGTTTGCGGAAAAGATAATATTAATTATTATTACAAGTTTGAGTTATGTTTAAAAATATTGAGTTACTATGTGGTGGGAATTTAAGTTATTAATGATTTTAATTTATTTATAAACAAGTTATCGTGCAGTTTCAGAATGGAACGTTTTTCGTGAATTACATTTAAACATTTCAATGTAAATTATTGTGGCGTTGTAGTCGATTTCCTACAGATCACCTAAAACGCACATGACTAGTTACGGTTCACGAGAGTGACATCCCTAAATCTTTCAAATTCCCACCACGTCACTCGGTGTCGTGGTATGGATTGGGTTATAAATATCCCTGCTTGACGCCTAACGTTCCCTTTCCTTCGCAACAAGCAGCTCAAGCAGTAAGTTTAAATAACCCCCAGATAAACGGGTAAGTGCTCAGCGTGATTGCCTTTATTCTTAATTGTGTCCTGCCAGATCGCATTCTCTATGTTTTTCTGTCTGCGCGGTCTGGCAGCTAATGTAATTGTTCTCGTCAGCCCCCCCTATGACTGTCGGGAAAGCTATTTACCGATAGTGGCTTCTGCCACATCACCTGTCACCTTTACTGCACCTTTGTGAATGCGTGCGCATGCTTCTCGCATTCTTCGCTTTGCTTGCCTCGCCGCACTGCGCCTTGCTGTTCGCTTAAATCGCCTGGCCACGCGGCGAGGGACCTCCGAGAATGCCCGCGGCATGTGCACGGCATAACCTAAAATTGTAAATCGCCACGATGGGTGAGTCTTCCTCCATCCACCTTGCTTTGGGCTTACGGCTGGGATACGCACACATCGACGGAGGTTTGCAGTCCTGGCACAACGCTTACGGAAGCACCCGCCTCGCGCTGATTCCAGGGTTCCAGTATTAGGCTTCGCTGCTAATCTCCTGCCTACCGCTGACTGACGTCCTCGCTGCCTCCACCCTACCGCTGGAGAGACGCCAGTCACGTGGACTACACACGCGGCCGCTACCGCCGCCTGACCTGCCATCCACGTGGCTCGTGGGTGCCGAGACCCCACGCCCGCCACGTGTTGAGGCCCCTGCCTGAGCGGACCGTACCTACACGCGGTCATGCATCCGTGCGTAGTGCTGCCCACGACTGGTGACCTCTGGAGTCACTCCTCTGCCCTGCTGCCTGCCCTGTGACCTCACGCCGGACAACGTGCTGCGGTGCGGCCAAGCCCAGGGCAGTAACGTTCCTTTCTTTCTATAAAAGTGACCAGTGAACAGTACACAGAGACCTTAAAACCCACTACCCTGAATTCTGTGTCTCGTGTCTCAAATAAATGTGTTAAGTGACCCTTTGGTTTCATTCTATCTACCTACCAAGAAACCCACTTGCCACATTATTGATTTAACTTCTTACACCTCAGTACGTTTTTGCTAGATGTCAATTGGTGAGAGCTTCAAAAAACTAACGATTGCTCTGTAATAAATTTGAATAGTTTCTGGAAATTAAAGCCAATTGTTTGCAAATTACTACAAAATAAACATACGTATTGTCCATGTGCCGATATTGTCAATTTGTGTGCGAGTAGTGGTAGTAACGGGGTAAGTGTTTGCGTCTATTTAACGAAGTGTAGGTTGGTTAATTGGAGATGTGTTTGCAAGGCTGTTTTTTATTATTTGTATTTAAAAAACCGCTAGTTTATATGGAAGGATGGACAGGAGGATGATGCTGTTAAAACTTTGTGATACCTGCTTTTTTCAGGTTGATTTAATCCGACCACTGTAGTAAGAGTACACAGGTACGTAAATCTAAGGCACTAGGTTTCATCCTGAGCCGATTTTAAAAATATCAAAATACTCAAAAATCTTAATTGTGCTTTTGTACATAGTCATCTCGAATACTGCTCACCAGTATGGAATCCCATTTACAATACTAACGTCAATCGCATCGAAAGTATTCAATAGAAATTCTTAAAGTGCATTCAGTTTAGATCCAAAACCTATTTGCCTAATTAATACAGCCGCTGCAGGAAGTTTCACATTCTTCCACTAATTGAGAGGAGAAAAATTGCAGACATGGTACTCTTATTCAATTTGGCACATCGTTCAACCGACTGTTCTGAATTTAGTAGCAAAATTGGGTTGCGTATTCCATCCTTTACCTCAAGGAATCATCAACCTCTGTATGTTCCCTCTGTGCGGTGCATATATCGACAAAACTCATATATGATAAGAGCTTGCAGGGCTTATAACTCGATGTGATAAACTACACTCTGAGTTGATAAACTAGATTTATTTTCCACCAGTGTTCCTAAAATAAAATAAAACTGTGCAAAAAGATCTTTGAAAATCACTAAAACCTATTCAGTCTTTTCTTAATTCTCTCCAAGTGCTTACTTACTCTTACTTTATCTTGCCTGTGTACTATTTCTTGTGCTACCCTCTTATTGTCAGTGAAAACTTTTAATTGGCCTTCTTTTATTATTTGTAACTATCGGTATCCTAGACGTAAGTTTTCTAAATAAATATAATTTAAACAGAGTTCCATAATCCCTGTAGTCGTATGTTAGCAGTTCTATGAATCATCAATAAGACGGCAACGTATATAATTATGTTTATGTATACGAGTTTGAATAAAGACGAAACTCAGCATTGTGTATACCTAGTTGTCGCCGAATATACCAGCGATGCAAATCTTCCACTTCTAAAGGAACCTTAGTACTTCATATACACCAGGTTTATGTGGCTAAACAGATGTAGAAGGAACCTATAGATATCTACCTATTGATAGAGATTTTCGTTCAGATTCAGCATTATTTTTATTGGCCAGGAGAAAACACCCTGATGTCCTTAAAAGTCAGGTAAGTAGTACTGCAACGCGCAAGTAGTAATGACTCGGATATAATAAGAAACGTGCGATAAGGCTGCCCATTGTATTAAGTTTAGTTTTTTTTTTTTTGTTATGTCATTTTGTGGTGTACAATAAAGTATATATAAATAAACAAATGTGGACGAAGCAAAAGGAGTAGGTATGTAAGAATCGTAGCAGGTGCTACCTTCCCCCCCTGGGATATATGTGTGAGTTTCAGTAAATATGTATAAATACGCCATCCTGCTACTAAATAATAAAACAATAAGTCCATGCCCAAACTACTTTTAGATTATTTTAGGTTATAATCTTCTGCCTTGTATATGTCGTTCTTTAACAATTCATAGGTTTCCATAATATACGCAACCCCTATCAATGGGTCCCAACTTACATGCAAGCTCGCCATTCTTCTTTTCCTGAAATTCCTAAAAATAAACTCGAAGTACCACTCTGTATCGCATTTTTTTTCTATGAATATTTTACTAACACAAATGCCATCAATTGCAATAATATCATTAAAATACAAATTGAAACGTTATTAATTGATATTTCAGCATCTTCCTCCCTAAACAAACCAAAACCTTTTAACTAAAAACATTTTCAGAATGAAATAAATTGATCAGTTATGAAACAAACAACCAATGTTTACCCAAACAGAATTCACACAAAAATAATAACAGTTTGTAAACAATATCGTGCAGATGACGAATTGGCACAAATAAACAGTGTTTTTGGAGTACGTGACTCCGACCAAGGAAACTTTTGGACAATAAGTTTTCCGCGACAATTTTACGAGATTCTTCATTTTTTAGATCGACGTTGACTTTTGCCTTGGATTCTTATTAATGACAAGTTATAGTGCTTATTTTTAAGAAATGGCCAAAATCGTTAACTGTTATTAATAATTTGTTTCAGGCGTATAAAAGAATCTTTAATATTAATTACAAAAAGTTTCGATTTAGGAACAATTCCCGCATTTTGATTAAGAGCCACCTGAAACTTAATTTCAGGGCGTTTAAATGCTTTGATTACAAAACACTTGTACTACATATCATTAAGAGTCACAGCAAAATTTATAAATTTAAAACCCGTTTTTTAGAACAAGGCTTGAATGAAAAATGTGAAAGCTGAAATTAATAACACTTCGACATGTTATAAATGCACCTCATTCATATCAGTGAACAGAAAAGCTTCAGTAACACGACTATATTCACACTAGTCTTGAATATGTTACACACATCTTAATGTAAACTCTTGTTTGATGAACAACTGAAATGTAACAAAACTAAACATGGTGGCAGCATCGACGCGCAACAGACTAAAATTGATAACAGACCAAAAATTACTACGCCAGGGTGTTTAGAATCATGTACTGAATCCATGGTTTCAGATTTCGCGTCGATTACCCTCCCAGCCTATATAATTAGCATTCTGCGAAGCAGTAATGCTCGCGAAGGAGGAGGCGGAGCGCGTGAGGGAGAGAGCCTTGCGCCCTCACGCCCCCACTAGCCGCCGCAGGAGACGACCTGGGCGTCGGGAGTCGCCTGCAGATTCCCGGCCACCGTAGGCGTGGGCTTGCGGACGGCGAGCAATGGGTAGCTCGCCGTCCGGTAAGGACCAGGCCCGGGTCGACGGCGCGTTGTGTTGATGTCAGCACAAAGTGACGGGGTCCGATAGGGCCGACACCTCAGGGTCGCGGGTTATTCTAAAGAGAAAACCGTGGCCCTGGCACAGGCAACTGAAGGAACACGGGTGGGTTTTAGTCAGTAAAAGTCTGACACGCCGTCCCGCTCCACCCAGAGCGGGAAAAATCATTTCATGATTTCCCACCCAAAAAAAAAAGCCTATATAATTAAGTACGTTTCCAACGAAATTCGTTGCTCAATTGTTGTTGTTCAATTTGAGCTATCTTGTGTGTAATATATTTCAGTGTGTCTTCCAAGTTCCAAGCCCAGAGGTAATGGACCGAACTTCAACCGTCGGTTGGAAGTATGTGAACTTTGAGTTACTACTTTGATGCAATTTGCAAGTTAATGCATCCATATTGTTTCCCTAGCGGCGTGGGAGTCTAAGACGTGAAAGAAAGTGGGTGTGAAATGACATAGTAATGTAAACTTTGTTTATTTTAGTTTGGTGTTAAGTGCCTTCGAGCAAGGAAATGTGGAACTTACAAACGACACATCTTGGAATTATGAAAAAGTTCACGAATAAAATAACTACATAACATAACATCAGGCCTTGTTTCTTCGAAGGGTTGGGCAGAGGTGTACCTATAGTACACCCACATTTCGCCAGTTATGTTTAAGTCCCATGTAATGGGGGGCGAAAATAACTACCTAGTTCGTTTATTGTTATTCAACAAGTTGTTTGATGTAGTTTTTGAAACTGAACATCCACGAAACTAAATTCAAATGTAAAATACACAAACGCCTGCGTTTTGGATAATATTATAAAATGCTTGCATAAATAAACGTAAGTAAACACAACAGAAGGAAACGCTACGAATGATCTTATTAAAATAAACAGTCGTGAAAGCGTAAAGGCTTATTTACATGAAGAATTTTTATCGCCTCGAATAGTTGATAATCGAAAGGAGATAAACTCATGTAAACAATATGTGCAATACTCGCATGTAAAGCGACGAGAGTCGCCTCGTTTGTCAAATATCAGTTTAAATTTGATCTGCAAAAAAAAATAAGAGCGGATCATATTCGTGGGCAATTCTTTTTCTCGCTTAGATATATGTAAGTAAATACATGAGCCTTAATGGCAACCATCCTATGAAACTCGCATTGACATTCTCGCTTCTCGACGAGCCAGAAACTCTCTTTGAGTAAGTGAGTCTTAACACCCCAAGATTTGGCCCAGAAATGTACATTAACTTAGTTTATCCACGTCTAATTATTAAGTTTGTTTGAAATATCGCTATCATAGCAACAAAACTTTTGTTAATGAGTGTTGGCGAAGAGAGACATAATAATTATACTTTAGAATAAATATAATATTATTATAATTATATAATATTATAATACTTTGGTTTTCGTACTAAGATTAATATAAATCTTCTGTCTTTCAGCTGTAGAAATGTAGACAGGAACGCAGCGCGGGTTTTATAATTATTTGATTTTCTTTTGTTTTAAATGATCTTAGAATTTAGTTCTGCAATGGTAGTGGTTATAAAATGGTAGAAGGGGTGTTGTTTTAATCATTACAGATTCCTTAACCATTGGTAATGGTATGTGATACATACCATCACGTGGTGCGGCTAATAGGACTGACAGCATCGCCAATTTAAGTGCTAAAAACATTTTTGTGATCGCGAAAAAACCTTGAAAATCAAAAAATCCGATGTGAAAATGAATTTGTTTCGAAATTGATAACTGTAATGAGCAATCTGTTAAGCAGCAGCAAATCAGGCAATGTGTATGGATGAAATACAGTAAACCAGCAATATAAAGGTCAAATTGTTTTGTCACAAACGACCCGTTTGCCCTTAATTACGAAGAATTTAAGCTTGCCTACATATATTTAAGCAAGTAGGTTGAAATTATTTTATAAATCGTTAACAAAACTCTTGAATTAGTACGAACTCTGGTCCTCCGTAAACATAAATGGTTTAAACTCCCGAATTTTTAAAGTCCACTGTTATTCAAATTTATTCCTTGGAAAGACAAAAGGTGAGTTTTATTAAAAAAGTTCTACCATGAGAATAAACGGTCACCACGAATGGTCTTAATCGCAAAGGTGGGTTTAAACCAAACAAACAAATACCTGGAGCAAAAGCGTGAAAATTACTTTCTTAATTTTTTATTATTAATAAAGATATGCACAATTTAAAAAAAAAACTGCACAAAGGTGTACTTACTACTGAAGCATTTTCTACCAGTCCCGCACAAACAAAACGCACGTTATAAAAAATAAATACAAAAAACAAAAATTACACACATACAAAGTAGCCAAAGGCCTCGTATTCAGATTATAAAAATAAAAAAAAACGTTTTTGTCAATTGCCTGATGTCACTCAGCACCAAAGACAATACAACACTTAGCTCTGTTTGTGTTGCGACATTGGCAAATGACATTAACGCAAACAATCCCAACAAAAATAAGATTGCGAAGTGACTAGAAAACTAATTTTCTTAACAACAGTAACAAGAACAATAATTAAGCTGTGCTACGCATCTGTGCAAGAACAGGTCGTTGCTCAGCAAAACGCTATGACTTCGGACCAACCGCGCTGATTTTCAGCAACTACCTCTCGAAAGACGAAATGATGTAATGTGGTGTGGTGTGTCTTGTTCGTTTGATGTAAACATCAATGATTTCATCGGCTGTAACGCCATTTACAATGAGCGTACATCTATACTAGAATTCGTGCAGACTACAAATTAAGGCAACCGAGTACTCAGTTGCGAAAAGAACACGTGCGAGCCCCAAACATCAAAACCAAAATATCATAAAATCGATGCATTCCTTGAAAAGGGTTATTCTAGAGCTTACGAGTATAAGTTGCATGTTTGACCTTGAAAACTTGTTGTTTTGAGTTTAAATAACGTTTACATCAAGCAAAGATTACGCAATAAAAACTATGCTTTTAAAATACATTGCCGAAATTATGAGTTGCGCACAATTAGAAAGAAAGAAAGAAAATAAATTTATTTGACGCAAGTTAAGTCCCACAATATTAACACAAAATAAAACAAAATAGAAGAATAGTATTGTGTACCTCACGGCTGCGCCAAATTGGCCCAGTTCAGCATAAATTCCAGACAACTAAGTGCCTGACGCTGGTTTTCAACTCGACCCAACGAGCACGTCTTACGGAGAAGTGAAACAGAAAAATGAAACATTAACCGCTACTTTTAGGCTTGAAAGATCTAAATCTCAGTTGCAGCGTTCATGTGCAGGAGCAGAAGAAATTTACACACCAAAACGTCCATACGAATAAGCAGTCAGCTCCGTTAATGTATTGGCAATTATTCTTTCTCTCCGTTTTAAAAATTTTACCGCCATTACTGATCGCTTTTTGCGAATATTATGCGTTGAGTCATGGGCTCAAATATAACGTCACAAAAAGTGAGTTACTGGTTTTTAAGGTAGGCAGTGTGACATACTCGTGTATTCCACGTGTCGCACTTTGTGGCGAACCACTGCGAAGAGTGGACAAATTTAAATATCTGGGTCACTGGGCTTCTAAAGATCTTAAGGATAATTGTGACATTGAAAGGGAACGTTGGTCGCTGGCTGTCCGTTGTAACATGCTGGCTCGCAGGTTTGCACGATGTACGAAGCCAGTTAAGGTAACGCTTTTCAAAGCTTACTGTCAGCCCTTCTACACGTGCAGCTTGTGGGTCAACTTCACTCAGCGGGCATACAGCGACCTACGCGTTCAATATAATAATGCACTGAGAGTACTGCTGAGGCTGCCGTGGCGTTGTAGTGCGTCAGGGATGTTTGCGGATAATAATATTAATGGTTTTGCTGCGATTATTAGGAATAGATGCGCATCCCTGATGACGCGTGTTCGCGACAGCACCAATAGTATTCTCAGTGTATTCGCAGATCGGTGGGATTCCCCGATGTTGCGTAGATGGTTGCAGCTTCACGCTGAATTTTAATTGTATTTCGTTAAGTTGTGTCTGTAACCTACTAACACTAGAAGTTAACTTAAATTGTTACTAACCCTATGGACTCCTGTCTGAAATAAAAGTTTTCTATTCTATTCTATTACCGCCTTTTTCGAAAATAAAATAAGAAGGAAGGAAAGTCATAAATAACAAAACACACTTATGACCTAATATCCCAAATTAGACTCAATGATACAACAAGTACAAATTCTGAAAAAATCGCTAATATCTTTAATAACTTCTCTATTGATCAGATTCAAAAGTCACCTCAACTGTCATTTGAAACTAGTTATATTCCGAAAAACCTAAACAATGTTTTTGGCACTAGTTTTAATCCAAGATGTAATTAGAGCAATAAAATCTTAAAAAAAAAATAGCATGGGATATGACGACATAGCACCGAAAAACGAACAATATAGCTGTACCTCTTAACCATATTATTGACAAACAGTGACCAAACCATGAACGAATACTCTGTACAATTATCTAGAGGGACAAGAATAAGCATTCGATCGTTTGATTTAAACCGACTTTGATGTTCAACGGATTTCAGTCAATATGGTCCGTAATTCGTTATGTTAAACTACTATAGTTTAACATAACGAATTACGGACCTGAAAAACCTAATCATTTTGACTTTAATGGTTATTGAAAACTGATCAATATGACGTTTTTATTGTTTCAGATATTAATGGAGTTGGTTCCGATTACCATTGGCAACTTCATATGTCTGGGCCGTAATTTTAAACTGAGAGCCGATAACACGTTATTTACGCATTCCTTGTTGAACTGAATTTGTTTGCAAACACATAAAATGTCTACAATTTTGACGCACGTTTGGAAGAAGTCTTTTTTAAACATTAATTCCGAAAATTAAATCACCATTATACTGAACGCGGTCAGTATATCTAAACCGCCTTCAAGAGCTCTCGGTGTCAATATTCCACAACAATGATAAGACTAACAGCTCTTGAGCCCGGTATAAATTTAATAATAATAAACATTATTATTTTATTATTATTATTATGTTTGCCTTTCAAAATGGATAAAAAATATGATTCAAGTGATTTCTCTGTCATTGTAACGATTGTCTTATCGGCCAATACCCGATACCGGTGTACCACAATTTTTAAATGAATTTTTAAATTATTGTTTTATAAATATTTGAAAATGTAGCAAAATAAGGATGCAAATAAATAAACGAAATAATAGTAATGGCAACACCGTGTCCACAAAACGTCTGTTTTCCAATTTTGCGGAACAGCAAGCGGTACTTCTGGACACATGGCTTGCAATGTCTGGGGTACCCAATTTAGGGCAAAGACCACCTCCATGCATTTCCATAATTTTCTATCTTTGGAGATCCTTGTCCAAATGGGTCTCCGACTCGCAAACGTGTCGCCCCAGCGGCAGCGGCGACCGCGGCGGCGAGCCTCGCCGCGCGGAAACCAGCCGTACAGCACACGCTCGCTCCAACGTCCGTCGTCTGTGCCCGCTGCGTGACCTGCCAATTGTCATTTTAGCCCACAGGCTAAATCTGATACGTCTATCAGTTTCGTGGTAATTCTGATTGAAGAGTTTCGAATTCTGTCTCGTATTCATTTAGGAGATGAAATGAATGATACGAATGGAGAGGAATAAACACTTATATGTAGTTATCCGCAGTCAAATTGGATAAAAAAGAAAGTAAGTAAGTAATAAAATGGATGGCCTTGCTTTACTTGGCCATTTTCTCACAATGAAATAGTTTGAGTAAATAACATTTTACCAAAACTTGATTATTAGTGCGGGTCTTATCTTATTCAAATAGAGTATGTTGAGAAATCAAAAACACATCGTCAAAAATACTTTTTAAATTCCAGCTCTCCAATCAGTTAATACCTAAATTGGTATTGAAAAGCTGTAGTTATCTACGAGTACTAGCTCAGTATACAATCGAAAACAACCGGCAACCATAACGAACGACATCACGGATCTGACAATACCAAGGAGTGTCGTTGAACCCTAATGGTCTGCGTAGGCCCTTGATTTGCCTCATCGGAATAATCTTGGTCCTATTTTAAGCACTGCCTTCTCTTGGATTTTAGAATTAATCTTAAGCTTATAGGTCGGAATAAAGAGAGCTCGAAATTAGATTGCGGCCTAGGTAGTTAGGTATCTAGATGCTGATACGTTTTGGTGGAATACTTTTATCCCAAACTAGCTGCGCCCCGCGGTGTCACCCGCACAAGACTCGATTTCATGGGAAAATCGGGATTAAAATTATCCTATGTCCTTATACAGGTCATGGTCTACCCATTTCATCCAATCCGTTCAGCCGCTTTAGCGTTTGAATGGATTGATAAAATCCAATTGAATTCCAGTAACACAGTTTTCTGCAAGTATTTTTCTGTACCGAATATTTCTTCCAACGAATGTAAATGTACATAGTCAAGAATGCCCTTCTCGATTTTAAAAATTACGCCACAAAAGGCTTGTTATAATCAAAACTCGCAAATCTCAAACCAACATGACGCCGCGCCATTATCTTGAACCCCATTTACGTAAGACATAACTCAAACCGCTATTAAAATTAAACATCTTCATTATTGTCAAAATTATTTCCCACGACCCTTCATTTAAAAGAAACTGTGACAAAAAGAAAGAAAGAAATGAACCATTAAATGTCCTTGATCCAAATGATGCCATTGTATCAAAATGGTCACACCTCCAAGAAAATTAACATTTTATACGAAATGTGCGTGAACGACGGGTAATTTTATAAAATTACGTGGTAAAATTTGCAGGATGACGTCATTTAATTGAATTTTTTCTAAATAATTGTAAATTCCAAAATGAGTGTACACGTTGGTCATAAATTTTAATGGGATGGAGTTTCAACCTACGTGTTGCTCTGTAAAGTCTAAACTAACATGTATCTACAATATTTTAGCATGCCATTAAAATGTAACAGGGAAATCAGGTGTTATGTGCTCGAAAGTACACCTAGCATCCCGTGGGCGTAGTAAAAGATGGCTAAAGGATTATCTACGTTCACAATATGGAAGTGATCAACGATACGACTGGAAACTGCAGCATCCAACAGTTTGTCGATGTTCTTGAATTCATTGGCCCTGCTTCTAACCAATATGGTGTCTATGAAAATACACAAAGTAAAATGACACTATATTAATTTTAAAATGGCTTTGTAACATAAATATATAATTTAAGACCCGAAAACCTTACTGTCTAATTCAAACGTAAGAAACAATTGAAATCAACCAAATAATATTTGAAGACAGTTCAATTACAGGACACCAATTAAATTGTTTCCAGTTTAAGTCACAATGAGGTCCTTTCAAGAACTCTCTCCTTGGTTTGAAGATCAGAACAACAATATTTAAGTGCGCATGGAGCAAGACACGGTTTTATGTTATTTGAATATAAAGAACGTAATTGCTATGTCTACAGCCGATCTAAGAGACGGAAATGGATTCAATACAGTTATGGTTTATATTTCCGTACACAAACGATCGTAAAAGACCACGGAATAACGTTTGGATAGAATTACGTCTATATCGATTTTTTTATGGAATGCATATTGCATAATATTATTTCAAGTTAAATTATTTCAAGCTTCAGTGAGTTGAGCTGCATGACAACTGACAAATGCGTGCACTGACTGGACAGGTACACTCATTCTGTGTGGTTCTTTCCTCAAAAGACCATTTCAGACATCAATCCACATGGTATTCACATGACCTGACCAAGATTATGTCTGGACTTTAAAAGAGACTGTGACCTCTGAGTTTGTTTCGGCCTTTCTTCTCAGAGTAGTCAGATAGGAAACGCCGATCTCATCTAGTTTTTAAAATATGTTTGACGTGTAAAAGTGTTTTTACAAACCTATTTACAGAAAATAAATCATTAATCATTTTATCAAGTCAAATAAAAAATAGGCAACATGGAAGGAAATCACATGAATGAAATGAATTAAACTACTATGACAAGTTTGAAAAAAATCACATGAATGAAATGAATGAAATTACTACGACAAGTTTGAAAAAAATCATAATGATTATTAATATTAATGTTTTTTATTTATATATAATTTATATGGACAGCTACATTTACAAATGTTAACAAATTCAGCCTATTAGGAATATACTCCAATATCAATTCGAAATGCCCGGTCAAAAAATAAAGCTAAAGTGTAAAAATAAAAATCTTTCCACCGCGAGATCAAAAGAACAGATCTTAAAACAGCTCTCGTCACATATTACGCGTATGTCTATGCCTGGCTCAAATATGGAGTCATCCTTTGGGGTAATACAGACCCACCCACAATATTTACTTTACAGAAGAAATTGATTCGAATCGTACTAAATATTGAAGAAACCGTCAGCTGCTAACCTCACTTTCAAGAACTAAAAACACTTACCTTACCCTGTCTATTTATCTTTGAAATATGGAAATTTGTTAGCAAATACCTGGTATTTACGTAGATATAAAAACTCATAAACAAACCAACTTCGCGACTAAAACAGCACTCCAGTGCCTTTGTCATGACTTTAAAACGGCTGAACGGATTTGGTAGAAGTTTCGCATATATGTAGACCTTGACATGGAGAAGGACATAGACTACTTATCATCATGGATCGCAAATGAAGTCGGGGGCAGGAGCTAGTAAAACTATAATAGAACAAGCAACGTGATGCAGCCGGTGTAATTATTGCCGGAATTGCCGGTCCTTCTTGCGTAGCTAAAATACGAACATGAGCCTTATGGGTAAGTAAAGAAGGTTTATCATAACCTTTCATATGTGGAAAAAATAACCCTCCCATAACTCTTATATAATTCCCCCATATTTTACACATAATTGTGCGAGGACAATAATTTTGTGGAAAACAAATGAAAAGATAATTTGAATACAGTTGGGGAAAGTTTACATCAATACTCACGCCTAATAAAGATACATTTTGAAAGGGGACTTCTTTTAACGTACCAAAAATCATCAATGATATTTTATCAAAATCCGTAACCATGACTGCTTTTGTTTGAACTTAGAATCGAACTATGTCTGATAGTAGTCAATGGATGATGTATCAACAGATGCTATCATATTGTTGTAAAGATAAAAGGCAGTAAGGGTGGCCATTTTTTAAGTTCCTCCTTTAGTGCCAAGAGGTTTCCTTTTAATATTTGTGCTGTAATATCTAAGCACGTGAACAGAGGCGATATACCGTCTGGTGGAAAGTTATTCGTATCGTATTTCATTAAAAATATAACTTTGATTTTACACTCTCTACATTTTAAATTCGTTTGGTTCTGTTCTATTTTCTTGGAGAAACCTACAGCGAAATGGAATTTTCATATCTTGTTGCCTTTCGCAGTAAAATTAGGTACATACCAGGTAAGTGTATATTTTTTATATAGTAGGTATTATTATAGTTGGATTAAATACCCGATTGGCAAAATATTTCCCAAAAGTTTTTACTCAATAAACTTTGGTTTTTAACTCATTTAAATTGCTACTCAATTTATCTCGACCGCGAAGCATTTCAGTAAAAATGACCTCCACATAAAAGGTCATTGCTCTTTAATCTTCTTTCATGTCCATTTCGAGTCCAGTAAAAGTTATTTAGAGTCTTGTGATTTATTGTAAGAGCCTTTTTAATCTGTGTAAGAGATACAATTAGTTTATTAATCTCACTTATTTTTATAATTAATGAGAAAGATTTCCTTCTTTGATATAGTAACGAGCATAAGCGTAAATCCTGCCTGTACTACAAGAAAAAAACCTTTAGTTGACAAATTAATATAACCACCTTGCACAATTCAATTGAGTAACAAGTAAGCAGCAGTCTTTAGTGGAACGAATAAAACGGTGAGCTTTATTTTTTTAATAAAATCACAATATTATAGGTGCCCAATCCTCACAGTTGAGTATGATATTGTAACGTTATTAGGTAAACAAACAGTAAATCAAACAGTTATCGGGAATCTGTCTTAACCACACTGTCAGGACATTTCCATATTTTAGCTCGGAAAACCACTGAGAAAAAAAAACGAATAGGGTAAATGTAGTTTCTGCTTACATTTAGTTTTGTTACTATTTTAGGTATTTTTGACTTAAATGAATGTTTCAGAATTTCTTACACAGGTACTTTGTTTGAGAAGTAGGTTATACATATCATCATCATCAGCCTATATTATACATATAGGAATTATATATTCGAATTTTGCAAGTATTTTATCTTTTTTTTTTGCCGAAAGTTCCTTGTGTATCGGGACAGCATAGTAGAAGATAGAGCGAGAACAGCGCTTACTTATTTGTGTTTATTATATTTATGTATTCTGGTAATTGTGTTTATATTACAACTTTTTCTTATTCTTCGTATTTTTAATTAAAAGAAGTAGGTAATTTTTTTTAATTATATATTTCGGAATTATCTCTAAGTTGTAAGTAATAGGTACACCTGCTTAAGTAAGTAGGTCTTATTTATGTTATCTGTAAGCACCATATAGTTTTAGTTAGTTATTCCTGTTATTTAGTATTTGTTTAAACTATGATAATTTGTTATAATACTTAATTTTTTGCACGATTCTTAGTTTTAATAATGACTAGAAATTATGAATAATTCATTGTTTTGTATATTTATTTAGTTTATAATGAATTAAAATTTAGATATTAAGCAATAAGAGTTTAAAAAAAAATCGCCTTAATTAAAAAAAAATCATTGTAAAATAGCTGTTGCCCAATAGATAGAGTTTTAATTTGTTAAATAAAACCGTTATCTTTTTATTTATTTTTAAGGGTTCACAGAGCTCGTATATTTTTAAGGTGAAAGCGTAAAAAACACATAAACTTACTTTCGCATCTGTATCATTAGTCAGGATAGAGGTGTTGCAATTTAAAGTTTTCTTAGAGCGAAATTCAACAAAACTAGGACACAGAACTGCTCGATATCCGACCTGCCTATAAATCATACTCATATGATTCACAAGACTTATGGTCATAATCTAAGTAAATAAGGTAGGGACAGGATTCGAAATGTCAATTCGAATCTTCGTGAAACATAATCCATTTCACATCAGAACATATCCCACAACAATAAAAACAGTTAGGAAAAAGAAAAACGGAAAAATGGAAGGAATCGGAACAGACTTCAGAGGATCGGTAAACAATACTTGAAGATGTCGCTATGTTGGTTAAGTAATGGTTGGGTAAGATTGCACAAGACGTACTTACCCCGAAGCGAAAACCGTTGTAGACTCTAGAGTTTTTTTAAATAAGAACTTTTTTCACCCACTTCCTGTATCCCGGGAGAGTTGAAATTGTGCACGCTCGAGTAATATTGCTTATAAAATATGAAGGTGTTTAACATCGTACATTTAAAAGGCATGGAAGGTTATTATTTGCTATAAGTAAGGCTTATTGAACGAGAAATCACTTAACCTGTTTAAGCAAATTAGGTAGCAGTTTTCTTATATGACTATGTTGAAACTGTAACTTTTAATCCCATGCCACTTTCTGGACAAAGGGCATGAGTAAAATTAGCATAACAAATATAGGTACAGTAGCGCTCAAAAGTCCATATGCAATCTCACAAAGCAATAGATTGACGCTTCGGTTTCACTTACGACCTTCTTCCATAAATTGTTTCTATACTATAGACGCACGCACACTCACTTGGTCTGTAATTGATAGTAGTTCATAGTTTCAACTAACTTATCATATGGCATGCTATTTAGTCGTTACCGTGCTTGGGTAGCAGCGCTGCGATTACGGCGCGCCCTGATTTCGAATCTCATCTGCGCCTGCGTGATGTTATTTTCAAATAATATCTATTAAAAGTTTTTTTTAAATGTTAATAATCCTAAAAATATCAATTTTTGTTTGTTTTAATGAAATTACTTGAAATGGTTCGATAATCATTCGATACTTGTCTCTTTCAATTTGTTTACATAAAATAATATTTTTTTGTGGCCACAGAAAACTGAGTAAATTATTTCAATTTCTGTGAGGCAGATGCAATTCGTTACGACTATTCACCTAATTGAACGTTGTTGGTTAGTGAAGAATATTTAAATCTGTTAATTAGCGGTGTTGTGGTTATAATTTCCAAAATGCAGTGAATATTAAAGCACTGGCAAATATTATTGCGCTGCGTAAAAGAGGATGTAAATGATGTAATAACACAAATATAAATTGAAACCGGACTAAGTGTGAGTGTTATCATTTAAATATTTCATATTTTACTCAATTTAAATTATTATTTGTTTAAATTAGTGAATGATGAGTAGTGTTATAAATATGAATTTTCTTAGAGATGTCGAATAGTATCACATTCTTTGTTCTAGAGAAATACTGTGAGTCTGTGGGTTAAGAGATGTGAGGAAGAAGGAATTCTTGCTAGTCGGAGCGCTTATTTATGAAGTGGATGCTTATTTAAATAAGCCCTCACATGTTGAAAAAATATGAAACAAATGGTTTCATACCAACCGGACATTTTGCTGAATTAACCAAAAGCGTCATAAAAAACGTTCGCCGTGTACTCCACGCTAAAAAAAGTTGCATCAACGAAGCCCTGCAAACAATAACGTAATAAACAAGAACGTTTAAGTTCCGGAATAGTTTATCCTGTATATTTAATTATAAAAATTTAGGTTTAGTTTCAATCATCTTTTCTTAAAGAAAATGAAAACTTAAGCTATCCTCAATATCTTACCTATATTCACTAAAGCCAAATATAATTTGAAATACTTAATGTAAACAAACTGCCCTACAAAACCACTTAATAAAATCATTTATTCAAAAAATTCATGGTCGAAGCATAATGTTTATGGTGAAATAAATCTACGTTTCAATTTTTTTGAACATCTCACATGTTTAAATAAAACAAATTGCTTCTAAGTTCCATGACATAGTATTGCACATCCTATTTGGCTAAATAAATAATCGTAGCGGTTATCTTTATGTAAAATATTATAACAAATAAAAATGTTTTAATTTTTGTTATCACTTCTAACACATTTTTTTATTTTCTTACCCTATTTTGCAATAACAACAAAAATATAAACAGGTGCAATTTTTTTGAATATGTTATATTATTTCATAATATAGGTTCTGATCTGATGAGATCAGAACCTACGCCGGCGACTTCTCAGTCCAACGCTTGGCGCCTACTGCTACCAGCTCATTTCAGATTTACTCGAACTTTAGCAATGCCATAAACCGGCCAGGTCACGCGCATGATGCGTGTCTAACAAAAGCGACGGAAATATATTTTTGTTTCGTGCAGAGCGACGCGAGTACGCGACGATACGACAGTGTGTGCCGTGCAAAACTAAGATCTTTGTAGTGTGTGTCGTTGAAACACATACAGTCGTACCGTGAGTTCACAGCAATACAACACCTAACGTGCCTAAGCACTTTTGAACGCTTACTGTACATAGATTATTACTTTTGCCATGGACAATAAAATTATTGTCCACAGCAAGCAAGCGACTTGTTGTTGTTGCAGCAAGTTGTAATTGCAAATTCGTCGATGCATTATTTTTGTGGCAGTAACGAGAAAAACGGATAAGATTGAAGAGTTGGTGTACTTACGCATAAAGTTAATTTCAGTCATAGAACAGTTTCTGATACAGAACCCTGTTTTTTGGAAAGATTGATGGAGATGTGGAAAGGAGAGTAAATACGGAAAATAAAGAGAATGGTGCTACACATGTAATTGTGACCAACCAGTTGATGTCCAAAAAGGCACGACTGGCTGTTCACAATGATGTGCTGGTGCCTACGCTTATGTATGGAAGTGAATGTTGGGTGTAGCAAAAGAAGCATGAAAGCAGAATAAATTCTGTGGAAATGCGTTTCTTGCTGAGCACGTGTGGTGTGACTATAAGTGATAGGCTGAGGAATGATGTGATGAAACAACGGTGCGGTTTAAATGAAGGTGTAGTGACAAAAATTTAAAAGAGTATGCTTAAATGTCATGTTGAGAGGATGAATGAAAGGAGACTTACAAAAGGTATTTACAAGTCAGAGGTGCGTGGAAACGGCGGGAGGAGACGCTCTAGGAAGACAAAAAGTGATCTTATTGGTGATGTTCTTCAGAATGGTCAAATACGTAGTACCCGCAACCGGCGTGCGTGTGTGACTTGATGGACGTAAACGAGGCATAAGGTAATGATCGTAGCAGGTGGCGTTCAGTGGTTTCTGCCTGCCCCATGGGTAGAAGGCGTGAGTTTATGTATGTTTGCATGTAATACTGTGGACCCCGTATTTAAGCTGATTATATCACTACACTGGCTCATCACCACACCAAGCTTCTCGTGCCAGGAACTCTTCACTTTCAACTGTTTCCCGCCATACAGCAGCTAGCTCACTAATGCATTTATAGCATGGTATCTTTAGAAACGGAAGACAAAAAAATATATTGTAGAAAGATTTCTACGGCACGATGTCAAAATTAGAAAAAAGAATGCGTTTCTCTTAAGACAGTGATTTGTTATCTCTAACGGCCGTACCCAATAACGTATCTATCTCTAATTTTGGCGTACTGAAGATAGAAGAACGTATTAATCTCTGGTTTTAAAGTCGCAATAAAACCAAAAGTATGCTACCTTATAACGTGTTGACAGCTATTTGTTTGACAGGGACAGTTAGAAATGTACTGTCTATCATCAGTAGCGATCTGTCTCAGGTTATTGGGTTTGAAATGCACGAGATAATGTTAACATATCGAACAGATACTAGTATGTTTTAAAAAATATCTGCACTACACGCACCAACGACTGAAAACATTATGGGCTAGGACTCTCTTCAAAATCCAATACGTTTTTATCTCACACTTAAATCATTACAATAATCACACTGATGGAGCTATACCAACGGGATACGACCTCAGAATGAGTAAATGTTTGAAGTAAACACGAGGGAATAAGAAGAAACCTAATACTTATTATATAACCTAGTATGAGTGCACTTGTATGTGCACTCATACTGTATATATATAAGTGCTTCTAGACGTTTGTTGTTCAAGTTTGTTTAAGTTAAGTGCCACTTTCCTATTGTGACAGTAATGTGGTTTCACTTTAATATTTGCCCAGTGATATTAAATCAATAAAGATTTTAAACTTATTTTTAGTTAGGTGCTGACGTAAATATACCACACTAAAATATTACCTACCTTAACTGCTTATTTGTCACTCAATTGAATTGTACAAGGTTGTTATATTAATTTGTCAAATAATCATATAAAATTCCTTTGTTTTTATAATCATTATAAAACACAGGAATGGAATTTTAACAGTATTTACATTACACAGAATAAGATCTCAAATAAAGAACGACTACTGTCCTGTTATTGTGTTCGATAAGAAAACCACGTTGGAATTTCGGGGCATTTGCCAAACATTGACCAATGCAGACCAACGTTATCCGAGCTTGTTATTTTATTCATGGCAGCAAGAAAATAATTACCCGAAATCTCTGTATTTGCTTCTCTATTACCTTTGCGAATAACCAGTGCCCTGGTTCGGGCACTTCGGTTCAACAAATTGTTTATTAAGATTTGAATTTTATAATTAGATTAAGATTCCGCGCTGAGTGGCGTCTGTTGCACGTTTTCGGAGTCGTGATTTCAAGAATTCAAATCTGTTTATAAGGAGGAAAATGTTTGTTGTGTGGGTAAGAATGATAAGGTTGATAAAAAAGAAGAAAATAAGTCCAAACTGCTGCTAACTCTCAGAATAATGCTTTGATAGGCTCAGCGCCCAAGCGATTAATAATGCTAACTTTCTGTTTAATTACACATCGAAGCTTCCATGTACACCGGTTATTGGAATTAAGTTCGAAATATCATAAGAGTGGTATATACCTATATACCTGCCCTTTTTTTTTTTTTTTTGGGTGGGAAATCATCAAATGACTTCTCCCGCTCTGGGTGGAGCGGGAGGGCGTGTCAGACTTTTACTGACTAAAACCCACCCGTGTTCCTTCAGTTGCCTGTGCCAGGGCCACGGTTTTCTCTGTAGAATAACCCGCGACCCTGAGGCGTCGGCCCTACCGGACCCCGTCACTTTGTGCTGACATCTCTTTGAGGCGCACGTGGAACACAACGCGCCGTCGACCCGGGCCTGGTCCTTACCGGCGGCGAGCTACCCATTGCTCGCCGTCCGCAAGCCCGCGCCTACGGTGGCCGGGAATCTGCAGGCGACTCCCGACGCCCAGGGCGTCTCGTGCGGCGGCTAGTGGGGGCGTGAGGGCGCAAGGCTCTCTCCCTCACCCGCTCCGCCTCCTCCTTCGCGAGCATTACTGCTTCGCAGAAGGAGGTGACGGCTTTCCATTCTCTCTCGCTCCGTACCATGGCCTGGACCAGGGCCGGACGCGAGAGATCGCCGCCGCCAATCGTATATACCTGCCCTAAGATTCAGATGAAAACGAGCAATCTACACCATGTAGACGTATTCGCAAATAACTCATAACACCGTGTAATAGCTGGATTTGTTTGGATGATGAAATCATCAAAATAGATAGAAGGGTCTGTACTAACAACGCTGGTGTTCAAAAAATTTATCCGTGTAAAAAAATATTTTATCACCAAAATAACATTTAAAACGAAATAAAATTAACCTTTTAAATCCGGCCGAAACATAAACAACGTTATCAAATGAAACGTACGCCTAATTATTAGGCACGTTCATATTTGCATAGGAAAGTGGACCAGGCTGAGGTAATGGAAAAATAACACTAAGGCATCGATTTTACGTCTTTCCACAAGTGATGAAGCTGGCCTTACACCCGCTATGTTATAGACATGATGTGTATGTTTAAATTAGCGGGTAAATTGTTAGGTGGACGCTATTTATCAAGCAAAAATACAAGTTCTGAAGGCCTAGAAAAGTGACAACGCTTTAAAAGCATTTCGTATTTCTACAACGACTTTCAACAAGATTGACCAGGTTTTCGATAGCTAATGTTTGTCCAACACCCATTATTCTCTAATTTCGTTTAATATTTGGAAGGGATAATTTAAGTTTTGGAAGGGGCAATTAGAATAATTTTTTTGTCGTTAATTTTGGCGTTCAAAAGTGCCTGTTACGTACAGTTCTCTTTATGAGGGGTTTTACCTACTGAATTAAATCTTAGGGATTTTTAGGATAGTTTATTTTCAACCCACTTCTAGAAATTAAGCTTTTATGTGTATTGAATAAAGGTTTGATTTGATTAAGTGATCGGTTTTCTCAATGTTCATTCGCTGAGCAATGCGATTGGTCTACGCGTGAGCACAGTAGCGCCATGCTTCCGTGTGTGGTTTTTCGCGACACTAACTGTTCTTAACTCGAAACTAACTTGCGCAGCGCAATATAAACATTTTCTAAAATAAAAAGGTCCTTCGGTGTATTCGTGATTACAACCCCCTAAAGATACGAACAAATAGACGAACAGAGCGCCTATGGAATACATGTGTCGTGAAGTGTACTGGCTTCAAGACATCTGGACGCGCCGCGAAGTCATCAACAGCGCTCAGCAGTGTGCAGGAGTCTGCGGTAAGCTTTTTCGAATCCTCACCCTTTCTACTGAACATGTGCCTATTTGAAACCAATACATTTCATTTTCCCGTAATCGTTGTCGCTGATCGAATATCACAGGCCCTTTAGTTTATAGTTGGGCATTAAAATTTACTCTCCTCTCTTGTAGCTCAGCTTAGCATGAGATATACGAGAAAGTTCAAAGTATGGGTAGTCTTTCTGTCAAGGGTGCGCCGGATAAAGAGTCGTCATTCCTGGAGGTTCTTCCTTATCATTTCGCTTAACTTAACTACATCCCTTGTTTACATTAATTTAGTTAGGCTATATATAACATCAAGCCTATAAGTCCACAAAGTTCAGTCGTAAAAGTTACACAATACTTAGAATGTTTCTTGATACTGGAATTGTAATTTTAGAACTGGATCCCCACTTACTGTTTATATAAGTATGAATATACATCCAATTCTGTTGATAATATCAAGGCATTGTGACTTGTATGGCCACAGAGACAGACAAAGCCTTTTCGATGGAAGTCGTTATAAAATTTAATAATATCAATTAACAACGTGAAAACGAATCAGATCTCACAGCGGAACGGGAAATAAATTGGGTTATTTTTTTCCAAGTACATGTTTCATAGGAATGAGTGGTACTTTTTGGTGTTCTTTATTTCGAGAGTGTACCGCAAACACGTTATGTTACGGGTTTATAAGTACATTCTGAAAAGTAACGAATTCGTTGAAATAATTTTAATCATTTATAAAAATAAAATAAAAATAAAAAATAAAATTCATTTATTTCAGGTCCTTGACCCATATAAGATATAAAAACAACACAATTCAATTTTGACAATATTGTAACGTTAAAATTAGGTGACTGATGAGATGACACGATAAAATCGAATGAAATGATGTAAATAAATAACAGATAAATGATGTAAAAAAATATATAAATGTCAGATCAAATCAAATTATGTCCAATTCACAAAGCAAAAATAAAAAATAAATATTAAAAATACAAAATAATTCAACAGTCAAATGAATAAAAATATGAAAATGAGATTATGTCCTGAGCAAAACTAAAATTAAAATTTCCAAAATACCACATAAAACACACCTATATAAAAAGAAAAATCAAGCACCAGTTATATGCCTGCTACAACAATGCCCAATGTAAGGGCAATCCAGTCGCTGAGCAATCATCGCCAGGACAGTATTGGAGCTAGCCCGCACCCTGCGCACTAAGGACGCGCACTGCTTGCGCATGGTGGCGTGGAAACAGTCGGTGCGCGCTTCCGCAAACATGCCTGAGGCGCTGCAAAAGCGGGGCAGCCCCAACACTGCCCTGAACGCGTTGTTATATTGGACACGAAGGGCACTGTAAGCAGCTTGTGTGTAAGATGCCCATAGGCTGCATGTGTATAGTGAGGTGCAGAAAGCTTTGAACAGTGTGATTTTTACCTGATTTGAACAACGTGCAAACCTACGGGCTATCATGTTTGCTCTCTTAGAAACTGCCCTCCGCTCCCGCTCAATGTCAACATGGTCTTTCAGATCGTCTGCTACCTAGTGCCCCAAGTATTTAAATTGAGTCACCCGTTCTACAGGTACACCATTCAAGCGAACAGGGGGCACTTGCTGTGGACATTTGCCGCCTCCCTGAAATACCATGTATTGGCTTTTCACGTCATTATACATGAGGCCATGGTTGCCCGCATACTCCTCACATATCTTCAATAGCTCGCGTAATCCACAGATCGACGCGCTCAGAATTACCATGTCATCTGCATAACTCAGATTGTTAAGACATACATCATCAACATGACAACCAACATGACGACTACTGAGCGCGACGATGAGTGCATTCATGTAGAGATTGAAAAGAGTGGGTGAAGTTAACCCACCCTGTCTCACCCCACATTCAAGCCTGTAACGCCCATCTGACATTGTTAACCTGGTGTTCCAATATCTGAGGGTATGCTTGAGACACAGTATTGCACTATCTGTAGATAATTTGGGTCTAAACCCAAACTGATTATCATGCAGTGACACGTATTTATTCAACCGTGTATCAAGCAAACCGTCAAACACCTTTGCTATAATAGTAGCAAGAGAGATAGGCCTGTAGTTCGTTTTATCGGCTAGACCACCAGTTTTATTCTTCACCACAGGCACTACCACCGTTCTCATGAAGTCGTAAGGCAGGTATGAATGGCTCAGACATAGCGAGTAGAACATAGCTAAAACCCTAGACACATGCGGGCCGGCAAACTGCAGATGTTCAATACTAAGGCCATCATGGCCAGGAGATTTGCCTCTAGTCATATATTTTATGATTTTACCCACCTCACTGGCCAAAATCCTCGTCTCCATTACTCCCGTCCGCTCCCCAGCGTTGACCTCCGCAGTCTGCCTTCTCAACTGAGGCTTTACAGAAACGTAGGACTTAAACAGACCAGCTATATCCTCCGATTCACTAACTCCTTCAACGCTCACCGGTAGGCCAGGTCTCAAGTTTGCCTTGTTGGTACTCTTCCAAAAACCACCAAAGTCACCGTTCGAGTGCTTCACAGCAAGGGTATCCATTTTTAATTGGTCCTGATGATCTTGACACCACTTAAGCCTAGATTTGAACACCCTTCTGGTTTCACACATTTCGCGATACACCTCCCCGCACCAAGGTTTTCCGCATAATACCCATTCAATAAATTTCATTCTGGCCACCCGATGAGCCTCGCTGACGTTTTTGTTCCACCCTACCACACGTGAGCCATCCGCACCCGACCTCCCGCTAACCCGACCCGCCAAAGACGCGTCACGAAGAGCAGTCACAATATCAGAGTACAGTCTGTCAATGGCACGCCTATGACCATGGTCGCGGCAGTAAGCGTCAGCACACTGTATACACTCAGTAGGAAAGTCAACAAGTCTGAGCCTCCTGTTACACTCACTTGTATACAAGGCAATCTGTTCATCCTTACGTACACCCCACATTACCCCCCATTCAACAAAACACCGTGACGCGCCGTCTGTGGAATCAGATTTAAATTGATCTGACCATACCGTGTCATAATCCACATACGTGTTAGTAACAGATTTCCTTGCAGACTGAGTTACCAAGCAGTGGTCCAGCCAGCTGCACGACCCGTACACGTCACTGATAAAGGTAAACGTATCCGAGTCAATACCTAGCATTTCCACATCAACACATATCCAATACTGCTCAGCACAATAGCTCACAAGTTCGTTAAAAATAAACCATACGGTGTAGCATTAAAATCGCCTAAAATATAAACGGACTCAATACCATATTCTTCAACTATTGCGCTTACCATACTAAGACAATCCGTGAACTCAGCTAAATTGCCCGGCGCGTTCGTTGGCATATAAACGCTAAGCACTATCACTGGCCGGTCACCGGTTAATATTTTAATGGCACATATACGCGCACTATCACAACGCAACACAGACACCTGCTAAAATACGCTGCTTCTCCACAGCAAGGCCACTCCACCAAAAGGTCGCCCACGCAGCAGACCTGCGGACGTGTCCACCGCTGAAATTCCCGTGTAGTCAAACTCGCTGTGAATCGTACTTAAGTACGGTATTTCCTCAGGAAGTAGCCAAGTTTCCTGCAAGGCTATTAAATCACAGGAATGACAGAGTTCTCTAATGGTATCTATGGAGCGTTTTACGTTTTTGCAGTTGTAGCTAGCAAAACGATAAGGTCTGCTATGCATTACTGTTTTTATTGAAACCGTCCACAGATAACAATCCGTTCGAGTTAAGGCGCTTAAAAATGACAAAACGTATAAATACGACGCCTTGGGGCCATAAATTCGCGTCCAAATAAGATTGCAACTTGGACTCGGAAACAAAAAAATTGTAGGCAACGTGTCCCCTTTCTTTCTTCATCAGTATTTTCTCTAACGACACTGTTTCATGTGTTTTCGAGCGAACATAATTAATAATTTCGTCTTTGGTCGTCTCACTATATATTACTTTTCTATCTGCTGCTTTGAACCGTCCTTCCACATCAGTCGCAATACCGGTTTTACCCTTATAACGATATTTGGGTTGCTTCTTACGATATGACACTTTTTGCCATCCATTGTCATTGTTGCGTATATTGCACGGAGCATCTGACTGAATCATTACATCGCTATTAACCACGCTCGCGTTATTCGTAGCAATCAGCTGATGCGACTCACTATTACTCACAGACGGGCCCGAGCACTCAGTTGGTGCCAAACCGGTTGCACAAACACTCGGCTCATGCGCGTGAGTCACCGCAGTGCTTTCCCCAACCGGTGATGTCCGCCGTTGCTTACATGACTCATGTTTACTTTGTTTTTCTTGTACCCGCGTAATTTCTCTGTATTGTGGAGTTACTTGATGCAGATCGTTGTTATTCTCTTCCGTGTTGCACATTACCTCGTGGAGAGAAGAATTATGCAGGTGCGACAGTCCCAACGGCCCACTATCCAGTAATTGTTTGTTTGTTTGTTTGGCATCTCGCAGGTCAACCTATGCGGTTGTCGTCTGCTTAAGCGGACTTGCCTGTGGATTCCCTAATAAATTAAGGCCTCCAGCCAGGACTTAAACTTATATACTAACTAAAACTAAGCGACAACGCTAAGGGCACCCCCTGTGGGGTACGAACCTCGGCTTAGGGCGTAGCTGGAAGAGGGCAGCAAATTACACTTATCCAGTTATTATGTGTATGTTTTTTATTTTTTATTTTCATCTTAGCGTTTGCTACACTGGTCGACGTCATTCAACGCCGGCTGTCGCTGAAAACCAGCGCTGGGGCTCTGTCTCGCATAGGGTCGTAGCATTAAGCTGAGCGATGGCCGTTTTGCGTGGATGTGACGCATATTTTCCCCCGATTTGTTCTCTTTGGTGTTTTTGTTCGATCACTGCGTCATGTTTACCGTAAATAAACGTTATTTTCTTTCTTTCTTTCTTTCTAAATGACTAGCTGGATCAGGATTGGTATTATTTATGGACGAATTTAAAGCTACAGGCTCAGTGGCGCGGGCTGGCTCGAGCAAGGGTCGGGAGGGGACTATCCAGTAACCAGGCGCCTCGATTAATATTCACTTTTAACGCAGACGTAGATGGTAACGAATCATTTCTGACTTGCAAAAATTCCGTTCTCAACTCCTTTACATTATTTAACGTACAAGTACAAGTGGAAAGTATGTGAATTCCAACGAGTGTTGAACGACACGAGTCGGGAGTCATCTTACGCACGGATATCATTCAACTTCTTACTAAGCATTGTGCGAAGAAAAAAACTAAAAACAAAACTGAAAAGTAAAAAGCATGTGCTTTTTATTTTTTTATGTTGGAGAACGCTCTTTTCGAGCACATGCATTGTAAAGTATTATTATTAGATGTAAATAAAGTAATCAAGTAAAATAAAGGACATTCATAATCTCCTTATTCGTAAACGAATTATAAACTGGTTTAGGTTGGTACTAACGAGAAGGGGCTCAATGCTAAATAATAAAAGCCGCACAGGACGGTCAGGTTAAGCAACGCTTGCTGTAGTCGGTCCGTGGATGGGTGACCATCAATTACATACCAAGGCTACAACGCAGTAAGCACTTTAAGCCATTGGACCCGGCTTTCATTCGTAGGTCTTTGTTAGTCGTTACAAAAGTCCAAATCGTACGACACGTCTTACCAAAGGGGATTCGTGTTAAGTCGCTACATGTAAAATAATGGTACAGTATAATAAAGTAAGCGGTATTACGTCTCGGTGGTGTCCTTGAAATAATTACCTACAGCAGCTCGGTAGATAAACACGCACTAGGGTTACCCACTGACTGTCTGTCACTGTCACTCTCCGAGGATGAAGCCCGCACCTCCTCCTCCAGCGACGACGACTTCCAAGTAGTCGTTAAAGGAGGCAAGAGGAAGGCTAAATCCTCCGCCCCCGCTGGCCTGGTCACCAAGGCCCAGAAAAAACAGGACGACTTATCGTCCAGCTCCACTTCCGCCCCTAGTCCGCGGGCCAGTCGCCCCGCCAGCCCTATGGCTTGCCCACCCGCTCCTACCGCGAGGAAGCAAAAGCCTTCTCCCCCCATTTACGTCCAAGACAAGTCCAAATGGACTGAAATTTCCAGGATGTGTGTTGATCGCAAGATCAACTACACCAACGCCCGATCCACCCTCCAGGGGATCAAAGTTACCGTCCCCACGTCTACGGACTTTAGGGATCTCTCCCGCGCCCTGCGTGAAAGGAACTATTCCTTTCACACGTACTCCCTTCCGGAGGAAACCCCCACTCGCGTCGTCATTAGGCGCGTTCCCCAAGAAATCCCCACTGAGGAGATTAAGGACGACCTTATTGCACAAGGCGTCCCAGTATCCGCCGTCCATCGCTTGCACAAAGCGAGGCAGGGCCTTGTATACGACATGGTCCTTGTCATCTGCGACCCCACGGAAGGTCACCACCCGATATTCAAGGTGAAGTGTGTGTGCGCGCTCTCGGGCATCACTATCGAGAAGCCCTACCGAGCCAATTTGATAGGCCAGTGTCATCGCTGCCAACTGTACGGTCACTCGCAGACCAACTGCTATGCGACCCCTAGATGCGTCAAGTGTCTAGGTGAGCATGGCACCGCCGACTGCTCTCGCCCTAAAGATAGGGAGCTATCTGCAGAGCCGCCGAGCTCCGTCCTCTGCGGCCAATCCGGTCACCCGGCAAATTACCGGGGCTGTCCGAAAGCGCCAAAGTCATCCTCTCCGAAACTCGCGAAACGCGCGAGTGACCGCCAGCACAGGGGAAGCCCCTGGGGGAAGCTTCCGGTCGCGCAAATGCCGGAGCGGCTTAGCCCTCAAAGGCCCTCTCCCTGGGCAAACCTTACGCACCTTAAAGCTCCCGCAGCTTCAGTGCCCTCCAAACCCGCTCAACCCGCTGAAGTTCCAGCGCTGATGGCTACCGCCATCCCAGCGCCTGCGGCAACCACCGCGGCCCCTACGGCTCCACCGGTTGCACCGCGAAGAGCCCCGGGCCGCGACAGCGCCCAAATCATAGTCAGCTCATACGCGGCCCTCTATTCCTCCGCCGCGGAAAATATGGCCGACGAAATCGTTGCTGCAAACGGCAACCCTCGTCGTCTCTTAGAAGTCCTTAACGCGTATCCCGAGATCGCGTTAGTCCTGAAAACCTTAAAATTCTAATTTCCAATGGATAACACAAGGTTAAATTCCACCAAACCCCGATCCCTCAAACTAGGATTTTTCAACGCTAATGGCGTTTCCGGTCAACGCGATGAGATCGCCGCTTTCCTCCGCGACCACCAGCTCGACATCCTCCTCATACAGGAAACCTTCTTAAAGCCTCATCACCGCAACCCGAACATTGCCAACTACAAACTAGTTCGCAATGACAGGTCTCGATGCCACAAGGGTGGCACACTCATATACTTTAGGAAATCTCTGTATTGTATCCCTATAGACCCACCTCCTCTCTCAGACGATAACCGACTGGAGGAAAGTAAGCGAAAGCCTGAAATCCACCACGTCGCCTCACTTAGACACCATCCCCGATCACTTAGTGTCAGTCGCCGACACGACGGCCGCAATCGACTCTTTTACAGAGCACGTACAATCCGTATTGACGGATTGTTCACGGGAAGTTCCGGTGATGGAAGACCATCGCTGGAAAATACCTACTGACGTGACCTGATAACCTGAAGAACGCGGCCATCCGTGCCTACGACTCCTTCCCTTGTGACGCGAACGAAACCCACATGCGCCATTTACAGCGTGCTGTAAAGAAACGCATAGGGGAGGTTCGCTCGGAGGGCTGGAACAAGATGCTCAGTGAACTCGAGCCCACTCATCAAGCCTTCTGGCAATTACAGAGGAAATTGCGTTCCTCAGAAGAGGTCTCTATGCCTCCTCTCATCCGCCCCGACAATAGTGTCGCTTTCGACAGTCCCGACAAGGCTGAATGTCTTGCTGACAGCCTAGAGTCCCAAATGTTCTCCCAGCTCCCAACCAGTAGACCAAGCTCACCTGAACAAGGTCGACGCTGAAGTCGAACGAAGAGCCTCCCTCGCTCCCGTCGAAGACCCTGATGATACTCTGCCTCCCGTCACTCCAGACGAAGTGCACGACATCATTGAAGGGCTCCACGCTCGTAAGGCCCCCGGTTCGGATGGTATTGCCAATAAGGTATACAAACTCCTCCGTGCCCCGCTAATAATGCTTATGACCGCCATCTTCAATGGCGCCTTGAGCAACAACATTTTTCCACAAGCATGGAAAGAAGCCACCGTCATCGGTATCCCAAAGCCAGTCAAGCCAAAGTCTGAGCCCTCCAGCTACCGCCCTATTAGTTTACTCAATGTTCTCGGCAAAATCTACGAGAGGCTTATTTATAAGCGTCTCAAAGACTACGTCGAAGCAAAGAGCCTCATACCAAACGAGCAGTTTGGTTTCCGTAGCCAACACTCGGGCACCCAACAGGTCCACCGTATAGTAGAGCACTTATGCGCTGGTCTGCAGCGTAACGCGACGACGGGTGTGCTATTCTTCGACATAGCGAAAGCCTTCGACAAAGTCTGGCACAACGGCTTGATATACAAGCTCTACCAACTAGGAGTGCCAGATCGTCTCGTGCTCATCTTACGAGACTTTTTGTCGAACCGGACCTTTCGCTATCGCGTCGAGGGAGCACTCTCGTCCCCTCATCCTATTCGCGCCGGTATCCCTCAGGGTTCCGTACTATCTCCTCTCGCCTTCACGCTGTTCACTAGCGATATCCCAAAAAGTAAAAAGGCTCAGTTGGCTCTCTTCGCCGACGACACTGCCGTTTACTATACCGGTCACTGTTCCAACGCTATAGCTCGTACTCTCCAAACCTCTGCAAACGTCTTAGGCGCTTGGTTCTGGAAATGGAGAATCGAGGTCAACCCCGATAAGAGTCAGGCGGTTCTCTTCTCGAGACGTCGTCGACTCCCTCCCCCACTTCCCAGCCCGATCACTATGTACGGCAAGCCAATCCCTTGGGAGAAGCAAGCCAAATACCTAGGCGTGATCCTCGATGAGAACCTTACCTTTAAGGCTCATATTAAGGCGGTTCGCGCTCGCGCCTCCTTCGCTCTTAGCAGGCTCCAATTCGTACTGACAGCCCGTAGTAAACTGTCCCTCAAATGCAAGCTCCGCATCTATACCGCAGTCATCCGTCCCATCATGACCTATGCCTGCGTTGTATTTGCGCACGCTCACCCACATCAAGATGCAGACCCTCCAAAACCGTTTCCTCAGAAGGGTCACGGGTGCCCCCTTCTATGTCCGTAATATAGATCTTCACGTCGACCTCCAAATGCCAACCTTAAAACAGTTCATGAAACGCTTATCAAAGCGTTTCTTCGACTGCGGCATCAAACATTCTAACCCCCTGATTACAGCGGCCGCCCGCTACACTCCCTCTCGCATTAGCAGTATTCGCCGACCAAGGCATACTTTAATCGACTCCGACGACGCCACTACCCTCCTCCAGGAGAGTAGTAAGGCCACTAGCACGCTACATAAGCCCAAAACCCGATCGCCGTCCTACCGCCCTAGCCGCCGAGGCCCGCCGCGACGCCCAAATCGACGCCCCTCCCGACCCTTGCTCGAGCCAGCCCGCGCCGCTGAGCCTGTAGCTTTAAATTCGTCCGTAAATAATACCAATCCTGATCCAGCTAGTCATTTGCTGCCCTCTTCCAGCGACGCCCTAAGCCGAGGTTCGTACCCCACAGGGGGTGCCCTTAGCGTTGTCGCTTAGTTTTAGTTAGTATATAAGTTTAAGTCCTGGCTGGAGGCCTTAATTTATTAGGGAATCCACAGGCAAGTCCGCTTAAGCAGACGACAACCGCATAGGTTGACCTGCGAGATGCCAAACAAACAAAAAAGAGTGTTCTTAGACATGTTTGATGAAATTCAGTTGAGCCGTTTAAAAGTTGTGGGGGGGTAAATGTGTTTTAAATAAGATAATATTATTATTAGGAACCTATGTATGTACAACTTAACAAAATCTACATTATACAGCTACCCACCTCATCATCCGCCTAACTTTTTCCCAATTACGTTGAGGCCGGCCCCCCAGCCTAAGCTGGAGGACCGAATAAAGTTGTGGGGGGTGAAAATCGTAGATAATAAATAATTTGGAGCGGTCCCCCAACGCGACGTATTTTTATAATTTTTTACTTTTAAAGGGAACTTAAGTTTTTTTGTCGGGTTTTTTTATTATTTTTAATTAATATTCCTTCTCTTGCAAAGACTCACAAGTACCTGTCGAGGAAGTAATAGAATATAATAGTATTAAATAGTAAATACTTGCGTAGCACGAAACAAAATTTAAACTAAAAGGAATGTTATTTATATAGGCTTACCTTGAAAAATAATTACAAATTAAAACGAATGTTTTTTGTGAGGCTTTTGAGTACATTTAGTATATGAGAATTTGTATGAAGACGTAATACTACTTACTTTATTATACTGTGATAATGGTATGGTATTCACTGCATTCAGTTAGGCTGAAAGCCGGCCTCAACGTCATTGGGAAAAAGTAAGGCTGATGAGGAGGTGGGTAGCTAGCGTGGATTTTTCAATTAATTTATTTTTCTAATTACTACTACTCCTTTGTTTGCCTAAATATAATAACAATAAATTTTGCGTAACTTATCGTTTAAAGTAAAAACGTTTCACTTGCTTTTGTTAAACCAAATATCAAAATGAATAATTTATTTCAATCTAATACTTTTTATTTCAGGCTAAATATAATAAAACACAGAAACAATGTAGGAACAGGACCTACAATATTTCTGCAAACATTTGTAATAGCTATAAACATTCCCTTAACCTACATTACAGAAAAGGGCCGTATCCGACAAGACGGGAAAACCAGCACGTGATTTGAATAGAGACTACCAAATATCATTGTATTGACCAATTAAGTTAATTGAATTAATTGAAATAACGTACAAAATCGTTGTAAAATAACAATCAAACGGCCATACTGCTTAGAAGAGTAATATTATTCTCTCGTATCAAGTCTGATAGGAGATAGCTCTTACAGTGAGTATTAGTCTAGCCAGCCAGTATGGAGTGCTACCGCTGGTTCGATTCGGAATAGCCGGGCGGCAAAATCGAATAAATAGTTTCGCGATCCGGCTGCGCCGAATTATGGCGATCCAAAAAACTGTTCGTAAAGGGACTTACTGTACCTAGACTGCGCGGGGGTTAGTAGTATCGACATATAGACAAAATGCCTTGACTTGATACACTCATTTGAAAAATAAAACTAATACTTTGGAATCACGAATCCACATCCCAACCCAACTTAACCATTGTGCTTACGTTTCCTGAACCTCCAAGCCGGTGCAACTTAGCGTAAAGACCATTTGTATTGGATCTACTTCCTCGAAAGCACAGATATTTAATTTAGCGATTCAATGAATACTATTGGCTACCGGAACATGCAATACATAAACTAGTATGTTTACTGTTTGTATACCTAATAAAGTTACAATATCATACTCAAATGTGAGGATTGGGCACCTATAATTTACTATTTACTAACAACACAAACAACTAATTACAATTTTTTTAAATCCTGTTTTGTTACACTATTGGGCAAAGTTATTCCCCATAGCTTCCCACTGTTCCCTGTGCGTTGCTTTCTCCGGTCTATCTCCCATGCATGCATCTAAATCGTCACGCCAACGTTCACTAGGCCTCCCTCGGCGACAACACCCTTCTTCTGGCACCCACAATTTACTGTCGTTTCATCTCAATTAAGTGTCTGTGTGCCGTTTCACGCGTATTGGCACGCGTGAAAAACATAACCCTGTATTTGATGTCGCACAGTACATCAGATCGCGGTATATTTCTGTAGGTATGTGTTTCTTAAATTTTCAATCACTTCCAGATATTTAACTAAGGCTTTGAACGTTATAAACGTTACATAACATTTGATTTGATTAAGACATAATATTCCGTTTATTAATTTTCTTACGATTTTGTTTGCGATATCAACAATCATTGCACGGCGCTCTCGTCGATCCATAACCACAATATCATTTTTACTGTCTACAACAGTTATTTTCTGTCAGTGATGATAGATCGATCCCAATGTGGCGTGACCATTCTCGAGAACTGGGTCGGGCACATACCTGTAATACGGCACTTCTGATTCCACAAGGCTGTACTGCAAAGCAAGTTGCTGGTTGAAAATCCTAGCCACAAGATTGGGTCTGTGCAAGTACTCGTCGTTAGCAAGATGAGAACAACCGGAAACAATAAGACATAATATTATTATTATATCTTGCTCTTGTCTACTATCAGTAAATTTACAGAGAACCAGGATTTTTTTTCCACCGTAGTACATACGGTTTGAACAGAATTAACCAGTTCTGTATACGTACCACACAAAAATGTTACCTACCTTTACTGCTTATTTGTCACAACTGAATTGTGAGAGGTTGCTATATTAATTTGTCAAATAAAGGTTTTTGTCGTCTTGTAGTACAGGCAGGATTAACGCTTAGCTCTACACACATGCTCATTGGATTTGCATGCATGCATTGCTTACATGCTCTATGTTACTTTTACAATAAATATCAGAAGAAGACTTCTCGTAGACGATACAAAAGTTTAAAAGTATAAAAGTTTTAAAATAAAAGCTAATCTTATGTTCGTGACCCTAATAAAAAAGGCAATCTTAGTCATTGATATTGAAAATAAAGAGAGATTAATAAACTAATTTTATCTCTGACACAGATTAAAAAGGCTCTTACAATAAATCACAAGACTGTAAATAACTTTTACTGGACTCGAAATGGACATGAAGGAAGATTAAAGAGCAATGACCTTTTATGTGGAGGTCATTTGTATTGAAATGTTTTGGGGTTGAGATAAATTGAGTAGCTATTTACTTTAGTTAATAAAATCAATGATTGTTGAGTTTTTTTTTACTATTGAGTAATAATTTGTTAATCGGGTATTTAATCCTAAAATTCAGAGGAATTCAGACACTATGCGTTTCTTAGCCTTAGAATACAAATAGGTACCTTCTGTAGAAAAAAGGTACCCTTACCTGGTATGTACCTAATATTACTACGATTGACATCAAGATACGAAAATTCCATTTCGCTGTAAGTTTCTTCAAGGAAATAGAATAGAACCAAAGGAAATGAAAATTTAGAGAGTGTAAAATCAAACAGTTATATCTTACTAAAATACGATGCGAATAACTTCCCACCGGACGGTTTATCGCCTCTTTTCACGTGCTTAAATATTACAGCACAAATTTGAAAAGAAACCCTCTTGGCACTAAAGGACAAACTTATAACGACTGAGTTACAAAGATGGCCACCCCTACAGCCGTTTAATCTTTACAACAATACGATAGCATCTGTTGATATATCATCCATTGACTACTATTAAACACAGTTCGATGATAAGTTCAAACAAAAGCAGACATGGATACGTATTTTGAAAAATATCATCGAAATTTTTTGTTACGTTAAAAGAGGTCCCCTTTCAAAAGGTATCTTTATTAGGCGTGAGTATTGGTGTAAACTTCCCCAACTGTATTCGATTTATTGTTTCAATTGTTTTTGACAAAATTACTGTCTTTGCAATATTATGTGTAAAATATGGGGGAATTATATAAGAGTTATGGGAGGGTTATATTTTCCGCATATTAAAGGTTATGATAAACCTTCTTTACTTACTTAGGTGAAAGTCAAAGAATCAAACTATAATAATAATGCACATGTTTGCATTTCAGCTACGCTAGTAAAAAAAATTGGGATTTTATTTATTTCCTGGCAATAATTACACCGGCTGCATCACGTTTCTTGTTGAATTACCGTTTCACCATCTTCTGCCCGCGATTTCATCTGCGATACAGGATGAAAAGTAGTATATGCCCTTCTACATGTCAAGGTCTATCCATGTGCGAAATTTCTACCAAATCCGTTCAGCCGTTTAAGGTGAAAGCGTTACAAACAAACAAACTTACTCTCGCATCTATAACGCTAATTCGGATACGTTTTCAAATGTTATTCAGAGTCATACACTTGTAACAGTTGAATCTTATCATAAATTTTTCACCCACTTCCTGTATCCCGGGAGAGATGTAATTATGCATGCTCGTGCTTTCATAATATGAAGGTGTTTAACATCGTACATATAAAAGGGATGGAAGGTTATTATTAGCTATAAGTAATCACATAACCTGTTTAAGGAAATTAGGTAGCAGTTTTCTTGTTTGACCATGTTGCCACTGTAACTTTTAATCTCATGCCATTTTCTGGACAATGGGTATGAGTAAAATTAGTATTATAAATATAGGTATATAAATTATTGTCATCGCTATAGACAATAATTTTATTGTGTATAGCGATGACAATCAAGCAAGCAAGCGACGAGACAAACAGATAAGATATGAGTGTAAAAACGGATAAGATAAGATAAGAGTGAGACTGAAAATAGCTTTGAAAGTGAGTACACCATACTGTCAAAGTTATTTTCAGTCATAGAACAGTTACTGATTCAGAATTTGTTGTTTGGAAAGATTGATGGAGATGTGGAAAAGAGATTGAATGCGGGAAATAAACTCTTCACCATGGTGTGCTGGTGCCTACGCTTATGTATGGAAGTGGATGTTGGGTATGGCAAACGAAGCATGAAAGCAGAATAAATGCTGTAGAAATGCGTTCCTTGCGAAGCATGTGTGGTATGAGTATGAATGATAGGCTGAGGAATGATGTGATAAAGCAACGGTGCGGTTTAAAAGAGGATGTAGTGACAAAAATTGAAAAGAGTATGCTTAAATGGTTTGGTCATATTGACAGGATGAATGAAAGGAGACTCACAAAAGGTATTTACAAGGCAGAGGTGAGTGGCGACACCGGCAGGAGACGCTCTATGAGGACATATATTGACCTTATTGGAGATGTTTTCAGAAAGGTCAGGTACGTAGTACTCGCAACTGGCGTGCGTGTATGACCAGATGTATAAACGTAAACAAGGTCAATAGTAAGGTTCGTAGCAGGTAGCATTCTGTGGTTTCTGCCTACCCCCATAGGATGAAGGCGTGAGTTTATACAAGTATGTGTGTAATCCTGTTGATCCCGTATTTAAGCGGATTATATCACTACACTGGCACATCACCACACAAAGCTTCTCGTGCAAGGAACTCTTCACTTTCAACTGTTTCCCGCCATTCGTGGATATGGCAGATCGTTGACGTTAGTGACAACTACCTCACTACTGCATGCGTAGAATGGTCTCTTAAGAAACGGCAGACAAAATAATATATTGTATAAAGATTTCTAATGCGCGATGTCAAAATACGAAAAAAGAATACGTTTTTGTTAAGACAGTGATTTGTTTTCTCTTACGGCCGAACACAATATCGTTTCTATCTCCAATTATGGCGTATTGGAGATAGAAAACCGTATTAATCTCTGGTTTTTCGTCCCAATAAAGCCAAAGCATGCGACCTTATAACGTGGTGACAGCTATTTGTTTGACAGGGACAGTTAGAAATGTACTGTCTATCATCAGTAGCGATCTGTCTCAGGTTATTGGGTTTGAAATACAGGAGATAATGTTAACATATCGAACAGATACGAGTATGTTTCAAACAATATCTACACTACACGCACCAACGACTGAACACATTATGGGTGAGGACTATCTTCAAAATAATTTCTTCGACATGAAATCCAACACGTTTCTATCTGACACTTAAATCATTACAATAATAACACTAAAGTAGCTATACCAACGGGCTTCAACCTCAGAATGTTTGATTGAAGTAAACATGTGGGGATAAGAAGAAACTTAATACTCAATAACTAAGTATGAGTGCACTTGTTATAAGTGCTTCTAGACGTTTGTTGTTCAAGTTTGTTTACGTTAAGTGCCACTTTACTATTGTGCCAATAACGTGGTTACACTTTCATATTTGTTCAGTGATATTAAATTGATATAGATTTTTTACTAAGTATAAGTTAGGTACTAAAGTAAAGTAAGTAACTTTGAGAATTGGCAGACTGTTCAGCAATTTGAAAGTGTCGATAAATGGTCTAATTAAAATAAATGAATCGACTCTCGCTAATTTCTGTCATAAATTAAAAAGACTAATATTTCATAACAGTAAGTATTTTTTTAATAAATTACTTTTATTACGTTTTTTTAATATTGTATTGGTAACCAGTGGCTTACCAGTTGTAGGTCGTAGGTGCGAACCTACACAGGCGCTTTACTTGGTGTAAATTATTTCATCACTACTGCTCTCAAAACGGTGAAGGAAAATATCGTGAGGAATACCGCATGTCCTTCTAGGACATGCGGGTTTCCTCTTAGTAAAGGTTTCCATTAAGTATGGACGAGCAGTGATGAACTGGTGGCCTAGTGGAAATGGTCGCGGTTCAAACCCAGACAGGAGTTTTACTTTGTGTATATTATTTCATCACCACTGCTCTCAAAATGGTTAAGGGAAAGATCGTGTCGCAACAGTCAGTGTTAGGTTGTAAACATAAACATGACGCCTGTAGTCCAAGAAGGGTTAGGCTGAGGTGTACCTATAGTACACCCACATTTCGCCAGTTATGCTTAAGTCCCATGTAACAGGCGGCGAGCCTATTGCCATCAACCGGGCACAAATCCGTACTCCGGGCTACTACTGAGAAATTCTAGATATAAAAACCCAAAAACACTTTGCCCGACGTTGGAATCGAACCCAGGACCTCATGCTCAGCAGTAGCTCTTGCGACCACTACACGTTAGTTAGGTTGTATGTTGATTAAAGTATGATTCGCGACCAAAACATACAGAATTCCATTCATTTGAATCAGTAATAGAAGTGTCTTATTAAGTCAGTATAATCCTCAAATGTCGAGATTTCATGAAATAGTCATTCAATGGGATAACTTTGACTTAAAGAGTAATATTGATAACTTTAATGATTATTATTCTGTAAATACATACTTGTTACGGTCGCGTATCGTATTTCTATCAACATACAACTTAATACGCTAAGCAAAATGCAAACAAAAAACACCCAGGCGCTTCCTCATTTGCTAGATAGAGCATTCTGGTAAGCCAAATCAAGCTTCTTTCCTTTTCTTTTTCTCTTTAATGTTATTCTTTCTTGATGAAGGAGTTCATTATATAAACACAGGAACGGAATTTTTAAAGTATTTGCCTTACATGGATCTGAAATAAATAACGACTTCTGTCCTGTTATTGTGTTCGATAAGAAAACCACGTTGGAATGTTGGCGCATTTGCCAAACAGTGGCCAATGCAAACCATGGTTATCCGAGCTTGCTATTTTCTTCATGCCAGCAAGATAATATATTTATCCGAAATCTCTGTATTTGCTATTCTATTACCTTTGCGAATAACCAGTGCTCCGGTTCGGTCACTTCGATTCAACAAATTGTTTATTAAGATTGGAATTTATAATTACATTTATTTAAACACCTTTAATATAATCCACCTCAAAATGTGGAGCCATTTTGAGGTGGATTATATTAAAGACTAGAAATAATGGATAGGCGTTATGCCTGCTTTCGTTTATGTCAATAATGGCGATGCTTTTACCTACAGGAGGAGGTTGTCTATGCCACCGATACCTATACCGATAGAGTAGGAATCCCTCTTCCTGGATATAGGTTTATGGGGATCAGCAGCGTCTTCTTTGCTAAAACAGCTATCACCAATCCGTCTGTTAAGAAACACACAACAGAATAATGTCACGCCTGTGGTCCCTGAGAGATGAGGTACCAAATTTGTCCGGTTACCATGCACCGTTAGGAGTTCAATTCAACAAACTCTTGCGTTCAGTGCCAATTGCTGTGAGTAATACGGTCTGAATTCATTTATTTCTAAAGATTATAAATCACTTGTACAGGAATAAAATACTAAACATTACTTAATTAAAACATTGATGTCCAGGAGTAGCAAGGGCTTCAAGTATTAACATTACGAAAATAAGAAGGTAATTTTTACAAGTTTTGCATTGTCTACCGCTGTGCGGCGCGTTGACGCGGACACCGTACGGTGACTCGTTATATTTCTTATAAGTTTGAAATCAAAGGACTTTTTCACACTACAGGCAAAAAGATTACATTATTTTATATTTTTTTGATTTTGTATTTTTATATGTTTTGGTAATGAGTTATAAAGTTTTGCTCCCTCATATTTTATTGTTTTTTTTCCATAGTTAGTTCTGGTACTAGGTATGTGTAAGTCTGGTGCGCGCCTCAGAATACGTTTTTGTACCAGTGTGTTTTTTGTGAATATGATGTGTGTGTAAGTCTTTGGAAAGAATATTACGTACTAAAATACATGTGTTGATAAATGTTAAATAGCTTGTTCTGCGGTGACTAGGAACGTAAGGGCGCAAGGCTCTCTCCCTCAAGCGCTCCGCCTTATCCGTCGCAAGCATAACTGCTACGCATCATCGCATTCGGGATACCGCACGGTCTCCTGCGAGGCGGCAAGCCTCCTTGCTGGATTGCCGCAATGGGATCTGGAGGCAATAGCCCTCATGCACGTATGGCAGTGGCGCGAGGAGGCGAAACGCCGGGGTGTTACTCCGCGGCCGCGAGAAATCACGGTACAGCGGACAGAGCTCCGGCGGGATCTCATGGCGACATTGAGGGTGCGATTGTCGCAACCCAGTGCTGGGCATGCCACAATAGCGGTGGTAAGTCCCCTCTTTGAGGAGTGGTTGGGGAGGAGCCACGGCGTCTTCACCTTCCGCCTGACACAGGTCTTCACCGGACACGGTTGTTTCGGGATGTTCCTGTTTCGAATAAGGCGGGAGGAAACTACCGGCTGTCCCCATTGTGTGGATCGCCCAGAGGACACGGTGGAGCATACGTTGGAGGTCTGCCCAGCTTGGGCGGAGCACCGCCGTGTCCTCGCGGAGGCGATCGGCGGCGGCGATCTCTCGCGTCCGGCCCTGGTCCAGGCCATGAAACGGAGCGAGAGGGAATGGGAAGCCGTCACCTCCTTCTGTGAAGCAGTAATGCTCGCAAAGGAGGAGGCAGAGCGCGTGAGGGAGAGAACCTTGCGCCCTCACGCCCCTAGTCGCCGCAGGAGACGCCCTGAGCGTCGGGAGTCGCCTACAGATTCCTTTCCACGGGCAATGGGTAGCTCGCAGCGCGCGATACCGTGGCCTTAGCACAGGCAACTGAAGGAACATGGGTGGGTTACAGTCAGTAAAAGTCTGACACGAAGAGCGGGTGAAGTCATTTGATGATTTCCCACTCAAAAAAAAAGGTGGACACTTTTTATCAAGCAAAACTTCTCGTTCTGAAGGCCTAGACAAGTGGCAACGCTTTAAAGGCATTTCGTATTTCTACAATGACTTTCAGCAAGATGAACATAAGCTATCGAAAACCTGGTCAGGTTTTCGATAGCAAATGTTTGTCCAACGCCCATTCTTCTCCATACGAAACTAACTTTTGGAAGGTGCAACTGGAAACAATTTTTTTTTTTTGTTAATTTTGACGTTCAAAAGTGTCTTTTGTGTGCTGATTTACTATTACTATGGCAAATACATTTAAGACTTCTCCATCATCGTTATAGCTGACAGAATAACTCAATCTAGAACTACAAACGTAGTTGGACATTAAAATTTGTTCTTCTCCCTTGTGGCTCAGATTAGCATGAGCTATACGATAAAGTTCAAAGGATTAGTAGTCTGGCTGTCAAGTTATAATAAAAAATAATAATAATAAAAAAAAAATCGTTTATTTATATAAAAGGACACATTTACAATCGATACCATAACGATTAAAAAGAACACAGTTGCTAATATGTCTGAACTAGGTTGAACCTGTGTTTCAGGCTAGAAAGTGCAAAATTACTTAATATAATAAATTAACAATGAGTACAAACTAAAAACTAAATAAAAACATTGGTAAATTACAGTAAAATAGCATGTTGGTGGATCTATTTGCAGACAACAAGTAGATCTTCTGTGAGTGCATAATCAGTGATTAGTAAATATTTTAGTATTATTTTATATAATTATTTAATTTATAGATACTTAGTTTTCTATTTAATTTATTGTACAGAAATGGGCCTAAGAATGTAAAAAATCTTTCTACAAAGACATGTTTCGAGGTTGCATTAGATAATCATACTATGTCATTCAGTCTCTTGTTAGTATTGGTAGCATTGAAGGTAAGCATAGTGTGCTGTTTTAATACTATGTGCATAATGAAAAGCTGGCGAACCGTTAGTACCTTGCAGGATTTATATAACAGATCTGTAGGAAAGAAAAAGTTATGTAAGTTTGCTACCTTTAAAATAGCTCTCTGAGCTCTTTCAAGAGGAAGCAAATTAGTTTTTGGTGCGCCACCCCAAGAAGTGATACAGTATTGTATTATAGATTGACATAGGGCCAAATAAACTTGTGTTTTAAGGTTTGGATCTCAGATTGTTCGCATTTTTTTAAAAACATATATTAGTTTGCGCACTCTATTAGCTAGGCTTTCAATATGTTTTTTTAAAGAGAGTGTATCGTTCATTATTACCCCCAGGTATTTTGTGTTGCTCGTTTGACGTAAAAGGGACATTTACACATATAAATGAGGGATAGTAATGAGTTGAGGCTTGCGCATGGAGAAGTGAATATATTTAGTCTTGTCGGCATTTAATGTTAGTAAATTGCTTTGGAGACAATTAGTCACAGTATTAAAACCTAGTTGAGCGATTTCGAACAGTTCGTTACTGGTTAGCGGTAAATATTAACGCCGTGTCGTCGGCATATGATATAATTTTGCCATGTTTAATATGTAGATTACACAGGTCGTTAATATAAAAAAGGAATAGCGGGGGCCCAAAATACTCCCCTGAGGAACACCAAAACCAGTATTTTTCTGCTCATCGCTCGTAATATTATCTATTCTAACACATTGGTAGCGGCCGTGTAAATAATCAGTAAAAAGTTTCAGCGGCGTTCCCCTTATCCCTATTGTCTCTAATTTATTCAGTAGAAATGAAACAGACACCGTGTCGAAAGCCTTGGCTAAATCGAGGAAGACACCCAGGGTCTGGTTTCCTTTGCCGAGTTCTTCTGAAACATAATCAGTCAGACTATGTACCATATCGGCTGTCGATAGTTTGGCTCTAAAACCAAATTGCGCAGGGGATAAGATGTTGTTTTTTTCTAGGTAATTAATTAGTCTACTGTTTATAATTTTCTCTAGTATTTTTGAAATTGAAGGGAGTAAGGATATTGGCCTATAATTATTAACTACGCCTTTATTTCCCGATTTAAAAATAGGGATTACAACTGCCTTTTTTAGACAACTAGGGAAAATTCCTTTGGAAAGACAGATTCGAAATATATGTGTTAAGGGAGGCACCAAAATCTGCTTAAAGTTTTTAAGGATCTTATTGCTTATATTATACCATCGAACTGCACAGTCATATTTGGCCCAGAAATAATTCGGATTATTTCATCTTCATCAATGTCTAACATATCAAAAGATTACGTGTTACGGCTACTGTATGTTTTTTTTTAATCTGGTACGTCGCAATATTTGGGAATCTGTTAGGCAAGAGTTTTCCCAACATTTACAAAAAAGTTATTAACATTGTTAGCTGATAAGAGTGGTGAAGGATTAGTAAGCAGTAAACTCGAATTCGATTCACGATGTTTAGATATATTGGTGACGTTTTTGATATGTTTCCAAAGTTGCTTGCTGTTTTTACCTGCTTAATTTAATTCGTTTTTATCGTAATTATTTTTTAAATTCCTTAGGAAATTTTTGCAATAATTCCTGTATCTTTTATATACTGTTTTTAATATTAGATTATCAGGGTATCTCTTAGTTCTCTGATGAAGTTTATCTCTGTGTCATATACACCGAATTAGTCCAGAAGTAATCCATGGTTTAATATTATAAAATTTCTTATTTACTGTAGAAACTGTCGTGTTACGTATTATTGCTTGTTGGACATGTTTTATTAAGTACGATAAAGCCAAATTAGCGTCAGTAGTATTGTAAACTAGGCTAAAATCAAGGTTGCATAAATCACATTCCAGTTTCTTTGTGTTTAGTTTGCTAAAAGTCTGAAGACGGTTTAGTTTAGGCAGCGTAAAATTTACGTTTAGTTGGACAGCGTGATGGTCGGTAATTTTTGAGTTAGTAACAAGCGTTATATATGATAGGCTGGTTTTGATCATCACATGATCGAGTCAGGAACCGCTCTGATGAGTAGGCAATGTGGGAGCCGGAATAAAACCATGGTATAAGTAGATATTAAGGTAATCTAGGGTCCCTGCATCGCAGGTTTCGGAGGCAAAATTTATTTATGTGCTGGCTTTTTGCGTGGATGGAGGCTCTCTTCCTAATCAGTTCCCTTAACTTGACTACTATAATACTAATTTTAATATGTATATATTACTATAATAAATACTATAATACTAATAAAATACTAGGAACAAACACAAATTTATTGTACCCACAACAAGTTGAGCCTTGTTGTAGGTACAACAAATTTGTGTTTGTCTCGTTCAGATGTCAATGTATACGCTTTTATAATCAATTTCCAAGCCACGTTCAAGATCTAAGCCTTATTAAATTCAAATCATTTATTAAATGTAAGTTGTGCCAGAAAGCTTTTTGTAACGTTAAATATTATATTGAGGACAGAAAGGCTTGGGACCGACATGCTCCAATTTTTGCACACCGAATGTGGTTTTTTGTTTCACCATTTCAGACATGGTCCTCATATGATCTGTAAAATAAACAATGTAAGTATTAAATTTTATTGTGAATGTTTAGACTATGTGGGTCATTGTTTTTTACTTTTGTGTTTTTTTATTATCTCAGTTAGTTTTAATCTTAATCATGGTCTGGGGGTTTGATTAATTATGCGGCCTACCCAATGTCCTTTCTTTGGTATGCTCCTTATGTTTTGAGTTGATCTGTACGATTACTGACAAATGAGTGCACTGACTCGACAGGTCAACTCAATCTGTGTGGTCCTTTCCTCAAAAGACCATGTCAGACATCAATCTCAAGAAGACCATGTGTCTTCACATGATCTGAGAAAGATAATGTCTGGACTTTAAAAGAGACTGTGACCTCTGAGTTTATTTCGGCCTTTTTTCTCAAAGTAATAAGTTAGGAAACGCTGACCTCTTCTAGTTTAAAAAAAATGTTTGACGTGTTAAAGTGTTTATACGTACCTACTTACAGAAATAAAATCATTTGTCTTCACATGATCTGACCAAGATAATGTCTGGACTTTAAAAGAGACTGTGACCTCTGAGTTTATTTCGGCCTTTTTTCTCAGAGTAGTAAGTTAGGAAACACCGACCTCATCTATAAAAAAAAAAATGTTTGACGTGTAAAAGTGTTTATACAAACCTACTTACATAAATAAAATCATTTATCATCCATTATTAACATTGATGTAGTTAGGCTACAGGATCAAGCTTATATTATTAGAAGAAAGAAGTCTACAAAGTTACACAATACTAAGAATGAAATTTCTTGATATTTGAATTGTAATTTAAGAACTGGATACTTATTTTTTTATAAAATCCTGTTTTGCTGATAAGGCTTAATATCAGGGCATTGTGAGTTTTTTATATGGGAACACAATCAGACAAAGCCTTTTCTATGGATCTCGTTACAAAATATTATAATATCAATTAACAACGGGAAAACGAATCAGATATCACAGCGGTACGGGAAATAAATTGGGTAATTTTTTTCAAGTACATGTTTCTTAAGAATGAGTCGTACTTTTTTGTTGTTGTTTATTTCAGATTGGACCGCCAACACGTTATGAGTACAGTCTGAAAAGTAACGAATTCGTGGAAATAATTATGTAGGTGGGTATTGTTTCTTATTTTTGTAGGATAGGAAATGATAGCTGCATTTTAATACCGCCTTTGCCCTAATGATTATAAAACTTCAGCGTAGTACCTTTTCTTGTCATTTTTATGAAAAATAGTTGTTATTTATGCTACAATTGCGGAAACTATGTGATTTCCGACGAGTGTATATGTCGACACGATCGAAAATCATCTTACGCACGTGTAGGTATCATACAACTTTTACTAGGCAATGTGCGAGGAAAAATAAGGTATTTATTGATCAACATCAAAATCTTGAGAAATTAATAACTAACGCGTTTAAGGAAGTATTATTTCCTTATGCATTTTGTACCAGTCAACGTTAGGGTGATGCAGAGACAAAACATGGCAGGTGCAACAAAAGGGACAGATAATTCGAAAAAGAAGAGAGGACTCATTCGCGCAGGAGTCCCTCAGGGCTCTGTGATTTCTCCTCTCGCTTTCACGGTATTGATACACCAGCACACACCAGCGATATGCCCAAGTGTAGTAAGGCGCAGTTGGCTCTGTTCACAGACGACACGGCCATTTACTTCGCCGGCCGCGATCCAGACTCGATATCTCGCACTCTCCAAACTCAAGTCAACAAGGTTGGCGCTTGGTTTAGAAAGTGGACAATCGAAGTCTCTCCTGACAAGAGTCAAGCGGTTCTCTTCTCGAAGCGGCGTCATAGCCCCTACCCCCCTCGACCGAACACCATGTTCGGCAAGCCGATCCCTTGTGAGAAGCGGGCCAAATATCTAGGTGTGGTGTTCGACGAACACCTCTCCTTTTCAGAGCACATTAAGGCGGCGCGCGAACGATCCGCCTTAATATCGAGTCTGGATCGCGGCCGGCGAAGTAAATGGCCGTGTCGTCTGTGAACAGAGCCAACTGCGCCTTACTACACTTGGGCATATCGCTGGTGTGTGCTGGTGTATCAATACCGTGAAAGCGAGAGGAGAAATCACAGAGCCCTGAGGGACTCCTGCGCGAATGAGTCCTCTCTTCTTTTTCGAATTATCTGTCCCTTTTGTTGCACCTGCCATGTTTTGTCTCTGCATCACCCTAACGTTGACTGGTACAAAATGCATAAGGAAATAATACTTCCTTAAACGCGTTAGTTATTAATTTCTCAAGATTTTGATGTTGATCAATAAATACCTTATTTTTCCTCGCACATTGCCTAGTAAAAGTTGTATGATACCTACACGTGCGTAAGATGATTTTCGATCGTGTCGACATATACACTCGTCGGAAATCACATAGTTGACCTATGATGAGTACTGAAGGTTCAAAAATGAACGGTCCAGAATTAGTAGCAAGCTCTGAAGGGGTGAACCGGTCCAGATTGCTAAAGTCCTGTAGGCTTAATAACAAGCGGTCCAGAATTAGTTGCAAACTCTGCAGGGTGAACCGGACCAGATTGCTAGTATTAGGATAAATAACGAAGGCTCGATGTCGAGCGGTGTAGAGTAAGTGGCAAACTGTGAAGGGATGATCCAGACCAGATTGCTAGTCAGGATGAACGAACATTAGTACTAACGTTCTGTCATTTTAGATAATGCTTGATGAGACTACGCGTACGAGGACGTCCGCACGTCAGTATGGCCGTGTCGGCGTGATCTATGTAAACGACAAGTGCAGCGGGCCGAGTTACGCTGTGCAAAGTGGCACATTCACCTCCCCACTCTCCCCACTACTCAGGCCACTTTATGTAAGCGAGTGCGCAGCGTTGGAAGGGATCATGCTCGGCTCGGTGCGCCTGCTGTAGCGCCTAGAGCTATTATAGCGATCTATTTAATGAATTAACAAGCGGTTGGAATAAATAAGTTGGTTACTGCTATATTTCATACTTTCATTTAGTATGTCGGACCTCTGCCTTCAGGTTAATTCATGGTGATTACTTTATAAGAAATTGTGAGTGAAATAAAGTGATTGTGCTGTAACTAGTGTCTCTATTTTCTTCGCCCGACAATCCACGCCTACTTACAACGTGCAAGTGTAATATCGCTGATGAGGGCCTATCCCGATACATACTCAAATGTGAGGATTGGGCACCTATAATTTACTATTTACTAACAACACAAACAACTAATTAAAAAAAAATTTAATCCTGTTTTGTTACACTATTGGGCAAGGTTATTCCCCATAGCTTCCCACTGTTCCCTGTGCGTTGTTTACTCCGGTCTATCTCCCATGCATACATCTAAATCGTCACGCCAACGTTCACTAGGCCTCCCTCGGCGACAACAACCTTGTTCTGGCACCCACAATTTACTGTCGTTTCATCTCAATTAAGTGTCTGTGTGCCGTTTCACGCGTATTGGCACGCGTGAAAAACATAACCCTGTATTTGATGTCGCACAGTACATCAGATCGCGGTATATTTGTGTAGGTATGTGTTTCTTCAATTTTCAATCACTTCCAGATATTTAACTAAGGCTTTGAACGTTATAAACGTTACATAACATTTGATTTGATTAAGACATAATATTCCGTTTATTCATTTTCTTACGATTTTGTTTGCGATATCAACAATCATAGCACGGCGCTCTCGTCGATCTATCACCACAATATAATTTTTACTGTCTACAACAGTTATTTTCTGTCAGTGATGATAGATCGATCCCAGTACAATGTGGCGTGACCATTCTCAAGAACTGGGTCGGGCACATACCTGTAGTACGGCACTTCTGATTCCACAAGGCTGTACTGCGAAGCAAGTTGCTGGTTGATAATCCTAGCCACAAGATTGTGTCGTTAGCAAGATGAGAACAACCGGAAACAATAAGACATAATATTATTATTATATCTTGCTCTTGTCTACTATCAGTAAATTTACAGAGAACCAGGAAAATTGTTCCACCGTAGTACATACGGTTTGAACAGAATTAACCAGTTCTGTATACGTACCACACAAAAATTTTACCTACCTTTACTGCTTATTTGTCACAACTGAATTGTGAGAGGTTGCTATATTAATTTGTCAAATAAAGGTTTTTTTCGTCTTGTAGTACAGGCAGGATTAACGCTTAGCTCTACACACATGCTCATTGCATTTGCATGCATGCATTGCGTACACGCTCTATGTTACTTTTATAATAAATCTCAGAAGAAGACTTCTCGTAGACGATACTTAAAGTCTATTTTATTTGTCTCCATGTAGTTATAAAAGTTTTAAAATAAAAGCTAATCTTATGCTCGTGACCCTAATAAAAAAGGCAAATTTTGTCATTGATATTGAAAATAAAGAGAGATTAATAAACTAATTTTATCTCTTACACAGATTAAAAAGGCTCTTACAATAAATCACAAGACTGTAAATAACTTTTACTGGACTCGAAATGGACATGAAAGAAGATTATAGAGCAATGGCCTTTTATGCGGAGGTCATTTGTATTGAAATGGTTTGGGGTCGAGATAAATTGAGTAGCTATTTAATTTAGTTAATAAAATCAATGATTGTTGAGTTTTTTTTTACTATTGAGTAATAATTTGTTAATCGGGTATTTAATCCTAAAATTCGGAGGAATTCAGAAACTATGCGTTTCTTAGCCTTAGAATACAAATAGGTACCTTCTGTAGAAAAAAGGTACCCTTACCTGGTATGTACCTAATTTTACTACGATTGACATCAAGATACGAAAATTCCATTTTGCTGTAAGTTTCTTCAAGGAAATAGAATAGAACCAAAGTAAATGAAAATTTAGAGAGTGTAAAATCAAACAGTTATATCTTACTAAAATACGATACGAATAAATTCCCACCGGACGGTTTATCGCCTCTTTTCACGTGCTTAAATATTACAGCACAAATTTGAAAAGAAACCCTCTTGGCACTAAAGGACAAACTTATAACGACTGAGTTACAAAGATGGCCACCCCTACAGCCGTTTAATCTTTACAACAATACGATAGCATCTGTTGATATATCATCCATTGACTACTATTAAACACAGTTCGATGATAAGTTCAAACAAAAGCAGACATGGATACCTATTTTGAAAAATATCATCGAAGTTTTTTGTTACGTTAAAAGAGGTCCCCTTTCAAAAGGTATCTTTATTAGGCGTGAGTATTGGTGTAAACTTCCCCAACTGTATTCGATTTATTGTTTCAATTGTTTTTGACAAAATTACTGTCTTTGCAATATTATGTGTAAAATATGGGGGAATTATATAAGAGTTATGGGAGGGTTATATTTTCCGCATATTAAAGGTTATGATAAACCTTCTTTACTTACCCATAGGTGAAAGTCAAAGAATCAAACTATAATAATAATGCACATGTTTGCATTTCAGCTACGCTAGTAAAAAAAATTGGGATTTTATTTATTTCCTGGCAATAATTACACCGGCTGCATCACGTTTCTTGTTGAATTACCGTTTCACTATCTTCAGCCCGCGATTTCATCTGCGATACAGGATGAAAAGTAGTATATGCCCTTCTCCATGTCAAGGTCTATCCATTTGCGAAATTTCTACCAAATCCGTTCAGCCGTTTAAGGTGAAAGCGTTACAAACAAACAAACTTACTCTCGCATCTATAACGCTAATTCGGATACGTTTTCAAATGTTATTCAGAGTCATACATTTGTAACAGTTGAATCTTATCATAAATTTTTCACCCACTTCCTGTATCCCGGGAGAGATGTAATTATGCATGCTCGTGCTTTCATAATATGAAGGTGTTTAACATCGTACATATAAAAGGGATGGAAGGTTATTATTAGCTATAAGTAATCACATAACCTGTTTAAGGAAATTAGGTAGCAGTTTTCTTGTTTGACCATGTTGCCACTGTAACTTTTAATCTCATGCCATTTTCTGGACAATGGGTATGAGTAAAATTAGTATTATAAATATAGGTATATAAATTATTGTCATCGCTATAGACAATAATTTTATTGTGTATAGCGATGACAATCAAGCAAGCAAGCGACGAGACAAACAGATAAGATATGAGTGTAAAAACGGATAAGATAAGATAAGAGTGAGACTGAAAATAGCTTTGAAAGTGAGTACACCATACTGTCAAAGTTATTTTCAGTCATAGAACAGTTACTGATTCAGAATTTGTTGTTTGGAAAGATTGATGGAGATGTGGAAAAGAGATTGAATGCGGGAAATAAACTCTTCACCATGGTGTGCTGGTGCCTACGCTTATGTATGGAAGTGGATGTTGGGTATGGCAAACGAAGCATGAAAGCAGAATAAATGCTGTAGAAATGCGTTCCTTGCGAAGCATGTGTGGTATGAGTATGAATGATAGGCTGAGGAATGATGTGATAAAGCAACGGTGCGGTTTAAAAGAGGATGTAGTGACAAAAATTGAAAAGAGTATGCTTAAATGGTTTGGTCATATTGACAGGATGAATGAAAGGAGACTCACAAAAGGTATTTACAAGGCAGAGGTGAGTGGCGACACCGGCAGGAGACGCTCTATGAGGACATATATTGACCTTATTGGAGATGTTTTCAGAAAGGTCAGGTACGTAGTACTCGCAACTGGCGTGCGTGTATGACCAGATGTATAAACGTAAACAAGGTCAATAGTAAGGTTCGTAGCAGGTAGCATTCTGTGGTTTCTGCCTACCCCCATAGGATGAAGGCGTGAGTTTATACAAGTATGTGTGTAATCCTGTTGATCCCGTATTTAAGCGGATTATATCACTACACTGGCACATCACCACACAAAGCTTCTCGTGCAAGGAACTCTTCACTTTCAACTGTTTCCCGCCATTCGTGGATATGGCAGATCGTTGACGTTAGTGACAACTACCTCACTACTGCATGCGTAGAATGGTCTCTTAAGAAACGGCAGACAAAATAATATATTGTATAAAGATTTCTAATGCGCGATGTCAAAATACGAAAAAAGAATACGTTTTTGTTAAGACAGTGATTTGTTTTCTCTTACGGCCGAACACAATATCGTTTCTATCTCCAATTATGGCGTATTGGAGATAGAAAACCGTATTAATCTCTGGTTTTTCGTCCCAATAAAGCCAAAGCATGCGACCTTATAACGTGGTGACAGCTATTTGTTTGACAGGGACAGTTAGAAATGTACTGTCTATCATCAGTAGCGATCTGTCTCAGGTTATTGGGTTTGAAATACAGGAGATAATGTTAACATATCGAACAGATACGAGTATGTTTCAAACAATATCTACACTACACGCACCAACGACTGAACACATTATGGGTGAGGACTATCTTCAAAATAATTTCTTCGACATGAAATCCAACACGTTTCTATCTGACACTTAAATCATTACAATAATAACACTAAAGTAGCTATACCAACGGGCTTCAACCTCAGAATGTTTGATTGAAGTAAACATGTGGGGATAAGAAGAAACTTAATACTCAATAACTAAGTATGAGTGCACTTGTTATAAGTGCTTCTAGACGTTTGTTGTTCAAGTTTGTTTACGTTAAGTGCCACTTTACTATTGTGCCAATAACGTGGTTACACTTTCATATTTGTTCAGTGATATTAAATTGATATAGATTTTTTACTAAGTATAAGTTAGGTACTAAAGTAAAGTAAGTAACTTTGAGAATTGGCAGACTGTTCAGCAATTTGAAAGTGTCGATAAATGGTCTAATTAAAATAAATGAATCGACTCTCGCTAATTTCTGTCATAAATTAAAAAGACTAATATTTCATAACAGTAAGTATTTTTTTAATAAATTACTTTTATTACGTTTTTTTAATATTGTATTGGTAACCAGTGGCTTACCAGTTGTAGGTCGTAGGTGCGAACCTACACAGGCGCTTTACTTGGTGTAAATTATTTCATCACTACTGCTCTCAAAACGGTGAAGGAAAATATCGTGAGGAATACCGCATGTCCTTCTAGGACATGCGGGTTTCCTCTTAGTAAAGGTTTCCATTAAGTATGGACGAACAGTGATGAACTGGTGGCCTAGTGGAAATGGTCGCGGTTCAAACCCAGACAGGAGTTTTACTTTGTGTATATTATTTCATCACCACTGCTCTCAAAATGGTTAAGGGAAAGATCGTGTCGCAACAGTCAGTGTTAGGTTGTAAACATAAACATGACGCCTGTAGTCCAAGAAGGGTTAGGCTGAGGTGTACCTATAGTACACCCACATTTCGCCAGTTATGCTTAAGTCCCATGTAACAGGCGGCGAGCCTATTGCCATCAACCGGGCACAAATCCGTACTCCGGGCTACTACTGAGAAATTCTAGATATAAAAACCCAAAAACACTTTGCCCGACGTTGGAATCGAACCCAGGACCTCATGCTCAGCAGTAGCTCTTGCGACCACTACACGTTAGTTAGGTTGTATGTTGATTAAAGTATGATTCGCGACCAAAACATACAGAATTCCATTCATTTGAATCAGTAATAGAACTGTCTTATTAAGTCAGTATAATCCTCAAATGTCGAGATTTCATGAAATAGTCATTCAATGGGATAACTTTGACTTAAAGAGTAATATTGATAACTTTAATGATTATTATTCTGTAAATACATACTTGTTACGGTCGCGTATCGTATTTCTATCAACATACAACTTAATACGCTAAGCAAAATGCAAACAAAAAACACCCAGGCGCTTCCTCATTTGCTAGATAGAGCATTCTGGTAAGCCAAATCAAGCTTCTTTCCTTTTCTTTTTCTCTTTAATGTTATTCTTTCTTGATGAAGGAGTTCATTATATAAACACAGGAACGGAATTTTTAAAGTATTTGCCTTACATGGATCTGAAATAAATAACGACTTCTGTCCTGTTATTGTGTTCGATAAGAAAACCACGTTGGAATGTTGGCGCATTTGCCAAACAGTGGCCAATGCAAACCAAGGTTATCCGAGCTTGCTATTTTCTTCATGCCAGCAAGATAATATATTTATCCGAAATCTCTGTATTTGCTATTCTATTACCTTTGCGAATAACCAGTGCTCCGGTTCGGTCACTTCGATTCAACAAATTGTTTATTAAGATTGGAATTTATAATTACATTTATTTAAACACCTTTAATATAATCCACCTCAAAATGTGGAGCCATTTTGAGGTGGATTATATTAAAGACTAGAAATAATGGATAGGCGTTATGCCTGCTTTCGTTTATGTCAATAATGGCGATGCTTTTACCTACAGGAGGAGGTTGTCTATGCCACCGATACCTATACCGATAGAGTAGGAATCCCTCTTCCTGGATATAGGTTTATGGGGATCAGCAGCGTCTTCTTTGCTAAAACAGCTATCACCAATCCGTCTGTTAAGAAACACACAACAGAATAATGTCACGCCTGTGGTCCCTGAGAGATGAGGTACCAAATTTGTCCGGTTACCATGCACTGTTAGGAGTTCAATTCAACAAACTCTTGCGTTCAGTGCCAATTGCTGTGAGTAATACGGTCTGAATTCATTTATTTCTAATGATTATAAATCACTTGTACAGGAATAAAATACTAAACATTACTTAATTAAAACATTGATGTCCAGGAGTAGCAAGGGCTTCAAGTATTAACATTACGAAAATAAGAAGGTAATTTTTACAAGTTTTGCATTATCTACCGCTGTGCGGCGCGTTGACGCGGACACCGTACGGTGACTCGTTATATTTCTTATAAGTTTGAAATCAAAGGACTTTTTCACACTACAGGCAAAAAGATTACATTATTTTATATTTTTTTGATTTTGTATTTTTATATCTTTTGGTAATGAGTTATAAAGTTTTGCTCCCTCATATTTTATTGTTTTTTTTCCATAGTTAGTTCTAGTACTAGGTATGTGTAAGTCTGGTGCGCGCCTCAGAATACGTTTTTGTACCAGTGTGTTTTTTGTGAATATGATGTGTGTGTAAGTCTTTGGAAAGAATATTACGTACTAAAATACATGTGTTGATAAATGTTAAATAGCTTGTTCTGCGGTGACTAGGAACGTAAGGGCGCAAGGCTCTCTCCCTCAAGCGCTCCGCCTTATCCGTCGCAAGCATAACTGCTACGCATCATCGCATTCGGGATACCGCACGGTCTCCTGCGAGGCGGCGAGCCTCCTTGCTGGATTGCCGCAATGGGATCTGGAGGCAATAGCCCTCACGCACGTATGGCAGTGGCGCGAGGAGGCGAAACGCCGGGGTGTTACTCCGCGGCCGCGAGAAATCACGGTACAGCGGACAGAGCTCCGGCGGGATCTCATGGCGACATTGAGGGTGCGATTGTCGCAACCCAGTGCTGGGCATGCCACAATAGCGGTGGTAAGTCCCCTCTTTGAGGAGTGGTTGGGGAGGAGCCACGGCGTCTTCACCTTCCGCCTGACACAGGTCTTCACCGGACACGGTTGTTTCGGGATGTTCCTGTTTCGAATAAGGCGGGAGGAAACTACCGGGTGTCCCCATTGTGTGGATCGCCCAGAGGACACGGTGGAGCATACGTTGGAGGTCTGCCCAGCTTGGGCGGAGCACCGCCGTGTCCTCGCGGAGGCAATCGGCGGCGGCGATCTCTCGCGTCCGGCCCTGGTCCAGGCCATGAAACGGAGCGAGAGGGAATGGGAAGCCGTCACCTCCTTCTGTGAAGCAGTAATGCTCGCAAAGGAGGAGGCAGAGCGCGTGAGGGAGAGAACCTTGCGCCCTCACGCCCCTAGTCGCCGCAGGAGACGCCCTGAGCGTCGGGAGTCGCCTACAGATTCCTTTCCACGGGCAATGGGTAGCTCGCAGCGCGCGATACCGTGGCCTTAGCACAGGCAACTGAAGGAACATGGGTGGGTTACAGTCAGTAAAAGTCTGACACGAAGAGCGGGTGAAGTCATTTGATGATTTCCCACTCAAAAAAAAAGGTGGACACTTTTTATCAAGCAAAACTTCTCGTTCTGAAGGCCTAGACAAGTGGCAACGCTTTAAAGGCATTTCGTATTTCTACAATGACTTTCAGCAAGATGAACATAAGCTATCGAAAACCTGGTCAGGTTTTCGATAGCAAATGTTTGTCCAACGCCCATTCTTCTCCATACGAAACTAACTTTTGGAAGGTGCAACTGGAAACAATTTTTTTTTTTGTTAATTTTGACGTTCAAAAGTGTCTTTTGTGTGCTGATTTACTATTACTATGGCAAATACATTTAAGACTTCTCCATCATCGTTATAGCTGACAGAATAACTCAATCTAGAACTACAAACGTAGTTGGACATTAAAATTTGTTCTTCTCCCTTGTGGCTCAGATTAGCATGAGCTATACGATAAAGTTCAAAGGATTAGTAGTCTGGCTGTCAAGTAATAATAAAAAATAATAATAATAAAAATAAAAAAACGTTTATTTATATAAAAGGACACATTTACAATCGATACCATAACGATTAAAAAGAACACAGTTGCTAATATGTCTGAACTAGGTTGAACCTGTGTTTCAGGCTAGAAAGTGCAAAATTACTTAATATAATAAATTAACAATGAGTACAAACTAAAAACTAAATAAAAACATAGGTAAATTACAGTAAAATAGCATGTTGGTGGATCTATTTGCAGACAACAAGTAGATCTTCTGTGAGTGCATAATCAGTGATTAGTAAATATTTTAGTATTATTTTATATAATTATTTAATTTATAGATACTTAGTTTTCTATTTAATTTATTGTACAGAAATGGGCCTAAGAATGTAAAAAATCTTTCTACAAAGACATGTTTCGAGGTTGCATTAGATAATCATACTATGTCATTCAGTCTCTTGTTAGTATTGGTAGCATTGAAGGTAAGCATAGTGTGCTGTTTTAATACTATGTGCATAATGAAAAGCTGGCGAACCGTTAGTACCTTGCAGGATTTATATAACAGATCTGTAGGAAAGAAAAAGTTATGTAAGTTTGCTACCTTTAAAATAGCTCTCTGAGCTCTTTCAAGAGGAAGCAAATTAGTTTTTGGTGCGCCACCCCAAGAAGTGATACAGTATTGTATTATAGATTGACATAGGGCCAAATAAACTTGTGTTTTAAGGTTTGGATCTCAGATTGTTCGCATTTTTTTAAAAACATATATTAGTTTGCGCACTCTATTAGCTAGGCTTTCAATATGTTTTTTTAAAGAGAGTGTATCGTTCATTATTACCCCCAGGTATTTTGTGTTACTCGTTTGACGTAAAAGGGACATTTACACATATAAATGAGGGATAGTAATGAGTTGAGGCTTGCGCATGGAGAAGTGAATATATTTAGTCTTGTCGGCATTTAATGTTAGTAAATTGCTTTGGAGACAATTAGTCACAGTATTAAAACCTAGTTGAGCGATTTCGAACAGTTCGTTACTGGTTAGCGGTAAATATTAACGCCGTGTCGTCGGCATATGATATAATTTTGCCATGTTTAATATGTAGATTACACAGGTCGTTAATATAAATAAGGAATAGCGGGGGCCCAAAATACTCCCCTGAGGAACACCAAAACCAGTATTTTTCTGCTCATCGCTCGTAATATTATCTATTCTAACACATTGGTAGCGGCCGTGTAAATAATCAGTAAAAAGTTTCAGCGGCGTTCCCCTTTATCCCTATTGTCTCTAATTTATTCAGTAGAAATGAAACAGACACCGTGTCGAAAGCTTTGGCTAAATCTAGAAAGACACCCAGGGTCTGGTTTCCTTTGCCGAGTTCTTCTGAAACATAATCAGTCAGGCTATGTACCATATCGGCTGTCGATAGTTTGGCTCTAAAACCAAATTGCGCAGGGGATAAGATGTTGTTTTTTTCTAGGTAATTAATTAGTCTACTGTTTATAATTTTCTCTAGTATTTTTGAAATTGAAGGGAGTAAGGATATTGGCCTATAATTATTAACTACGCCTTTATTTCCCGATTTAAAAATAGGGATTACAACTGCCTTTTTTAGACAACTAGGGAAAATTCCTTTGGAAAGACAGATTCGAAATATATGTGTTAAGGGAGGGACCAAAATCTGCTTAAAGTTTTTAAGGATCTTATTGCTTATATTATACCATCGAACTGCACAGTCATATTTGGCCCAGAAATAATTCGGATTATTTCATCTTCATCAATGTCTAACATATCAAAAGATTACGTGTTACGGCTACTGTATGATTTTTTTTAATCTGGTACGTCGCAATATTTGGGAATCTGTTAGGCAAGAGTTTTCCCAACATTTACAAAAAAGTTATTAACATTGTTAGCTGATAAGAGTGGTGAAGGATTAGTAAGCAGTAAACTCGAATTCAATTCACGATGTTTAGATATATTGGTGACGTTTTTGATATGTTTCCAAAGTTGCTTGCTGTTTTTACCTGCTTAATTTAATTCGTTTTTATCGTAATTATTTTTTAAATTCCTTAGGAGATTTTTGCAATAATTCCTGTATCTTTTATATACTGTTTTTAATATTAGATTATCAGGGTATCTCTTAGTTCTCTGATGAAGTTTATCTCTGTGTCATATACACCGAATTAGTCCAGAAGTAATCCATGGTTTAATATTATAAAATTTCTTATTTACTGTAGAAACTGTCGTGTTACGTATTATTGCTTGTTGGACATGTTTTATTAAGTACGATAAAGCCAAATTAGCGTCAGTAGTATTGTAAACTAGGCTAAAATCAAGGTTGCATAAATCACATTCCAGTTTCTTTGTGTTTAGTTTGCTAAAAGTCTGAAGACGGTTTAGTTTAGGCAGCGTAAAATTTACGTTTAGTTGGACAGCGTGATGGGCGGTAATTTTTGAGTTAGTAACAAGCGTTATATATGATAGGCTGGTTTTGATCATCACATGATCGAGTCAGGAACCGCTCTGATGAGTAGGCAATGTGGGAGCCGGAATAAAACCATGGTATAAGTAGATATTAAGGTAATCTAGGGTCCCTGCATCGCAGGTTTCGGAGGCAAAATTTATTTATGTGCTGGCTTTTTGCGTGGATGGAGGCTCTCTTCCTAATCAGTTCCCTTAACTTGACTACTATAATACTAATTTTAATATGTATATATTACTATAATAAATACTATAATACTAATAAAATACTAGGAACAAACACAAATTTATTGTACCCACAACAAGTTGAGCCTTGTTGTAGGTACAACAAATTTGTGTTTGTCTCGTTCAGATGTCAATGTATACGCTTTTATAATCAATTTCCAAGCCACGTTCAAGATCTAAGCCTTATTAAATTCAAATCATTTATTAAATGTAAGTTGTGCCAGAAAGCTTTTTGTAACGTTAAATATTATATTGAGGACAGAAAGGCTTGGGACCGACATGCTCCAATTTTTGCACACCGAATGTGGTTTTTTGTTTCACCATTTCAGACACCTACCTACATGGTCCTCATATGATCTGTAAAATAAACAATGTAAGTATTAAATTTTATTGTGAATGTTTAGACTATGTGGGTCATTGTTTTTTACTTTTGTGTTTTTTTATTATCTCAGTTAGTTTTAATCTTAATCATGGTCTGGGGGTTTGATTAATTATGCGGCCTACCCAATGTCCTTTCTTTGGTATGCTCCTTATGTTTTGAGTTGATCTGTACGATTACTGACAAATGAGTGCACTGACTCTACAGGTCAACTCAATCTGTGTGGTCCTTTCCTCAAAAGACCATGTCAGACATCAATCTCAAGAAGACCATGTGTCTTCACATGATCTGAGAAAGATAATGTCTGGACTTTAAAAGAGACTGTGACCTCTGAGTTTATTTCGGCCTTTTTTCTCAGAGTAGTAAGTTAGGAAACACCGACCTCATCTATAAAAAAAAATGTTTGACGTGTAAAAGTGTTTATACGTACCTACTTACAGAAATAAAATCATTTGTCTTCACATGATCTGACCAAGATAATGTCTGGACTTTAAAAGAGACTGTGACCTCTGAGTTTATTTCGGCCTTTTTTCTCAGAGTAGTAAGTTAGGAAACACCGACCTCATCTATAAAAAAAAATGTTTGACGTGTAAAAGTGTTTATACAAACCTACTTACATAAATAAAATCATTTATCATCCATTGTTAACATTGATGTAGTTAGGCTACAGGATCAAGCTTATATTATTAGAAGAAAGAAGTCTACAAAGTTACACAATACTAAGAATGAAATTTCTTGATATTTGAATTGTAATTTAAGAACTGGATACTTATTTTTTTATAAAATCCTGTTTTGCTGATAAGGCTTAATATCAGGGCATTGTGAGTTTTTTATATGGGAACACAATCAGACAAAGCCTTTTCTATGGATCTCGTTACAAAATATTATAATATCAATTAACAACGGGAAAACGAATCAGATATCACAGCGGTACGGGAAATAAATTGGGTAATTTTTTTCAAGTACATGTTTCTTAAGAATGAGTCGTATTTTTTTGTTGTTGTTTATTTCAGATTGGACCGCCAACACGTTATGAGTACAGTCTGAAAAGTAACGAATTCGTGGAAATAATTATGTAGGTGGGTATTGTTTCTTATTTTTGTAGGATAGGAAATGATAGCTGCATTTTAATACCGCCTTTGCCCTAATGATTATAAAACTTCAGCGTAGTACCTTTTCTTGTCATTTTTATGAAAAATAGTTGTTATTTATGCTACAATTGCGGAAACTATGTGATTTCCGACGAGTGTATATGTCGACACGATCGAAAATCATCTTACGCACGTGTAGGTATCATACAACTTTTACTAGGCAATGTGCGAGGAAAAATAAGGTATTTATTGATCAACATCAAAATCTTGAGAAATTAATAACTAACGCGTTTAAGGAAGTATTATTTCCTTATGCATTTTGTACCAGTCAACGTTAGGGTGATGCAGAGACAAAACATGGCAGGTGCAACAAAAGGGACAGATAATTCGAAAAAGAAGAGAGGACTCATTCGCGCAGGAGTCCCTCAGGGCTCTGTGATTTCTCCTCTCGCTTTCACGGTATTGATACACCAGCACACACCAGCGATATGCCCAAGTGTAGTAAGGCGCAGTTGGCTCTGTTCACAGACGACACGGCCATTTACTTCGCCGGCCGCGATCCAGACTCGATATCTCGCACTCTCCAAACTCAAGTCAACAAGGTTGGCGCTTGGTTTAGAAAGTGGACAATCAAAGTCTCTCCTGACAAGAGTCAAGCGGTTCTCTTCTCGAAGCGGCGTCATAGCCCCTACCCCCCTCGACCGAACACCATGTTCGGCAAGCCGATCCCTTGTGAGAAGCGGGCCAAATATCTAGGTGTGGTGTTCGACGAACACCTCTCCTTTTCAGAGCACATTAAGGCGGATCGTTCGCGCGCCGCCTTCGCTCTAGGTAGACTCCACTTCGTACTAAATGCACGTAGCAAATTGTCACTAAAGTGCAAATTACGTAATTACACAGCGTGCATTCGCCCGATCATGACCTATGCCAGTGCAGTCTTTGCACACGCCAAGCCCCATCGCTTCAATATAATGCAGACTCTTCAGAACTCCCCCGTAGGATAACAGGCTCCCCCTGGTACGTTCGCAACGAAATTCTCCACGTTGACTTTTAAATTCCCACTATCCGTCAGTTTATGAAACGCATCTCAAAGCGTTTCTTTGATATCGCCACGAATCACCGCAACTTTCTGGTTGTCAAGACCGTAAGCTATATTCCCTCCACCATTAGTCATGTCCGCCGTCCCAGGCACGTCCTCAACAACCCCGATGACCACATAACTCTCATCCAGGAGAGCAGTAGGGCCACCAGTACAGTGCACCAACACAAACCGACACTCCGACCTCGCCGCCGAGGTCCCTCGTGAAGACCCCGACGTAACTGTCCCCCCCCGACCCTTGCTCGACGAACTGCCAGCCCGCGCCGTAGCTGAGCCTGTAGCTTTCAATTCCCCCGATAATAATAATCACCAAAATCTGATCCAGCCTGTCCCATCTTGCTGTCCTCCTTCCAGCGACGCCTTAAGCATAGATCCGTACCCCACAGGGGGTGCCTTTAGCGAGCATTGAAGCGAATGTAAGTTTTTTGCCCCTGGCTGGAGGCTTTGAGTTCGCTTAAGGCAGCCACAGAATTGTCCGGTTAAATAGACACGACCTCTCAAGGTCAACTACGAGACGCCATCCATAAAAAAAATACTGAGCTCAGTAGCAGACGATCTTCGTCAGAGGACGAAGGCAGGTCTGTGCGTGTTAGCTGAGCGTGGGGTCCTAGGTGAGATTCCCCGGTCGGTCGACACAACCTAACCTTTTTTTTTTGTTCTCAGGTGGAAAATCCTCATGGATGTCCTCCGCCCTGGGGCGGGCGGAGGGGTCTGTCGGATTCGTACTGTTTAAAAACCACCTTGGTGTTCCATCTCACACCTACTTCGGGGTCGCGGGAACGTAAGATTCTTCCGCAACCCCGACTGGTGCCGGCCCGCCTCGGTGGGCTTCCTTGTGTTTGGGGGGGGAGTGAGGTGTTGTACTCCTCCCCCGGCAACGTCCAAGAGGGGCGCGCGTGGAACACTACGCGCCGCCACCTCGGGTCCTGTTTCATGGGGGGCGGGCCGTCCCTGGATCCATTTAGAGGGGCGGGAAGAGGGCGTTGTCCGCCCTCCGCCTACGACCAACCCCTTGCCCATTGCGACGGGTCTGATGAATGGCCCCGTCGCCTACCATTTTTCGGCCGCAGAGGATAGGGAGAGTGGCCAACGACATACCGACACTCCTCTTCCCCTGCGGCCCCACCGCGTCCGCTATCAAACGGGGCGACCCCGTTAAGGCCGCAGTTGCGATGTCGCCCAACCTTGGCCGCTACGTCGTCGGCTTTTCGGCAGAAGCCCTGAAGAGCGGGCCCTCCTCGGGTTCTTCTTAGATTCACTGTGGTGCTCCACGGTTACTAAGCCCCCCCGCCCCATCAATGCGGGAACCCACTGGGGGGGACACAACCCAACATAATTTATTTTTTTGTTCCAGAGAGTGGAGGGGTCTGTCAGACTCTTACTGACTAAAAACCACCCCGGTGTTCCATCTCACACCTACGTCGGGGTCGCGGGAACATATGATTCTTCCGCAACCCCGACTGGTGCTGGCCTGCCATGGCGGGCCTCCTCAAGTTGGGAGCAGGGCTAGCGAACGATACGTCCACTATGGACCCGCCCCGCTGCCGCACACACGTGTGGACCGAACCCCGGTTCAGGACGACCAGGCCAGTCGTGATCGCCCACTCCCCCAATGCCTCACCCTTAGCATCGGTCACCGGGGATCCCCACGCCGCAGACTTGGCGTTGAGATACCCGAGCAACAGCACTGGGCGAGGATGGAGCTGGCCCACGACGGCACCCAACTCGACAAAGAACCTCTCGCAGTCGGCGAGACTCTTGTTGGGCTAAAAATACGCCCCAACGATGCCAACGCCATCTGCGAGGGCGGCTACCCAGCCGTGCCCCCGAGACGGGCTGACGAGAGCCCCGCCAATGATGGCCACCAAACCGTCCAGGTCTCCCACCCAGATATCACTGGGCGGGACCCAATACGGCTCGGCGACCACGGCCACGTGAATCGACCACTCTGCCATGCTCTGGAGCAAGAGATCCTGAGCTCTGGCAGAGTGGTTGATGTGAGGAGACGGAACTTCTGGCCCCTGCCCCTCCTTCTTTTGGCGGGCACGCCACAGGCTTTCGAACCCCATCTGTGCCCGGCGGGCCCCCTAGAAGCCGTGCAGAGGCTGCAGTTTGGCGCCGCGGAGCACTGGGCCGCCTTGTGTCCGGGCTGGCCGCAGCAATATTCATCGCTGCGGTCCGTTTCGGCGGTGACGGCACCTAACGTGCCCGACGTCCAGGCACCGGTAGCACCGCATGGCCCTGGGCTGCAGCAGTTTGACACTCGCTGCAACCCATCCCACCAACAGACGCCCAGCGTTGGCTACCTTGTTCGCTGCCGCCACGGGGCACCTCACCCAAATCGAGCCGAGCCCAGAGGCGTCGGTGCGATTTCGCCCGAACGCACGTCGTCGGGCGGGCATTCACCGACACGGACGATGGCCTCCACAAACTCAGCCGGGATCGTCGAATCATCCAGGCCGTCGAATCGCAGCTCCGCGGTCTTCATCGGCCTGGTAATCCGAACGTCCTCCGGGCTGAGGACGTTTTTTTTTTTTTTGTTCCCGGAGTGGAAAATCCTCATGGATGTCCTCCGCCCTGGGGCGGGCGTAGGGGTCTGTCAGACTCTTACTGAATAAAAACCACCCCGGTGTTCCATCTCACACCTACGCCGGGGGCGCGGGAACACATAATTATCCGCATCCCCGGCTGGTGCCGGCCCGCTTGCGCGGGCCCCGTCTCGGGCGGAGGAAGTGAGGTGTACTCCCTCCGCAACGTCTGTGAGCGGCGCGCGCGGAACAATACGCGCGCCACCTTCTCGGGTCCTGATGTTGGGGGGCGACGGATGTCTCCGAATCCGTCGCCCCTGGACCCATTTAGGGGGGCCGGAAGAGGGCGTTGTCCGCCCTCCTCCGACGTCTGCTGCGGGCCGGGTCGAGAGTCGAGATCTCTATCTCCCTTTCCGCAGCCTCCTTCCGCGAGATGACCGTCTCGCAGAAGGAAACCACCGCGTCCCAGGACTCGACGCTGCCGACCATCGAACTCACTACGGTCGGCAGCAACAGGTCACTGCCTACTTCTGAGATGAGGGCACGGCGTGGCTCCTCCCAAGCGGCACACTCTGCCAGCGTGTGCCACGCCGTGTCCTCCCGGCAGTCGACGCAGTGGTGACACCGGGCGTCCGGCTCCCTGTTTATGCGACACAGGTACTTCCCGAAGCAACCATGCCCCGAGAGCACCTGCGTCAACCGAAACATCAGGGAGCCGTGCCTTTTCCCGAGCCAGCGGTCGAGCACTGGCCGGATCGCCTTTCGCGGCTGGAGGCACCGGACACCTCGAGCAGCCGCGCCCCTCTCGTAACCGGCCTCAATCTGAAGCCAGACGGTGTCCCAAGGTCGGGGAACACGACCTTGCTCTTCGTCTCTAGGAGGACCGCCGCGTAGGTGACGCCCCTCTCAGCGGCTCCGGACTGCAGTGTGACCACCACAGCCGCGGAATGTGGGGCCCTACGCCGTCCTCGCGACTTCTTTTTGGGCGGCCTCCTCCGCTCTCCTCCTATCCGCCGCAAGCGGGGGTCGGAGGGTTGCGGCTGGTGGGAGTCGCGACCATCCGGGCGTTTATCATCCCGCCGCACTGCATCTTATTCCCTACAAGATTATCAGCACATCACCATCTTCCTACTGTGGGTCAGCGGAGCATCTATTTCTTGAAATTTCCTTGCATCACGTTGTTGGAGTGCTTCTTGGAGTGATGTACAGCCCTCAGTATCGGTTACTTTGGCTCTTTTGACTCACTTTTAAATGATTTCTGTCCCTCTTACGACCACGTAGTCTTGATGGGTGACTTTAATACTTGCCTTCTTAAAAGTGACAGTCGTACTCACGAAATTCAATCTCTCTTATCTTCTTTTAACCTTAGTATTCTGCCTCTTTCTGCTACTCATAATTTTCCTAACTGCATCCCTTCCATTTTGGACCTGTTGATTGTCTCTAATTCCAATAATATATCTGTCCACGGACAGATCACTGCTTGTTTTTCTTATCACGACTTCATCTTTATGTCCTACAAGATTCGCCCTCCCAAGCGTAAACCGCAATATATTCGTCTAAGGAACTATAAGGGTATGGACCTGGAGGCATTGCAGCGTGATGCTGGTAGTATCGACTGGACGGATGTATTGGAGAGCACACATATCAACGAAATGGTTCACATTTTCAACAGCACTCTACTTAGCTTATACGATTGTCATGCCCCTATCCGTCGAGTTAAAGTAAAGTATGTCCCGGCCCCCTTGCTCACTTCTGCCATTAACGATGCGATGGCTTGTAGGGACAGAGCCAAAAGGAGGTTAAAGCGCTGTCCTTCTGAGCGCAACTAGATTGCGTTTAAGTTACTACATAATCATTGCAGTCGTATGCAAAGAGACGCTACTTCCATAATTCTCTCGTCAACCGTAACTCTTCTGAAGTCTATTTGTGCTATCTCCTCCACTGCAGTAGGTAATGATAATCTTTGCTCAAGAATGATTTCTCCGATTCTCCTCACATTACTTCCCATCTTGACCCACATTTTTAATTTCTCCTTGTTTTCTTGTACTGTTCCTGAGGCCTGGAAACAAGCCCATATCATCCCCTTACCCAAAATTCCCAACCCGGTCTCACCGACTGATTTCCGACCTAATTCTATCGTTCCATACCTCTCCAAAGTGCTTGAGCACATTGTTCATCAGCAACTTTCTGCCTATCTTTCTTCGAATGGCCTTCTTAGTCTTTTTCAATCTGGTTTTCGAACTGGTCATAGTACTGTAACGACTCTATTGGAGGTTACCGATGACATTCGCCGTGCTATGTACCACAAATCTCTCACCCTACTTGTACTTCTGGAATTCAGCAGTGCCTTTAACTCTGTCGATTTTAATATCCTTCTAGGTACCCTTAAATCTTTCAATTTCTCTTCTTCTACCATTGGTTGGTTCGATTCCTATCTTAAAGGCTGCTCTCGGCGAGTTCGTCTCGAAGAGTCTTCTTCTGAATGGTGCTCTGTTACCGCTGGTGTGCCTCAGGGTGGCGTTCTTTCTACTTTTCATTAACTCTGTCACCAGGGTCATCTCTTCCCACTTCCATCTCTATGCCGACGATCTGCAGCTTTACGATCATTTCTTGACGCAAGATGCGGAAGCCGCCGTGTCTGCTAAGAACAGAGACCTGGATTTGATTAGCGAGTGTCGCGGTCTTTTGGACTGCAGATCAACCCTAAGAAATCTCAGGCCATAATTATCGGCGGCAGGTATATGCGAAATAGGCTCGATGTTGCGTCGCTGTCTCCACTCTGTCTGAATGGAGTTCAGATTGAATACGCAAAAACAGAAAAAAATCTGGGGGTGACCATGGACTCTTACTTATCGTGGACTGCTCATGTTGCTCAAGTTAGTCGCAAGGTGCACTACACGTTCCATTCGTTGAAATGCCTCCAGAGCTTCTTGCCCTTGAACACAAAAATCTCCCTTGCTCAGACTCTCATACAGCCCATCATAGACTACGCTGATGGGTGCCACCGAGGAGCTATTAAATAAGCTTGAGCGTTTGCAAAATATCTGTATTCGTTTTGTTTTTAACCTTAAAAAGTATGACCACGTTTCTAACTTTCGCAAGATACTCAAGTGGCTCCCTATTCGACTTCGCAGGAACTCTCGGACGTTGTGTCTGCTATTTAACATACTCCACAACCCTTAAACACCATACTATCTGCAGGAACGCTTCTCCTAAAAACCCCTCCCCACTCAACTGACTTCTACTCCGTTTCTTTTCTGTACACGCGGTTCGGTTGTGGAATTCACTTCCGCCTGACATTAGGCACTGTCAAACTGTTGTGGTGTTTAAGAGAAGAGTGAAATAACACCATCTTTCCACTGTGTCATAGTTGCATTTGTATAGTATATGTACATGTATTTATTTTTATCACTTTATATTTATATATAAATTTAGTGTTATTTATTTTAGAAGTATGTATGTATGTAAGTATATTTTGACATTATACGAGTATGTTTATTTTTTATATTAGTGAATTGTTTCGTTTTTATGTATTTTGTGTTCTCTTTTATTCTTACACACGTTGTCTACATTTATCATATACTCTCCTACTGCAGGTATTCTGGAAGAGATTTCTTTAGAAATAAGCACTACCTTTGTACGTACTTTTCTGTTCTCTAATTCTTCTTGTCTGTTTATATGTGTGTACATAAATGGTTAAATAAATAAATAAATATATATTTCGTCAAAACAGTAATAAAAAGTCCTTGTTGTTGTTACTCAAGAAAAACAAAACAACAACGCTCAATAGTTCAAGAACGATGATCCTCCATTATAACAGAATCTTTCCAAATACGAACAAGAGTTCCGTACAAAATACCGTAAACAGATGCCCTAGCATGAACGCGCGACCTAAACGAAACATACCTAAAACCAAGAGAAGCCAGAACGGGTCGCAGCACAATTCAAAACAACAAAAAAGGGGCGGTGCGCCTATTGTCTGCGTTGGTTCATAGAAAATGTACGAAAGTGATGCAGGTGGATTGTTGCAAAGCGTCGCGTTGCGACGCGGCCCGCAGCCTTGGCCGTCAAACGATTATTGAATTGAAAATACAACAATCCTATATCATATTGGTTTATATTCATGCAACAAGCAAAATGAATATCACCAATACATATGAATAAAGTCCTAAAACTAAGTAAATATGATGTGCGAAACGAGTATTTTCAGTTTCTAAATAGTTCGAATTTACGGTACATTTTTACTTCGCGCGTTCGTATTAGGCCTGTTCTGTACAAAATACCGTTAACTGAATACCTTTCCTATTCTTCACTTTTATGTTTTCTCCTTGAATTTATGGTCGGTTTGGTACAATCACAGATTCTAAATGCGACAGGCAAATGAAAACGTATCGCTCTGCCGGGGAATTCTGTGTATTCCAACTCCAACTGTATCAATTGATTTCCTTCCTCCCATAGGGATCTTGCGAGATACGGAACATTTTTATTTACTATAGATATTTATTTTATCACCTGCGCTGGATGTGATGCGGAATTTTTGATTTTTGTTTACCAAATCTTGTTTCCCTGATTTAGATTTGGGGTGTATAAATAAATTGAGGTGAGATTGGTCCATGTTTAATGACATTTTTAGATTTAATATTCTCTAAAAAATTGTGTGGAGATCGGTTGTCATTATAAATATGTGAAATGAGGAAAATAGGGTGAGAAAAGTTTTGAGAATGTATGTAAAAGTAGGGGAAGACAAAAAAACGTTGGATGGAGTGTGAAAGATGATATGGCTAAGAAAGGGGTGACTACCGAGAAGAATGAAAGACAACGACACGTTGCGTTGACCCCAAGTAAATTGCGATGGACAAGATCGAGATGATAATGATTCTCATTACGATTCGAGCACAGTGTCTCTTTTAGTTTACAGGATGTTCCCAAATTCGTCTTCAAACCTCGGGATATCAGTATTTTGCGATGCGTTTCAAGTTTGGTTCCGTTCCGTTTCCGTTTCAAGAGTAAACACACCGTTATATTATACAATTCTCCTCGATCCGGTGACCAGATAAGAGATCTACTTGAAATAGAAATGTATTCTTGATTACAAAAGAACATCTGACAACAACATCATTTGATCAGACTGAGGGTCCATGGAACAATAAATAAGAACGTAGTATTATTAAGTAGAACCTATTTGGGATGTGGGGGACGAAACCTTTGAAATTCGTCGAAAAAACTGTTTTCCTGGTGATCACGCTCGATTCAAAGCTTCAATGGGGTCCTCATTTAACATCCCTTGCAGCACGGCTAAGTTCAGCAGCATTTGCTGTGAGAAAAATCCGTCAATTTACTTATGTAGATACCGCGAGACTAGTCTATTTTAGTTACTTTCATAGTATTATGTCGTACGGTATTTTACTATGGGAACGGGCTGCAGACATCGAGTCTGTTCTGCAGAAAAGAGCCATCAGAGCCATATATGGCCTCCGCAGGCGCGACTCTATAAGGGAACTGTTCAAATATATTAACATCATGAAGTTACCCTGTCAATATATCTATGAAAACATCATGTACGTAAGGAAAAATCTACATCTTTTTAGTAAAAGAGGTGAAAGACACAATTATATCACTAGAAATAGGGACCATTTAGTTCAACCTGGTTTCAGGCTGGCTAAAGTAGACTCATCTTTCATGGGGTACTGTTTAAAATGTTACAATAAAACACCTCCCCACATACATCAACTAAATGAAACCAAATTTAAATCTTGTATAAAACGCACACTATGCACCCGAGCATGTAATAAGTTAGGGGATTACATTGCTGATAAAAATGCTAATCGCTAGTCCTGCTCCACGAGGACGCATCAACGAATTGATTAGCATTTGAAAATACAGTTGGAGCAGCTGAAGATTAAAAACAAGAATCTTTGCATTGTATAAACTCAATATTTTAGTACTGTATAATTGCTATAAGCCATATGTGAGTACTATGTACATGCCATAAAGCTACCATTTACTGGGTACGTCTTTCATTGACTTGAATGTGCCCTGGCGGCTGGGAGTATGTCATGTTCACTCTAATGCTTCGCTGATGGTGGCACGTGTGTTGATCATTTAGCTGCCTTCAAAATGGTTGAGTTGAATGCTGTGCCTCCTGTGATAAGTGATACAAGTAAAAAATCAACACTAAACAGCAGAACAAAAAATAAGATTTAAAAAATTCTAGTTCGTTAATTAACTAGGTTGGGGTTCACATAAGTACCTTCTTTTGTACATAAAAACATTCACTTTCACTGTGCATTTCAATTTTGATGATAAATATTATAGTTTTAAAGTAAATGATCAAAAACCTATAAATTGTACCTTTTTTATTTCCAAAATGTGTTTAAATTACGTGATAAATGATACAAGTGCAGTTAAATTATTTTGCACCTTATATTTGTCTTTGTGTAAACTGATCTACAAGAATTAAAAAAAATCTAATAACTCATTGGTAGGTGTTCCTAACACAATGTTGCTCAAACAAATGATAAAACTACTATCCCAAAGATTAGATTGTTTTACTTATAAAAGGGTTATTTTAATAATCTACCTGAGTTGTATCAGTTTGCTAAAATTCTTGTCCTCAGAAATATGTGTTAAATGATACATGTCAAGTTATACCCCTCATTTAAATACATATTTACTGTGTAAATAAATACAAGTTGTAGAAAAATAATTAGCGTTTATTAATTAAACTTCTTCAAAACCATTAATTCACTTACATTTATGGCACAGATTTATAAAAAACTATTAATTGAGATCGTTATAAAGGCAAGTTGTTTTAAACTTAAATACTAAGAAAGGAACAGATCAATCTTACGCAGGTAGCACAATAAGCAATGTAAACCCACTCAGTACAAAATATAGTATCACAACCTTTGTCTGAATCTTAAAAAATCTAGTATAATAATAATGATAACAAAATGGCTAACACGTCAAACTTACACAGTTAACAGCTTATATGTAGTAATTCCACTCTATGAAATGGGCAATTTGTCGTTAATGAATAAAGATCATTAAAAAAAATACGTGGGTTCTTCTAAAATCTAAAGAAAATCATTACAATAATATACCGTTATAATATACTAACCTTAACCTTGTAGACTAACAACAACAAAAAAAACTAATAAGTCTTAGGAGTTAGATGGACTCGAGATTACTCATCATCAGAATCATCATCATTATCTGGAGGAGTGTCTTTAGCAACATCCTTGCAGCTCAGACTTCTGTAAAACTCATGAGTGCTCTCATGAATGAAGCACAACGAATCTTAAAGGTCCTTCTTCTTTTCAGTTGAAATTGTAATCTTGGAGTGGTAGGCTTTCGGTACCGTATTTATTGTAATCATATCGTAAGCTTTACCCCGTTTAGAACAATCCATAGTCATGTACTCAACATTCTTGAATTCTTTTTTGTAAGAAAAACGTGATATGTTCGCATTGGTATACAAAACAGATCGAACGTCGCACCTTAAAAACTTTTCATTGGCTGTATTGGCTTTTCTAATAGAAAGAAATTGTTTTGAAAAAATGTTGAAATCATAAAACATATCACGAGTCATCTCAATAACATTAAACTTTGTTGTTTTGTTAGAAGCTGTACGCACTAGCTGGCACCAATCTCTTGGCAAGTGAATATCCATACTCGTGTGCTTCCTCTTACGCTCAATGAAAGCATGGTCGGTGTCAGCCTCCATGTGAGTATGACCGGGTACGAGAAATTTATGTTCAATAGATAGTAATTGTGGGGATAGTTTAGCAACCAGCATCAACATTGTTGTAACAATCGAGTTCTTGTTTTGACCCGGGCAAATATCAGAGTACATGATCAGCTTCTTGGCGTTTGGGTTTAAATGCAGCAGTTGATTTATGATAAAGTCGTATAGACATGAAGCTATGTAGTTTGCTCCTCTATTCCCTTCACACTCCGGCCACATGTAACAGAAAACTTTGTTTGTTTTTAAATCATGTATGGTCAAATTGAACGTCCAAAGCTGTCTCTTGTAAAATGCTACATTCGTATGCAGGGGGGGGGGGGTAAACATTGTTGCAAATCAAATGTTATGACCACTACATCGTCGCCTGACTGGGCGATTTGTTTGTCTTTTTTCTTTTCTTCGTAACCAGCTTTAAATGCTTCTTGGTGCTCTTTGAGTGTCTTCGTAAAATTTTCAGCCTGTGCCTCGGATGCGTACTTATGCTGTCACATTTTATTATGCTGTTAAGTTTCATATTTATGCTGTCACATTTTATTATGCTGTTAAGTTTCATATTTATGCTGTCACATTTTGAACAAGTATCTACTGATGGCTTTTTGAAGGACATATTCGTGGTATTAAATACCTTTTCGAAAACGGTTTTGCTAACTGGAGTACCAGTCTTCAGTTTATACAAATTATAAATAACTTGTAAGTTGAGTTCAGAATTGAAAAACTTCTTAGTCGTTTTGTTGCGCCCATAGTGGCTTTCTGTGCAAGGGAAACATGCCATATGAGCTTTTACTTCCTCTAGTTTGAAATCAGGAATCGACTTACCAACTCGACGTTTACGTGGTGGAAGGTGACCGCCATTGTTCCGTAGTTTTTCGCAAACCGTTTGAAGATATTTGTGACTTTCGTCAAAAGTCTTCCAAAGACATCCTTTGCAAATTAGATATTTGGTATGATCAGAACTATGAACGAAGTATCTAAAGCTGACGTTGCGTTTTTTCTTTGGAGAAATCTTTGACGATTTCTTTCGGCAAGCAATACATTTCGCCATATAGCCTACTTTCATAACTTCCCAAACTCCAATATATATCGAAAATATTTTTCCTTAAATGCAATGGCAGCCTCGCTTTGCACTTCTTACGACAGTTGTCTAGATCACGTAATTCACGACTTTTCTTCGTTTTTCCTGTCGTTGTTGTGTATTCCAAGCCAGTGTTACGAAAAAGTTTTCTCATTACTCTGTCCTGTCTTCTTTCTTTCTCACTTTTTCTTGTTTTTTTCTTTTTTCCGTCAATATTCATACCGTTACTTTTCCAGAAAGAGAAACCAGGGGGAGCATTTTCTGATATGCTCGCATTAATTGGCGACGGTGTTTCAGGAACGGTAATATTATTTCTCGCTGATGTAGCCGTTCTTCTCTTTTTAACCAGTGTTCTTTCATCATCAGTGGATGAGGAAGATTCATCAGTATCACAAATGTAATCATCACTGCTAGATGATCCAAAATCACCATCGGTGGATGAATCTGTTGGTCTGAAATCATCTAACCGATTTTTTTAAGCATTTAACTGTGTTTTGTTCGTTTTATTGCCAATAATAATTTCTGCTGAATTCTCTGAAGATATTGGATCCTGGTGTTCGTTGATAGTACGGACTCAACTATCTATAGACTTTTCTGGCAGCGATCCTTCAATTGTTTCTCTTACTTGATATCCGTAGCCGTCTTCATTTGTATTTTTTTCTTTTTCTGTTCGTTCAATTTCAGCTTCCATTGGGTTTTGAGAACTCATGTTCGCCATGTGACTATTGGCTAAATCCATTACTTTAGCAATTCGAGATTTCGGAAACGATAACTGAAACAAAAATAAACGTCTATAAGAAGGTAAGTACCTACCTTGTTCAATTTAGCAATACGTGTTAAATAATAGCACGGAAACAATAAATATGTATCTCTAAATGTTTTAAATGAATGTAAACAATTTATCAAAAAAGCTTAATATCACTTTCAGCAGTTGAATCAAAATAATAGGAACTCAAGTGCACAAGTAAAATCAATACGTAACACTGTGACTTTACGTTAACATTAGATTAGGTATCTATTTCGTGTAAAGTGTTTTAATTCAATACTAAAACACAAAAACAAATATTATGAAACTTCGTGTAAAAGGAAACATCTATCAACGTACGCGTCGATCCATGGCGAATTCGGATGTGCCTTCATTACTTCAAGGCCGCAGCGACACTAACGCCCCGTAGCCCGTGCATTCCCGACACCGCGTCACTTCCCTCCCGCGCAGCCCCGCGTACCCCCGCCACCCTCATCATGTGCGCACTTGTATCATTTAGCACATCTTGTTTTTCATTTTTTTTTTATTTGGTTTGAGTTTTAGATACAATATTATTATTCAATTTTATATTCGTTTGGACATCAAAAAATATTTGTGTAGAGTGATGTAAGTCGAGATGTATTAGTTATCACAAAAAAGTCATACATTTAGATTCGGATTTGTAGGTACATTGTAACGAAACGTTTAGCCGACTGGCTAAACGTGGTTACAAGTTATTATAATTTTTAGATTATAAAATATAAAATTACGTAGAAAAAGATATTAAGGAATAGGAATCGATTAGTAGTAGCAAGGACGATCCTCTTGCCCGCAGACTAACACGAGGGAGCTCACGGTCGTGCAGCAGCTCGAGGCGTCGGCCGCTCCTCCGGCCTGCAGTCTGTCGAGTTGAAGCTCGCAGTAGCCTCTCCGTGCGCACAGTCGCGAAGCAGCTCACGAATAAAATAAGCTCGCGTCGGCCGCTCCTCCGTCCTGCAGTCCGTCGGGTGGTAGCTCGCAGCAGCATCTCCATCAGCCCGCAGCCCGTTGCGAGAGAGCTCGCGCAGGCCACTCCACCGGCCTGTAGTCCGTCGCAAGGGAGCTCGCGTCGTATCTCTCGTTCCTGTGTATTAGCGGCGGCGTCGCACGTCACGTTATTTGATGTCAGGACCTCTCGTCCCAGTGTACTAGCGGCGGCGTCACACACCACGTTATTTGATTTCTAATGTATTTCTCAAAGCCGTCTCGAACTGGCGGACTCAAGCGGGAGGGTCGGAGGTGATCGAGTGAGTCCAACACATTTACGCACACAAGATATTTGTAATAAATTCACTGAAAATAACTTCTAGAAAGGTTTATATTTAAATAGCTTTTAGAAAAACATAAACTGATGAGTAAGAAAAATTGCAAAACGAAAGAAGCCAAAAGACCCGAGTCAAAAGACGAAATCAAAAGAACGGAATCAAAAGAACGTGGTGAAAAGTATCGGATGGTTTATATAGCCCCTGGCCGATCGTTCTAGAAGTGACTTTTTTTAGTTTTCAATCCAAATACTTCTCAGTTGGTTATCAGCCAGGAACAATAAAGATGGCTTACAGTGAGAACCTGGCTTAACACTAGTTTTACGATACCTTTACAATAAAATAGACGACCTCTTAGCTCTATACCATAGAAAAAGAAAAACTGACAGATGACAATGTTAGATACAAAATGTCACAACATTCAATAAAAGGAAAATAATATGAGATCACATGAAATGAGATAAATGGATGTGGAAAATAGACAGAGGTAGCTAAAGGTTTGCTTTTCAGCAGTACAACAATATCAGATAAACAAATGTAAGTTAAATGAGTGTCATACAATTTTCATAAAGACTTTAGTACCTACTGAATTATAGAAAGAATTGCTGTGCACAACAGCTCCTCAGGTGTTAAATACATAAATAGATAATAGGATGTGTTTTTGATGTAACAAAATACCACAACATCTTGAATTGTACCCCAATCATTATCGAGAAAAATGGGTTCAATGTGATATAACTCTAAATATATCAATATTCACGATAATTATACTGAAAAACAATATGTGAAAATTAATATACTCGTAATCGCTCATACACCACAAAGCAAGAAAAACAATGTGTGGAGCAATTACTTCAAGGGGTTACAACTTGACATATACCTATATCCACAATTTTATTGCCAAAATCCTGGAAGTTATATCACTCTGCACTAAATCTATCTCCGAAACTATAGCAGATAGAAGAACGTGAGTTAGACCAAAAAAAAAATTATTTTTTTTCTGATAATTTATAAATGTAAAAATCACAAGAAGGGTACAACTCGACTAAAATCACTCATCACAGGAGGCACAGAATGGTGCTAATCACAGTGCTCATCCATGCGTCATGTTCGTGAACGGGCGCCGTCAGTTGTGACTGGTCATCTCTTAGCTGCCACGGCGTATTTTAATTAAATGTTATTTTTGAATTGTTTTCATATTTATATAACGGACGCTTTTAACGTTCTGCATCGTTCTCACATGCATAATTTCAACATGAATGAAATTATGCATACTAATCTATTGTAATCGTAATTTGATTTAAAAGAGTGTCCGTGGAGTTTCTTGCCCGTTCTTCTCCATAGGTACCTACTACGCTTTGGAATGGGCAACTAGCTTCATTTTTCTGACCGACCGACCTTGACAATTCAAAAGTGCCTGTAATTGGTTTATTTGAAACAAATGCTTTGAGTTTGTGTTTGGAATCAGCGACAATAATTGTGAAGGTCCAGAAGGTCACAAAGGTAAATGTAAAACGAAACCCATGAATGACAGCAGATATCAGCTAAAGTGCGCGCAATGTAGGTCTGCGCGCGTGTTTGACCTTTAAGACAACAGCCAGTTTTTTTATCACTTTCCGCAAAATGATGGCGATTATTTATTTTGGAAAACACGGAACACAGCACACTCTCTTGACACCTGATATAAATGTTAAGATGGCAGCAAACGATTATTTTCTCTTTCGATCGTGTGCAGACTTATTTTGAGCGCACTTTACTATAATCACTGTTTTTTATAATAATCGCCGATTTCGACAGTTGATGTTTTTGGGGTCGACGATACTAAATCCTGTAGTAATGAACAAAGTACAAGTTTCAATAGCATAAGTTTCACACAGTTGAATGGTATCTCAAAACAAAAACGAATCCTGTAATCTTTACCAGCAGCATCCGAGAAGTAACGTCCAGTATTAAATGAAGTAAGGGTTTCAGTATAGAAAGAAAGAAAAGAAAGAAAAAATGATTATTATGCACAAACAAAACACACATTACAAAAAGTTGACATAAATTACACACATACAAAATAACCAAAGGCCTCGTATTCAGCATTTAAAAGGTTTGTAATTTTGTCCATTGCTTGATGTCACTCAGCACCAAAGCCGATACAGTCAATACACATTGCTCTGTTTGTGTTGCGACACTGGCAAATGACATTTAAACAAACATTATTTGTACAAAAACAAGCTGCCGATTGCAAAGTGGAATAATGACTACTTTTGTAACAAAACAAACAACAATAATAAGAACAATAAGTAAGCCGAGCGACAGGTAGCTGCTCAGCAAAATGCTCTGACTTCGGATGAAGCTATCGTCAACAGCGCTGATTTTCAGCAACTACCTCTCCTATATATAATAATATCTTACGGATGGTTGGTCTAGTCTGGTTGGTTAAAAATACAGCATGTAACAAAAAACCTGTCCGATCCAAAAAAAGGCGTATTCCTGGTTTAACATACGTACTAGAAGAAATATTAAAATAAATAAACTCATAAAAACCAAAAGATATAATTTTTTTTGATATTAATTGTGTCGAATGTGTACTAATGTTCGAGGTAGGCTTGTGGAACACGATTTCCGAGGTCTGCAACAAGTAAATGTTTTAATAAACTGATACCTACAGTCGATACATTGCCAAAATCATACACATTAACTCAATAATAATTGTTTCTTGATAAACAGAAGGTCAGAAATCAGGGTCACTATGCGTCCATGCCTACAATAAAATATCGGCTGATACCAACGCGTAAGCATAACGTAGGTTTCTTAAGTCCTAAGTTGGTTTGGCAGCATGCGACATAGCACCGCCTCACCATGCACTGGAATGTACAAATTTTCCACTTTTAATACTTCATTCTCGTTCATATATACGGTTGACTTAGTTTACAGGCAACTGAAAATTCATTAAACATTAAAATAACTGACGGACAACTTTTTAGCAGGACTATGAACATTGAACAGTAGTTGAAAGGGTAGTTTCCGACTGGTGTAAAAGTGGGGCACGTAAATAATGATTAGGCAGAGGAGTACCTATAGTAGACCCACATTTCGCCAGTTATGTTTAAGTCCCATGTAATAGGGGGCGAGCCTATTGCCATGAACCGGACAAAAATCCGGACTCCGGGCTGTTACTGAGAAATTTTAGATAGAAAAACCCTATAAAACTTTGCCCTACCTGGAAATCGAACTCAGTACCTCATGCTCAGCAGTAGCTTTTGCGACCACTAGACCAACGAGGCAGTCAGCATCGAGGAGTATAACATCAGAATCAGCCTATAATGTTTCCACTGCAGGGAATGCAGAGAATGGGCCGTTATCTACCACGCGAGCCCAGTGCGGATTAGTAGATGTCATCTAAAATGTCACGAAAATCGGCATGTCCTAGGACCGAAAATTCGAAGATATATGTCATCATATGTCTTCGAATTTTCGGTCCTAGGACATTCCGATTTTCTCACGATGACTTCCTTCACCGTTTTGAGAACGGTCAGTGGTAATGAAATAATATCAATAATATGAAATAATATTATAGCATCAATCAATCCCAACAGCTAACATAAAATACAGAAGATAAGACCATCAGAGATGAAGGAGATCAAGCTTTCAACTAGTGCAGGTGTGACTTATAAAAAGTATGACTATAGTAGAAAAGTAATAGTTCTCCCCAAAATGAACTGACAGTAACAATAATACTCTCCATTATCAAGACACCTGAAACAGCCTACCATAAAAAACTCAGTCACTCCTGCATCAGTTTTTGGAAAAAAGGTTGCACATTGGACTCGTAAAAAATGACATCAAATATGAAAAATTTACGTCAAACGAACGAAGTTGGGGCTGCAACACTTTATTTTATGAAAACGAAAACTGCGATGTAAACTACAATTTTTGGAGTCACGAGTAATTTTAATTAAATAACGCGTTTGCTACTTATATAGCAGCTCGATGAGCGTATGCTGAATGCTAAAATATATAAATATACGTATACCAATATATTTTTATATATAAATACTCACAGTTAGATGGAAGGTAATGCTCTGTTACTCGACATTTGAAAAATAAATAGTTTTTAAATTCACGAATGCTAAGCGGATGTGACTCTCACAATCTTGCAGCATAGACGGAGAAGGAGTAAGAATACTAGCTTAGTTTATGAGGACGAGATCTTAGATGCGATACAAGGTGCGTCGCTAGAGCGAAGAAAAAGACGGGTTTTGTAAGAAATTGAATCGGTGACATAACATCCGAGTGATTATGCGAAGGCGGATTGGGAACCACTTGAGTTTCTTGCAAAAGTGAGAAGCATGGTCATACTTTCGAAGACCAAAGCGAATGCACTGGTTTAGGAAGTGCTCTAGTTATGCTAATGCTAAGCTAATGTTAATGACATAGTGCAGTTTTAAAACGGATAAAAAATAAATTTATGATAACATCCCCGTAGGCGATAACGCCTTAGTAATCTAGTATCGCAGCTAGTAGGCACTTATCAGTGTCTGAGACTCCAATATATTTAGCAATGTTGATTCATTTTCAGTAGGTACGTCTTGGTTTATTAACTCTTCTAATATTACTCAAGGCATACCGAATGTATAGCTTGAAGCTAATGGGCGAACAAATTGAGCGGGTGTATGAAGCGCGGAATCTAGGTGTTGTTATGGACAAAGACCTTCGTTTTGAGAAGCACGTAGCGGAATCGGTTAGAAACTGTTTCTATCGCCTAAAAGTTTTATACAATGCGAGGCCTTATTTATCCGAAAAATTACGGGAACAGTTGGTGGAAACACTGGTTTTGTCCAGGTTGAACTATGCTGACACGGTTTACGGCCCACGCCTACTAGCTCGTACAGATCGCCTCATCCAAAGGGTACAAAACGCTTGCGCTCGGTTTTGTTACAATATTCCTCGCAGAAGCCATGTAACACCTTTTCTAAATAAGCACTTTACACTTAAAATGAAGTCCAGACGCAAGCTGCACTTGGCTTGCCTTCTGTTCGGCGTGGTTAAATATCAGAAACCGGACTACCTATATAACAAGCTTAGTTGGGTTACGAGTAGACGGGAATGCGGGAGAAGGCAATGCTCGCAACAGCTCTCGACTCGGTCTCAGGGTACAGCCGCTTTTAGAGGCAGCTTTCGTTATGCGGCTTCCAAGGTATGGAATAACCACCGATTAGAATAATTAAGACGATAGGCGCTTTTAGACGACGCTTACGGCGGTACCTCATTGAAGCGCAACGGAAGTTGGACATGATTACACTAAATGTCTCAATTATATGATGTATGTACTTAACTACTTAATTATGTCAGTAATTCTGTCGGTTAGTGTTGCACGAAAATGTAAAAATGGCTGTTGTTATACTGTACAATTTAATTGCTGTGAACCGCTCTTGATCTTGCTCAAGCTCCGTTTAGCTCGCTGGCTCATGTCCCGTGTATCCTCTGCCCGGAGGGTGTTGTTGCGATATCCGCAGCATTGCTGCGTCCCATTCGCAGTTGTGAGACCTGTAGAATATGAGACAACACATTAAAATAAACGTTTATTTACAATTGTATGCATTGCTATTCCACGTTTTACGTACCCAATGTGTCGGGCCTACTTGCACGCAACTGAAATGTATGATGTCAGGATGGCGCCAGTATGGCGCCAGTTGTCCCATCCTTCACCAAGTCCTAGCAGCGGGCGACCCTCTGTGCAGTTTGTGATTTGTCATTCCCATAGATAAGCATAAGACTGTAGAAATACACCGAGAAATTAGAAATTAGTAATTAGAAATTGAAAATTAAAAATTAGAAATTGGTATGTGGGTAGGTTACCTACCTGTCACCTTTTAAAGAATTAATGAAACTGTTTATTTATTTATTTACTTCCAATTTCACTTTCACAAATGTATTCATGTTGATAACCATCGTATTTGGGCAATCTAGATGCCAACCATAGCTAAGAGTTTAAAAAAAAAAGGTTTGAGGTTTTTTTTTTTTTTTTTTGTTTTTGTTTTGCATTTTACTCTATTTATGTACTTAATCATGACTATTATTATTTGAAACAATTTTATTTTTATATGTATGCATACACACGTCACTTTGCAGTATAAAACTGATTTACGTCCGTTACCTCACAATTCAGGTCCAGTTGAAAACCAGCGTCAGGCACTAGTTGTCTGGCATTTTTTGCTGAACTGGGCCTTTTTGGCGCAGCCGTGAGGCACACTACCCTGCAAGTTTCATACTTCGCGCTGTACACTTTTTTATTATTATTTGTATGTTTTTTTAATTGTTTTTCTTATATTTTTTAACTGCTTTGTGTGCCTTTTAGTCTGTGCTAAATAAACGTTTTTTCTTTCTTTCTTTTCTTTCTTATAGGCTCATAGCTACTTTATGCAATAGCGCCATGAACATAATTACCTCATTCTCTCGATTGGCTACCAACTTGCAAAGCCGCCAAAACAAAAGCGTGCCGGGCCGGCAAAGCGAGACAACTGACTAACTGTATTAACTATATTGTTAATCTTTCATTCAAAGACCGCTGACCTCAGAGAAGTTTATCTTGTAAAAAATATCAACATTCATGTTTTTTCTTTTATTTGTCGAACCATTTCATAAGTGGCCAACATTTTATTTTTCAAAAATACAGAAGGAAATATTGATGTTTAATAAAAATGATGAGCTTAAACCGCGTACCATACATTTTTACATTACGACAGGAATCCATAAAGTCTTCGGATTGAAATATTCACATATCTTTAGTATTCAGCAAAAACACTTATCATACGCCGTGCCAAGATATTACAATTTCTGAGACTTTTCATGGTCAAACCACATTGAGTACTTATAATATTGCTTGGTAAATTTTACCATCTAAGCTACAAAGTGCCAAGCAGTACACTAAAGTGCCTTTATCTGCAATTAGTTGACCCATTATTAAGTTACGCCCTCGACTGCTATGGTCTCACATTCAAAACGAACTTAGAAAGATTAGAAGCGCAACAAATTAGATTTTTAAAGCTATTATTGAGTAAGAAAACTAAAAATAAATGTAAAGATGATTATAATAAGTTATTTAAAATTTGTAAAATTCTTCCGATTAGCTTAAAACATAAATATCTACTTCTTGTTAACAGTCTCGGCAGCTGGGAGCGTTACTCGCTAGTTACCCATAACCACGCAACTAGGATGGTATCAGCAGATAAATTTGATGTACCTAGAATTACAAATTATTTTGGCGACCGAACGCTTGATAAAAGAGTACCATACCTTCTCAACCAATTGCCTGCTGATATATGGAGTCAGGAAATAAAAAGTAAATTTTCCAAATTATTTAAGCAGTTCTTTTACAAGAGTCTGTGAGCGATGATCTTGGGAAAGTGGTATATTGTTGAGAGATAACAAGTTATTAAGAAGTTTTGTTAGATAATAAGTCATTTGATAAGAGTAAAACTTTTATAGTTTTTTTTTTTTTTTTCAGTATTCACTATTCATACTTAAATGTAAGTTAACGTATTATTGTTTTTAAACTTTATAAGTGTAATAAGTTGGAATTAAGTGTCCGCACTAATAAACCTTTTGTTCCGTTCCCGCAGACAAACCGTGAAAACGGTTTTGCGGGGCATTGTTCTTAAGTTAAGACTTTTACAAACTTTGTTAATGATCAATAAATAAAATAAAATAGTTTATTTATTCGTTTGAAACCATACCGAAAAGTGTGTCATAAATTCTGATTGTACCGCAGAGAGTGAATAATAAATGACAGTCGTAAATCTTGTATGGTAACCCTATAAATCTAAACGGGTTGTTCTGTACAGGTTAACCGCAGACGAAACCGGGCTGAATCTGGCCGAAATTAACCCTAATTACATTTTCATTAGTTTATTTTTGCGGTACCACGGACGGTTGCTCGCGGCATCCGATAATCAAATTCATGGACGCGTTTTATGTACACACTCTCGTTGTGTTCACGGATTCAGTATGTGTCTTAAATATTTGGTGCAATGTTGTTAAAGTAAAAATGTCTGATTTACACATGGACACATTTACAATCATTAGTTTTACAGGCAAAAAAACATTGTTAATGTTAGTACTTTTTACTTTAACAATTCTCGATTGCAAAAATATCAAAAAGTAGGGCAGAAAAACCCCTTAATACATTATAAAATCAGCTAATCCCAACTGAAAATTATTAAACTCAAGATTAAACCACAGGGATAACTCTCATTAAAAACTCAAAGCCATCTTTTACGTAACGTCACTACAACTACCTAAAGACCATGCTAGTCATATTAACCGAAGCCGACCTTCACGCGATGATAGCAGTCACACTCTTTATACAGGGTGGCAGAGTAAAAAAAATGCAGTTCCATACATTTTGACCGCGTAGGTATTTCACTTTTCTCTGAAAGAGCACATTTCTACGATGGGGGTTCTAAAATCATCTCCTGAATTCATGGTTTCAGTTTTGCGCACCGATGTCTTTGCCAGCCTGTATAAATATGACATAATCACGTGATCAATCAAGTCGCGTATGTAGTCACAATCCATACAAACGATTGAGCACTGGTCGATCGCTTTCTAACCAAAAGTGATCGTCATGCCATCAGTGCACGATCGTGAACCCGGTGCGGTCACTGCAGGGCCAAAGCCTCTCGGCGCCTCGGCCTGGAGGTGGCACTCAACAAGTCGGAGGCCATGGTGTTTCATGGCCCCCGGCGGGCGCCGCCGGCCGGATCACACATTGTGGTCGGGGGGGTACGTATCGCTGTCGAGCTCATCATGAAATATCTGGGATTGGTGCTCGACAGCCGGTGGGACTTTGGACCCCACTTCCGGCGGCTAGCGCGCAAGTTGTTGGGCGCGGCCGGGGCGCTGGCAACGCTGCTTCCCAATCTGGGGGGCCCGAGCGCCGCCTGTAGGCGGCTCTATATGGGGATCGTGCGATCCATGGCGCTCTACTCAGCGACGATCAGGGCGTCTCACCTGACGGCCGGCAGCATAGCTGTCCTGCGCAAGCCGCAGCGGGCGATGGCCGTCAGAGTCATTCGGGTGTATCGCACGATCTCCTTCGAAGCGGGTTGTGCGCTGGCCGGATCCCCGCCCTGGGACCTGGAGGCGAAGGTGCTCGCGTTACTGTACCGAGGTCAGCGCACAACCCGCTCCGCGAGGTCCTGGTGGCGGAATGGCGGGTGAGGCTGTCACGCCCTACCGCCAGCCTCAGCACCATCGAGGCGATCCGGCCAGTGCTCGACCGCTGGCTCGGGAGTAGGCACGGCTCCCTGACGTTTCGGGTGATGCAGGTGCTCTCGGGGCATGGTTGCTTCGGGAAGTACCTGTGTCGCATAAACAGGGAGCCGGACGCCCGGTGTCACCACTGCGTCGACTGCCGGGAGGACACGGCGTGGCATACGCCGGAGTGTGCCGCTTGGGAGGAGCCGCGCCGTGCCCTCATCTCAGAAGTAGGCAGTGACCTGTCGCTGCCGACCGTAGTGAATTCGATGGTCGGCAGCGTCGAGTCCTGGGACGCGGTGGTTCCTTCTACGAGACGGTCATCTCGCAGAAGGAGGCTGCGGAAAGGGACAGAGAGATCTCGGAGAGAGGGCGACAACGCCCTCTTCCGGCCCCCCCAAATGGGTCCAGGGGCGACGGATTCTTGGACATCCGTCGCCCCCCAACATCAGGACCCGAGAAGGCGGCGCGCGTAGTGTTCCTCGCGTGCCGATTACAGACGTTGCGGGGGGAGTACATCTCACTCCCCCCGCCCGAGACAGGGCCCGCGCAAGCGTGCCGGCACCAGCCGGGGTTGCGGAAGAATTATGTGTTCCCGCTACCCCGGCGTAGGTGAGTGATGGAACACCGGGTTAGTTTTCAGTCGGTAAGAGTCCGACAGACCCCCCCGCCCTCCCCGGGGCGGGGGACATCCATGAGGATTTTACAACCCGAAACCAAAAAAAAAAAAAAGGGCCAAAGCCCCTTCTCATACGGAGGCATAAACCTTGATCACCATGCTTGCAGACGAGTTGGTGATTTCAGGCTTCTGTTAACTATTAGTCCAGAGCCAAGTTTCCCCACAATTTTTTTCCCTCACCCATGTAAACTACGTCAAAACTGAAAATTAAATGGCGTCTCTTTTGACCTGAAAAAACTTTTACTTCATAACCCTGTAAAATGAAGCAAGTTGCCTCATTCAATTCACAGGTCCATGCGTGTAACAACTAAAAACATTTTAACTGAAAACACGCACTGCTGCTATTATGTGTGCTAATTTAAGATTAATTTATTAATTTTAAGATTAGTGAAAGTTGCTGCCGCTTTTATGTGGAATAACTATTTTTTTGTTAAATACTTTTGTGAAGCTAACCAGAACTGTGTATACAGGAATCTATAGATAACTGTGGCATAATTTGCACGGATCCAATAACTAAGGTGCCAAGGCTATGGTTATGAACAGCGGGCGTTTTGGAGGCCTGTCTTATGTAATTTTGACGTTCAAGTAATACTGATTCTTAGCCTATTTTGAATAAATGATTTTGATGTTTGATTTTATTGTAAACGTTTTTTTTACAAATACAAACCTTTTTTTTGGGTTAGAAATCATCAAATGACTTCTCCCGCTCTGGGTGGAGTGGGAGGGCGTGTCAGACTTTTACTGACTAAAACCCACCCGTGTTCCTTCAATTGCCTGTGCCCGGGCCACGGTTATCTCTTTCGAATTACCCGCGACCCTGAGGCGTCGGCCCTATCGGACCCCTTCACTTTGTGCTGACATCTCTTTGAGGCGTGCGTGGAACACGACGCGCCGTCGACTCGAGCCTGGTGTTTACCGGACGGCGAGCTACCCGTTGCTCGCCGTCCGCAAGCCGGCGCCTACGGTGGCCGGGAATCTGCAGGGACTCCCGACGACCAGGGAGTCTCCTGCGGCGGCGTGTGGGCGCAAGGCTCTCTCCCTCACGCGCTCCGCCTCCTCAAATCAAATCAAATCAAAAGGTTTATTTGCAAGAAAATACATAATTTACAAGGAAAGAACTTACAGCCTTCAGTCACTGTATTCTGCCTGCAAGCAAGCTTGCAAATTATTTATGTTTTTATGTCATAGTTGTTATTAGTATATTTTTATTATTGCATTATTATCACACATTATTATTACATACAAACTTCATTCATTATTACTACAAACAAATATTTTTATGTTCTAAAAATTCCTTAATGCTGTAGAAACACTTTTTTTGTAACCACTCTGACAACTTTGTTTTATAAACATGACCCTGCAATATTTTAAATTCCTTTGGTATTTTATAATAAAAAAAAATACGCATATTGAACACATTTCTCATATAAATATCTTTATGTCCAGCTGGATGATATATGAGGTTGCGAAACATATCCCTTTTCTGACATGGTACAACCTCGGTATGTTGCTTAAAATAATGCATGTGTGTCTTTGTAAAAGTGCAGATATCTCTAATATACATACATCTTTTGAAAGAGCGGTTTACAGCTATCTAAAAACCATGCCCTGTTTATAACCCGGATGCTGTGTTTTTAGTGCTTGAAAACTCTGTCAGTATCGATTGAGTTACCCCACCTGATTAGTCCATAGCTTAGAACAGATGACTCGTAACCATGGTAAGCTGCAAGAGCAGCTTCTACAGACGCATTTTGTCTCCGCTTATTTAAAACAAACTCGAACCTCAAGTTTCTGACATATTTGTTCCACATGGCTTTTCCAGTTCAGGTTTTTGTCTACAATTATTCCTAAAAAATTTAATTAATCCACTTGTTGTACCTTTTCACCAATTAACAGAATATCCAAAGCTAATGGTTTGCTATTATAGGAGTTAAATTCAATTAATTTTGTCTTGCTAACATTTATATTTAAGTTATTATTTTGCATCTAACCTATTATATCTTTTAAGACCTTTTCCGTTGCTGATTTGTAGTCGCTTTTTTCCTGACATTTTATGATAACTGTAGTATCATCTGCAAAAAGTATACATTTCTGTAATGTGGCCCCTGAAAGATCATTTATGTAAAGTAAGAAAAGTAAAGGACCGAGAATGCTTCCCTGAGGTACGCCACACTTATTTATCACCGCTATTGATTTGAATTTCTGTTTGGAATATATTCTGTCACGTTTCTTTACAACTTTGGATATCTCGGTACACTGCTGCCTGTTTATTAGATAACTAGATATTCATTCCCATGCTTTTCCTCTAATACCGTAGAAGTATAATTTGTTTAGAATCTTAAAATGATTAACAAAATCAAAGGCCTTGCTCATATCCAAAAACAGGGACACCGCAGGTTTGCCATTGTTAATACTTTCTTTTACAAGTTTAATAAAGTTGAAGATTGCAAGAGCAGTTGAACTACCTTTACAGAAACCAAACTGCTCTTTGCATAGTATGTCATGTGTACAGAGAAAATTATGTAACCTGAGAAGCATTGCCTTCTCAAATAATTTCGTCATAATGGGTACTATCGTGATAGGCCGATAGTTATTCGGGTCTGACTTATTTCCACTTTTAAATAACTGCTTCCCTCCTTCGCGAGCATTCTGCTTCGCAGAAGGAGGTGACGGCTTTCCATTCTCTCTCGCTCCATACCATGGCCTGGACCAGGGCCGGACGCGAGAGATTGCCACCGCCAATCGCCTCTCTAGTTGGCTGCTTCTCAAAGAGGGGATTTACCGCCGCTATTGTGGTGTGCCAAAACTGGTACAAACCTGGTAATTCATTCAACAGCATGGTTTTTTATTTTATTACAATTTATAAACCAGGTACCTTAGTGTACTATAGGTAGTTCCATGAAAGTCGTTACTACTCCGTTTCAAGAAGGTCGCGACCACTGGGCGGGATGCTCTTAAAACGATGAAGGAAAACATCGTGAGGAAACCGGGAATTTTGTATCGGCTAAATTGCATGTAGTAACACTTTGAGACGTTAAGAAGCATTTTATTTTATTTTTCTCCTTCTCAATTATAATCATTTATTTTCTTTATTTCTATTTTTGCTTTTTACACTACTGTGATATGAATGTATGCTCAAACTTGACATGTTATTATTTATTATTTTTTAAGATTTCTACGTGGCGATGTCAAAATTCAAAAAGGCGTTTTTGTTAAGATAGTGATTTGTTTTGTTTTACGGCCGAACCCAATAACGTATCTATCTCCAATTTTGCCGTACTGGAGATAGAAAACCGTATTAATCTCTGGTTTTAACGTCCCAATTCAGCCAAAGTATGCGACCTTATAACGTGTTGACAGCTATTTGTTTGACAGGGACAGTTAGAAATGTACTGTCTATCATCGTAGCGATCTGTCTCAGGTTATTGGGTTTGAAATACAGGAGATAATGTATTCATATCAAACAGATACGAGTATGTTTCAAACAATATCTACACTACACGCACCAACGAATGAAAACATTATGGGAGAGGACTCTCTTCAAAATAATTTCTTCGACACGAAATCCAATACGTTTCTATCTGACACTTAAATAATTAAAATAATAACACGAATGTAGCTATGCCAACGGGCTACGACCTCAGAATGTTTGATTGAAGTAAACATTTGGGAATAAGAAGAAACTTTATTCTTAATAACCAACTATGAGTGCACTTGTTAAAAGTGCTTCTAGACGTTTGTTGTTCAAGTTTGTTAAAGTTAAGTGCCACTTTACTATTGTGCCAGTAATGTGGTTACACTTTAACATTTGCTAAGTGATAAAGATCAATAAAGATTTTATACTTAGTTTTAGTTAGGTGCTAAAGTAAAGTAAGTAACTTTGAGAATTGGCAGACTGTTCGACAATTTGAAAGTGTCGATAAATGGTCTAATTAAAACATATGCTTTGACTCTCGCTAACTTGTGTCGTAAAATAAAAAGGCAAATATTTCATAACAGAGAGTATTCCTTTTGTTGAAAAAATACTTAACTTACTTTTAATATTTTTTTGGTAACCAGTGACTTACCAGCTGTAGGGCGTAGGTTCGAACCTAGACAGGCGCTTTACTTGGTGTACATTTTTTAATCACCATTTCGCTCTCAAAATGTTGAAGGAAAACATCGTGAGGGAAACCGCATAATAAAGTCCTTCTAGGACATGCGGGTTTCTTCTTAGTAAAGGGTTCCATTAAGTATGGACGAGCAGTGATAAACTGGTGGCCTAGTGGAAATGGTCGCGGTTCAAACCCAGACAGGAGTTTTACTTTGCGTAAATTATTTCATTACCACTGCACTCAAAATGGTGAAGTCAAAGATCGTGCCGAAACCGGCATCTAATGAAACCAAAAATTCGAAGACATGTTACATCTACCTACCCGCACTGGACCCGCATGAATGATTTCAGCCCACTCCCTTTCAGCGAGAGGACGCCTGTGTCCCAGCAGTGAGAACAGTATAGACTGATTATGCCTATGTTTGGTAAACAATACATATTCTTAAAAGACACCCAAATAACAACATAGAAAGGCAACATTTATTTTGGAACAAACACTTGTACACACACTGTATAAACCTGCCAAAATGCGTGACTGTTTGTCGGCAGGATTAGCGCTCTTTTTAAGGTAAAAGCGCCAAACCCAATTAAAATTTACGTTTTTTGCAATTTGCATGTCATTATCAGGTTGTATGTTAGTAAAAATATGATGCGCGACCGTAAGAAACATGTATTTATAGAATTATTATCTTTAAAATCATCAATACAATCCTCTTAGTTCCTATTACCCTAAATAATAACTATTTCGTGACATTATGACATTTAAGGTCAATTCTAACTTTTTTTTGATGAATTTAATGATTATAATTTAAAAAAAAATATTTCTTACGCTCGCGAATCTTATTTTTAACATATTTTCTATACATATTATAAATCTGTAGACGCTGCGTTTCTAAACATCTAAATCATTTCCAAAAAAAATGTTGGGGTGTTAGAGATAACCAAAAGATGGCATTTCTGTAATTTTGGAATTGTTGTCTATTTGAATGTGAGATATTAATTATATCAAGTATCACGTAAAAAGAACGAAGACAATATGGTTAACTTTTATACTCAAATGTTGTGTACAACTCGGAGTAATCATTAGTTTGTGTTTCATCGCAATACTTTTGTTTCGAAATATATAATAAATTTAAAGTGTTCAAGAATAACTGTTATTTACACATTCACGTAATGACGCTAAATGGTAAAGATGAGATGAAGATAAATAATTTATTAACCAAATCATGTTCTTACATTTCCTTATAACTTAAGTACAAAATAAATTATTCCTAAAATTATAGTAACATAGGAAACATCATTTAAATATTTTAACTTGTGGACTCCACACTAGGTCGAGCCTGTCTCGTGGAATCCTTGAGAATTTTAAACAATTTGAAATTTCAGGGTCGTTTAATTGTAAATGTATTATTAGTAATTGTTTTGATAATTTTAAAAACAACAATTAAGACATGAAACATTAAATATGTGTGATCGTTAAAACAATTGTTTGAAATTTGATGTGTCGAAGGAATGTGTTTAACTAGTTTAATGTATGCCGGAGGTAGTGTGAGAGTGATATGATTGAGTGTGTGTGTGAGTGGTATAAAGTGTTTCTTATAAATATTTTATGACATTACTCTAACGAAGGCTTCGGTTTCTGTAGGTTTGAGCTAACAGCCATTGTTTAAACATTTTTTTAACTTGGTTGGTTCTTAAATTTTTGATGTCACAAATTTATTGTAAACGAAACTGAGCATAAATTCTTGCATATATTATGTTGTGCAAAGGCGGTTTTTACTACAGTAAGTGGACATTTGTAAATTCGTGGTTTAAGTAGTTCTTGATATTCTTTGGTTTGGATTGTTATTCTGTGTTGTTTTAGTACTAATTTAAGAATGTATAACTGTCGGATATTAAGGACTGATGCTTCTTTATACAGGTGATCTGCAGGATAGCGAAAGTGTTTTCTATACATAACCTTAAGCAATGATCTTTGGGCTCTTTCCAATTGTATCATCGAGGTTATACCGACTCCGCCCCATACTGGTATGCAGTATCAGAGAACTGACTCAATAATGTACATATAGGGGTAAGATATACATACACCAGGGGTAAGATCTTTTTGCTGCCCGAGTTACGTAACAGTTTCATTACGTGAATCAGCTTTCTGATTCGTTTAGCTACCAAGTCGATATGCAGTCTGAATGAAAGACGTTGATCTAACAGAACCCCTAAGTATTTGAGAGATTCAACTTTTTTAATTTCCTCACATGTGCAAGGAGTTGAACTGCAAGTTAAAGGGTAGATTTGAAACTGTAAAGGAAATTTAGGTCCTGATGAGAGAGTTTTATGGAAACAGATGTAGTTCGTTTCTTTAATATTTAGTGACAGAAGATTAAGGTCGAGCCAGTTTTTGATACAAGTTAAACCAGTTTGGGCTTCTTCACGGACTGTTACCCAAGGTTTGTTATGAAAAATAATAGCCTTGTCATCTGCATAGCAGATGACCTCTGCATTTTGTGTAATGGTTTAATGAATATCTATGTCTATTAATATAAATGATAAATAGTGTCGGGCCCAAGACACTACCTTGAGGCACTCCAAATTCTACGCTGCTACGACTACTGATGGTGTCCCCAATTTTCACACATTGCCTTCTGTTAGAAAGGTAGGTCTCAAACCATTTGAGTGCCAGTACTCTTATACCAATCGTCTCCAGCATTTTAGAAGTATACGAATGGCAACGGTGTCGAAAGCTTTTGCAAGGTCTAGGAATAATCCTATACATTTTTTCATTCTCATCTAAATAATAAGTTACAAGATAAGCTAAGAGACTTACTGCATCTTCTGTGGATTTTTCGTCTGAAGCCAAATTGCTTGTTAGATATTATATCGTTGGAATATAGGTATGAGGTGAGTCGTTTTTTTACAATTTTTTCTAGAATTTTGGAGAATATTGCTAACAGTGAAATGGGTCTATAGTTAGTTGGGTTTTGTTTTGAACCACTCTTATGTACTGGAGTGACCTGTGCCTCTTTCCATTTGTTAGGAAATATGCCTCAGTCTAAGGTAAGGTTTATAATATGTGTGAATGGAATTATGATTTCACTTTTTAATTGTTTAATAAGTGTTGGTGTAAAGTTATCCGGGCCTGGGGCACTGTCGTTTCTCAGATTTGAGATTATTTTGTCTACCTCAAAAACGACAGTAGCATGCAGAAAGAAGTTTGTATTTAGAGGCTCTCCTAGTTTCTGATAGCTTTCCATAAACCTTTAACATTGTTTTTGTTATCTTCTAATGTTTTAGTGTCGTGTTTGCGTTTAAGCCGGCATACGATGTTTGTGAAGAAATTCTTGTAACGACTGTAAATTAGTTTTTTGGTTTAGTCTTCGGGAGAAATCCAAGGTTTTTTGATGTATTTAGAGCGGCTAATTGTCTTTTCTATCATATGTTTTTGTGCTGCACCGTGTCAGAATGTTGTGGAATTCATTGCTTGCATTGTTGACATCTAGTTTGGACACCACTCTAGACCAATCCACAACTTTTAGTTCCTCTATCAGTGCAGGGAAATCGATTTTATTTACTTTGCGATGTTGATATTTTGAACCGGTAGGTATGGTACTAACGAATTTAAGTGAAAACAATATTGTATAACGCGTCCTAACGGTTACTGTGTTATTTATAAAAGTAATGTGAATGATTAAAATGTGATAATAATTGCTTAACATTGGTGGTTGATCAGTGGCGCTAAAAGAATTTCAAATAAAAAAGTGGTGATACTGTAATATAATATTTGATGTGGTATTACGAACTTCTGATAGAATGCAATGTTAGATAATTGTAAATTCGTTTTAATAATTTCTTCCCGCTATGTCGTTTACTTTGTTTCTCCTGCAGATCTCTTCATTTCTGATTCGATCACGTGAGGAAACTCCATGCTATTGCATTGCCCTTTGGATGACTTTTAGCTTTCTAATATGGCCCATTTTGAGCGACCACCTATCAGTGCCATTGGTCATCACTGGCAACACGCACTGGTCAAGGACTTTCGTCTTGAGACACTGCGTTATGTGGGATGGTAAGATATTGCGTAGCTTCCCGAACGCTGCCCAACCGAATTGGATTCGACGATTGAACTCTTTCTCGAAGTTGGACCTACCTAACTGGACAACTTGTTCTAGGTAAACATATTATTCCACGACTTCGAGTGCAGCGGTTCCGATCTTCGTGAAAGTGGGTTTGACATGACCTTTGTTTTCTCCATGTTCATTTTAAGACCTACTCTTTCGGAAGCTCTACTGAGGTCATCGAACATTGCACTGAGGTCCTCCGTGGTCTCAGCCATGCCTTCTATATCATCAGCAAAACCGAAGGTGATTGATGTACTCGCCACGTTTGTTGATGACAACCCCTTTCCAGCCCAGAACCTTGAAGACATCCTCCAGTGCAGCGGTATAGAATTGTGATTTCAATTGTATGTTGATACTGTCATAAGTAAATTTTTTGCCTGTTCATCAACGGTCTTATAGCGAGATCCTTCTTCACCATGATATCGCTTCAGCAAACTCCTCCAGAAGGGTGTTCGATTTATTCACTAAGAAAAGTGCAGCCTGTCGCCTTGATATTTATTTATTATCCAAAATCAAAGTTACGCTGCGTCGCATTGACATAAACCCTGAAGACGTAGTTACCGCATTCAAAAGGACTCTGGAAGAGAAATAACAAAATTGGAAGACTTTTCCTTTTCAATAAAGGAGTGGTACACTTTACACAACACACACCTACACACCCACCACACATCACCACGGGTACAAACTTTCCATCACACCTACACCTTCTCTAAGCGACACATAATTGTTTCCGACATGCACGCGAATGAAGTCGCGGGCACAGCTACACTATAAATATATACTAGCTTATAATATGTGTAACCGAAACTATGATTATCATAATGTAACACCCAATCAAGTTCATGATAAGTATCTACATTTATAGGCGAAATGACAGATACTCAAAAAAAAAAATGTTGAGAACCTAATAACTTCCAACTATACGCTCTCGGCCAACCGTAAACCGGGGCTCGTAGCTAAATAATAACAGCCGCATGCGTCCATTGAAGATTAAGTTACGCTTGCCGCGGTCGGTTCGTGGATGGGTGACCATCCATTACATCATCAAATGACTTCTCCCGTTCTGGGTGGAGCGGGAGGGCGTGTCAGTCTTTTACTGACCAAAACCCACTCGTGTTCCTTCAGTTGCCTATGCCAGGGCCAAAGTATCTCTTTCGAAAATCCCGCGGCCCTGAGGCATCGACCCTATTGGACCCAGTCACTGTTTACTGACATCTATTTGAGGCGCGCGTGTAAAACGACGCGCAGTCGACCCGGGTCTTGTCCTTACCGTACGGCGAGCTACCCATTGCTCGCCATCCGCAAGCCCACGCCTACGGTGGCCGGGACTATGCAGGCAACTCCCGACGCCCAGGGCGTCTCCTGCAGCGACTAGGGGCGTGAGGGCACAAGGCTCTCTCCCTCACGCGCTCCGCCTCCTCCTTCGCAAGTATTACTGCTTCGCAGAAGAAGGTGACGGCTTTACAAGTCTGACAACCAGTATTACCAAGGGGTATCGTGCTTCTTAGTAACTGGGTTGTGGAGGTCAGATAGGCAGTAGCTCCATGTAAAATCCTGGTATTCAGCTGCATCCTATTACACTGGAAGCCGGCTCCAACATGGTTGTGAAATGGCTAGGCAGATTGATTGCTCTTAGCCAACCAATCGTAAGCAAAACTCTGTTCCTATAAGCGGAAAGACTATTTTTGGAAGAAACTAATTCACCAACGACGCTCGGTTATAAATTCCGTCGTCGCTGTACTGTTGACATAAACAAATACAGTACGTTGAGCGTCGCGACAAGAATGCGACGGGTCTCATTTTCCTGAACATCCAGACGGCATGCCGAGAGATACTCGTATGAGGAAATAATTAACGAAATAGTTTCTTGATTGCTTTTGTCTGGGAATGTACATTGTAATGTTTTCTTGGACCGGACAACAATACAGGATAAGTTTTTAACCAGTGCGCAAACTGTAACCATGAGTTCAACACAAGATTGTAGACCCCCTAGCATAGACGTTTTTTGTCGGTTATTAAAAACAATAAGCTATTCAGTACATTTTGACCGCCTAGCATTTTTCTATGAAACAGCAGTTTTTTTTTTAATACGAAATTCAAATTTCGTATTAAATACAATAAATTTGTCAATTCGATCACTAATCTGTTAGATAGAAAAATCAATTTCGACTACTTTGCCCAACATTTTGTTCAATATATAATATTAATTGACATTTCATTTGTTTTGAATTCAATAAAGACAATAAATCAAAATAACCACTGCCATAATTTAATTAAGTTTGTTACAGTTGTTTTTACAAAATTGTTCAATCCCGTGAATCCGGGATAACTTATTTATTCAGGAAGGAATGTCCATATTATTCTTTCGTGGGATGAAGTTTAGGTATATAAGTGCCGGATTAACCGATAACTGGTTAAAACACACCAATGTGTCCAACTTTGGTAGTTTTTTTTTATTAAGGGTCTTATTATACAAATACTTCGCATTCATGATACCAATTATGGCGCTCAGCAAAGCGTTAATGATTTTTACGCTACGTAGATTACTGAGTAGGTATTTAGAAACACTCTAAAAGAAAACTCGGGTACATTATCAACACCAACACCTGCAAACAACTTCTAGGAAGCAAAGTGACGATGCTGTTACACGAAAATAAATGTAACTCTGGATCACAAACTTACCATTTCTATTGATGTAGCAATTTAAAACATCGCGGCCATTACAACTGACTGTTTATGAATATAACGAAATATTTAAACGGGCTCACTCACGGATGAACACAAAAATTCTCGTTGCTGTTGAAATTCCAGCAGAAATACTGGTAATTTCGTATCGGGCAATGGTTTTATGTTATAACAAGGTGTTTTTCGCGGTTAGCTCATGAAATTTAAAATGCCGATGCGGTTTTAATGACTTTTTTTGTTTTGAAATACGTGTAAGGAATTTGTAAAACTCATACAAATTGTGAATACCAACGATATCAAGAATGTTACTTAAATTATCCCAGTAATTGGACAGCAACGACAAAATATATTAAAATGCGTTTAATCAAGTTTGATTTTAGACGCAAATGTAAATTTTATCGTAACAATTATTTACTAATAGCGTAATAAGTTTGCGGGTGTGGAATTAGGAACTGTCAGGCACACAGTTTACCACAGCATAGCGTAGATAAGAGGGTGGTTTTTAGCCAGCATACCAACGAGTAATTTAGTTGTTTTCCGGTAAAAACGAAATGCTGTACACTCGCGTGTAAAAAGATGTGTTATCCTAATGAAATTGAACGACTATTTTCTCCTAAGTACTGATTGATCAAATTATATTGTTTTTTGCTAATTTTTGTAATACAGACACTTCGAAGAATTTAATCGAATCTTCGAGAAATTCACTTTTGAATTTTCCCCAGCGATATTTTTTTGCAAGTTGTGTAACTATACTCCTGGGTCGAAAAAACACTCGTTGCTTTTTTCTTTTGCGGACGGTTTTTGTTTGAGGGCAGAGTAATCAACTATAATTTGGGTTGTGTACATGCGCTGGGCAGCTTATAATGACTACGGGCAAAATGTTAGTTTCCATGTTGAACACAGTCGCAATTTACTTGTGAAGGCTGCATTATATTTTGTTATTTATGTGACCCAAAGAGGAAATGACTGCGTTTAATTAATAGAGTTCGCAAACTGTGCTACCATGTTTTGTATTTGTAATGAAACACACGCAGGTTGGTTAAACACTGATTTATTTACCCACACCCTCACTTACAATTATGACATGTTGACATACCGTCAGACTACTTAATATACTACATCTCTTCCCTTCTAAGAAACAATGCCAAAAAAAAGAAAATTAAAGAACTAACGATTACATTAATGTTGTTTGCTGAACATACAATCTATTTCGTATTAATAACCATAACATTAATGATTACAAACGCTATGTTCACTTACACAATATTTTGACAGTTAGTATTTTTTTTTTTTTAAATAGCTGTAGTTAATTATCAATTACATTTACACTTATCTAATATATAAAATTCTCGTGTCACAGTTTTCGTTGCCATACTCCTCCGAAACGGCTTGACCGATTTTGATGAAATTTTGTGTGCATATCGGGTAGGTCTGAGAATCGGCCAACATAAATTTTTCAAAAAAAAAAAAACAAAAAAAAAAAATAATTGCAAAACAACGTTTGCGGGGTCAGCTAGTTTTCTATATGATTGTTACCTAGCCATTTGTAACCCTTCCTATTCACGACCTAAGAAAAGATCGGTCAGCATTCGTACGGTTCTTTCCTTAGACCTTTCAATAGAAACCACTGGTGGCGAAGGAGTAGACGAATGGCCGCGAGTACCAGCTGGACTTTCATATACATCACTCTCGTCGAACAGAGACGACTGATTGTTGCCAGCTGTACTTGTTTGCGCTTGGGTTGAGACTTCAGCCTGTGCCCTTTGTCTACGTCTACGGACACCTGTCGCAATCACCACACTTGACGTCTTGCTACTGCCTACACCGTCTGTTGGTGGTCTCGCTGAACTCTTTCCGATGAGCCTGCCGTACGTATGACCAACTGACTTCGTGTTCTCCGATATCGGCCACCGCGTTCATCTTCTACCATATACGAGCGCGGTTGCGATGCACGTGCTACTATTGTTACCGGTTTCCTGTCGCCGTTACTGATTAAAGTTGGATTATCACCTGATGATAGGCTTTTAAGTGTGTTCGCCGTTTTGTCGTTATTTATTTTAATTTGTTTTCTGTTTGACATTATTAATTTGTAGTTCTGGTCGTTCTCCGTTAGCAACTTTGTACTAACTGGTAACCTAGTTTTAAGACGTCTTCCCATTAAAATCTGTGCGGGTGAGTCTATATCATGGCGTGGTGTAGCTCTAAAATTTAACAGTGCCAAGTAAAAATCCTGTCCCGAATCCACACACTTCTTTAGCAATTTTTTTACGGTCAGTACGGTTCTTTCGCTTTTACCGTTTGACTGTGGATAATGCGGTGATGACGTCTCATGCCGTATTTCCCATTCGTACATAAACTTTTTAAACTCCTGTGAGCTATAAGCCGGTCCATTATCACTCACTTACAATTATGACATGTTGACATACCGCCGCTGTCACCATGTAATGAAACACACGCAGGTTGGTTAAACACTGATTTATTTACCCACACCCTCACTTACAATTATGACATGTTGACATACCGTCAGACTACTTAATATACTACAGTATTATTCTGTGCAGAACAAACAAACAGTATTGCCCGTTTGAGGCGGCGGCAGCAAAACTGTAATTAATTGCAAATTAATTTTGTTTTTTCCGATCACCCAGATAATTCCGATCTATTATATGGAAACCTCACCGTGGAAACTTAGGTGATCCCTATCATCAGGTGGAAAGATTTGAAGCCTTCTTCACCTTCGTTTTACGGTGTGATTTTTACAGAATACACCGGCTGACCTTACGATATAAACTCTATAACCAATTCACCAGCTTATAGGATGATTCTATTCTTTGATCCTTAAGTCTACGTAGATTCCTCTTATCGTCCTAGGTTTTGCACGTAACCCAAATTGTACAGAATGTGTCCCTAAACATAGTGAAAGGATGCTTCAATTATTCAGCAAGCGGTCTTAAAGTCTGTTGGGTTTTACGGTACTGAGACTCTTCTTAACGTGTACCTACCGCGAACAGACATAAATGTCCTTGCAAAATACAAAAAGTTGGACCAAAAAAATTCAATACAATGTCCTTAAACTTAGGTAGGTAATGTGTTGTTTTTATACAGCGTGTACCGTTAGTCGACGTCAAGCTGGAATCGGGTGATAATACTCGTAGTTTATTTAAAAAATCTATGTATTTAAAAATATATCGGGGATTTATTTTAAGAAAACAACGAAAAAATTACTGCCTGTGACGGTCTTTTAACTCCTGTTGCTACAAAATTTTTACTTATTTTTAAATTACTTTTTGTTAACTATTATGACCCAACCTATCACCCGACTCCGGCTTGACGTCGACTTACGGGACACCCTGTATATGTTTATATATAATTTCACAAAACATCACTTAATTGGCTGGCATTATGAAGATTCAGATTCGTTTTCTATAACCTCCCCATAATCAAAAATAATTGCAAAAAAACTCGTCAGAATAATTCTTCCTTTTTTGAAGTCGGTTAAAAGTACCTACATAATCATGTACGAAAAATAACATTTTATTTTGTGAATTGAAAAAGAAACGAGACTCCAGAGCGATCGTAGAGATTACTCGCTCTTTATTTACCTTCCCAGAACATTGTTTACAGTTATCTTTTGCAAAAATATTATTGTACAAATCTATACTAATATTATAAAGAGGAAAGATTTCATTTTTTTGTTTGTATTGAATAGGGTCCGAAACTAGTAGACGATTTTGAAAAATTGTTTTACGATTAGAAGCCGAAATTACGACGGATGAACATAGGCAACTTTTTTTTTTAATCCACCCGTACGAAGTCCCGGGCGAAGTGCTAGTCAATAATAAACCAGTACCAATCCAACAACTACTGTATCGAACGAAACCAAAATAATGCTTTGAATAATTGAGAAATTCTATTGAAAATGATAATATATGATCGCTTTGTTATGATGTCATAAACATGAATCTGTTATTCTATTCCCTATATTTAATTGGAACTGTGAGTTCCGGCAACAGAGGACTGGTACTAATACATTTAATGAATGTCAGTAATCAGTCAAAGTTGGACACGGTATGTTATAGATATGATATATTGTTGTGAATTTTAACCGATACACTCAAAGATTTGCTGATGTATAAATACTTTACAGGCATAAATAGCCTATAACAATCCCACTACTGGGATAAAGGCCTCTTCTCTGTGAGAGGGAGTAGGCCGTAATACACCACGCGTGTCCAGTGTGGGTTGGTAAATGTCACACTTTGATTTTTTTGGTCTAGGACATGCCGCGCCGGTCTCCTCACAATATTTTCCTACACTGTTTTTTTTTTCACGAATAAAAAACCTTTTAACAAATTTCACAACGGAAACAACCCTGAAATTGCCCAAAAAAAACAACACCTTCATAAGGTATACTCGTCTTAACTTTAGAACAGCGTTTTTTTTTTTCTAATTTTTGGTGTTGATCCATCATTTCGTAAAACAATATGTAAGAAAAAATATATCATGGTTCCTATTTTAATTTAATATAAAAATATTTGTTACTAGTTCACAATAACAGATTTTTTTACACCATAGTGGAAGCTGCTGTCACCAATTATTCTGAAACAAAAAGATACAATTTGAACTTAAATAAGTTCTTTGGTCAGTAAGTATTACCGAGATTCACATTCTCTTAAATCCAACTATCACCCAACGCTATTGTCCCATGTGAATTAAAATTATTTTAACGTAGAGATTTTACGTATAACCTGCAAATTCACACTGGATTTACCGCAAGTTGAAAATTACAGTAATTTTTATCACAAAACCTGTTTTTAATTAATCTACCTTTAACAATGGTCGTTCACTGTCGAGGTCTATTTGGAATCATTTTCGTTTTTACCTACTTTTTCATCATGACGAACGGAATGATCAACAAAGTAACTACTATGTTCACGTATACCCACGTAGGTAGTGCTGATGATGATGATGTTTCCTAACGGGGGGCGTGCTGAAGTCAATGTTGATATCCTTTGAGATACCGTTATTATAATTATTTGTGATGGTACGTACTGTATGTTACCCGGTGTCCGACCCAGTGCTCGTAAATGGAAATTTCACATTGTACTGGATCGATCCATCATCACGGACAGGACTATTGACAGACGGCAAGTTAACGACCGTCATGCGGAACCGTATTGGCAACAATAGTCCTCGTGAAAGCCGTAAAAGAAAACAAATCAAGTATCTTGACTTGGCTCGCGAGGTTGTCGACATGTGGCATATGGATCCAGACAGGGTAAAGGAAAATATCGTGAGGAAACCGGCATGTCCTGGAACAGAAAATTCGAAGACAAGTGACATCTACCAACCCGCACCGGACCCGTGTTGGGGGTTATGCTGAGATAGGGGCCTGTTGGCATCGTAGAGGTTATTTTAAAGACTGTGTTTAGTTAAGTTTGTGATACTGCGTATTACACTGTGTACTGCGTATTCCCGTGCGAGTCACAATAAAAATTTTTTTTCTTTCTTTACGACCCACTCCAATCTCACAGAGCGGAAGCTTGTGTCCGAGCAATGGACACATCATAGTCTGATTATTTTTATGTTTTATGCTAAGTATGGAGGCTAGTAAATTATAAATTATTGGAACCAACATAGGGATTACTGTAACAAGTAACAAGGATATTTTTGGCGCGTGAATGACATTCACAGTTTTTTTAATATGTCACAGAAATAGTTTTGACAAAACAAGATGGCGGCGTTAGTTCTGATTTTGGACTCGCGCCAAAACATGCTTACATACATCCATTCTCTATCTACTAATATATAAATTCTCGTGTCGCAATGTTTGTTACCAAACTCCTCCGAAACGGCTATACCTATTTCTGTATAGTCTGAGAATCGGCTAACAAAAAAAAAGTAGCAAAGCAACGTTTGCGGGGTCAGCTAGTTTATCATAAATTCGAAAGTAACTATGTCTTCATGTAACCTTTTGACGCCTAAACCACTGAACGAATTTCATAGATGGCATTTTGGAAAAGGACAAAGACATTCTTCTTTTTGGCTTGCTAGTACTTCCCGTGTGATATTGATTTGCAAAACTCAAATTCAAACCTGAAATCCTCAACCTGTAATTGGTCTATTTCAAATAGACAAACAGGCACTTTTGAATTGTCAAGGTCCCGGGTCATAAAGATGAAGCTAGTTGCCCATTTCAAAGAAGAGTATGTGCCTATGGAGAAGAACGCAGAACTACAGACCGCCACCTGCTGCGATCCTTTCGTACTCCAGAAGAACCTTGTATCGTTGTAAACCTATTTAAAATAAATGCAAAAAACAACCGACTTCCAAAATAAGCACTAAAAAATTAAAAATAACTTTAGTGTCGGATGTCGGTGGCCAAAAAGGAACATACAAAACTAAATATATATACAAAAGGAAATTAAAGTAGTTTTTTTTTTTAATCGATTGGATCTTCATATATATGAATAAATATGTCTATCATCTTTGTAACAGCCAAACTTATACTCGTACGTAGGTAACCGTACTTTACATCATGCAAGAACATAATATTTTCTTGCATGATTTCCAAAAATTTAATGAAGTAAAAAAAATCGAGGAGGATTTTCTGTTATAACACCGATATTGCTCTACTTTTAACAAGTTTTCAGATTCTCAATTCGATGCGTTTAAACGAAATTGAAACACTCGATTCCGATACCGAGAATCGAGTGTTAATGCTTCCATTGTTTCTCATTTGAGAGTATTTTATTGGAGGACGTTCCGATTCGAGTATGATAATACATTTGTACGAATTGTGCTTGGATTCATTATAAATTGTGTGTCGTCTTTGTTCTTATGCGTCTCTTTTCGTTAAATTTATTGGAGTGCTTATAAAAGAGGCTTAATGAGCGTTCGTCCGGCGGATCGGTTATTAATATTGCTGATTGTCTAATCTTCATACCATGTAGTTGTCTTATAAAGTGTACGGTTACTTGTAATCCAATGGTCCCAATGGTCTCTGGCCCTGACATCAAGCAATGGACTAATTGATTTTTTTAATTGATTGAATAAGAGGCTTTTGGCTACTTTGTGCGTGTATATTATGTCATTTTATATTTGTAAAGTGAGTTTTGTTTGTGCAGAATAAACAGCTTTTTTTTCTTTTTGTTTCTAAAAAGGTGATGAAGTTAAGTATCAGAACTTAAATTAATAGGAAAGTTAATTTGAAAAATACCTATCGTCTACCTACGATTAATTTTAATTCACACGGTGTTAATGAAAATTTTACTTTACATGATTATATCCTAACTATAATCTAACCTATTGATCGTAACTACAATTTTATATATTTCGAAACTCTAAGCAACAAGTTCCAGCCCCTACAGCTTGGCTTTGTTTCCAAAGGAGGCTGCGAGGCTGCCGTACATGCCCTATCTAGTTTTTTAAATCAAACAAAGGTGAAGTTATCCTCAAGGTTGACGTTAAGAACGCCTTCAACTCAGTTAACGGGGACACTTTGTTTGCTGAAGTAAAAAAGGAGTTACCAGAAATGTATCGTTTTATGTGGCAGTGCTACAGGAACCCATCAAAATTATTATAAAAAGATAACGTTTTGGAATCTGCAGTTGGATGCCGACAAGGTGATCCTCTCGGGCCAGTCATTTTCAGTTTGGCTATCCAACAACTAAATTCAAAATTCAATGTCTGGTATTTGAATGATGGAACACTAGGAGGTGATGTAGAATGTTTTAAAAGATCTTCAATTATTAAAGCAGCAGTTCCAATCCATGAGCCTCGTACTGAACAACGCAAAATCCTAAATCTACCTTTGTGACCGACAGACAATCGACCAAACAAAAAATTAAAATTTTGGAAAGTTCACTACATCTCCTAGGTTCCCAAATTTAAGAAGACAGCTTTTCACAATTCGTCCACGAAAAAATTTAAACATTTTAACAATATTTCGGAAAGACTTTCTAAAATTAATATACATTCGGCATTCACCCATATCAGATATTGCTGTTTCGGTCCAAATTTCATGTATTTTCTCCGCACTTCCTCTTTATGGAAGCAGTCACACCTTTTTAAAAAAATCGATCATATTATTCGAAATACTCTAACATCCATTTAAAATGTGGCATTGGACGGCCGTGCGTCGTATCCTGCAGTAAGAGCGCTGGTCGGATGGCACGGCACGCCAGCATTAATGACATCATCCGTCAGGCTCTTGTCACCGCCGCGCCGGGGTGCCAAGAGCCTGACACGAGAGTAATATTGATAACTTTAATGATTTTAATTCTGTGAATACATACTTGTTACGGTCGAGTATCGTATTTTAATCAACATACAAGTTGTATGTTGATTAAAATATGATCTAGAAAAATGCAAACAAAAAACACCCCGGCGCTTTCTCATTTACAAGATAGAGCATTCTGGTAAGCCAACTCAAGCTTCTTTCCTTTTCTTTTTCTCTTAAGTGTTATTCTTTCTTTCTTATATTCTTATGGAAACCGATGAAGGAGGTCATTATATAAACACGGGAATGAAATTTTTAAAGTATTTACCTTACATAGATCTCAAATAAATAACGACTTCTGTTCTGTTATTGTGTTCGATAAGAAAACCACGTTGGAATGTTGGCGCATTTGCCAAACAGTGACCAATGCAGACCAACGTTATCCGAGCTTGTTATTTTATTCATGGCAGCAAGAGAAATTATTTACCCGAAATCTCTGTATTTGCTTCTGTATTACCTTTACGAATAACCAGTGCCCCGGTGTGGGCACTTCGGTTCAACAAATTGTTTATTAAGATTTGAATTTATAATTAGATTAATTTAAACACCGGCCCACATTTTCAGCATTTTCAGGTGGTTTATATTTACTACTTAAAGGAATGGATAGGAGTTATGCCTGCTATCATTTATATCAAAATGGACAATGCTTTTACCTACAGGAGGAGGTTATGTATGACCACCAGTTATACCGATAGAGTAGGAATCCCTCTTCCTGGATAAAGGAGTTTATGGGGACCAGCAGTGTCTTCTCTGCTAAAACAGATATCACCAATCCGTCTGTTAAGAAACATACAACGGCATAATGTCACGCCTGTGGTCCCTGAGAGGTGAGGTACAGGTATACCACTGTATACCATATTTCTCAGGTTACCATGCACTGTTAGGAATTCAATTAAAAAACTCTTGCGTTCAGTGCAAATTGCTGTGAGTAATACCACCATATTATATATAGCAACTAAAGAACAAACATGTTATTCTAAAAAATATTTCTAACTATAAATAATACTATAATTTCTAAACTTAATCCGGCGTTAACAATGATTCAGTTATTAATTTTTTTGGAACTGTCACTTTCACAGCGTTCTAGTTAAAATCGGTACATTTATATGTGGTTTAGAACACTACTAGTGAATAATTAACTTGATTCCGCACTGAGTGGCGTCGGTTGTACGTTTTCGGAGTCGTGATTTCAAGAGTTCTTATCTGTTTATAAAGGAGGAAAATGTGCAGTATATTAAGAATTTTAAGGTTGATTAACAAAGAAGAAAATAAGCCCAAACGGCTGCATAATAACTCTCAGAATAACGCTTTGAGCGGCGCAGCGCCTAAGCGATTAATAATTCTAACTTTCTGCTCTAATACGAGTACATTATCAAATACCATGTAAACCTTTTATTGGAATTAAGTTCGAAGTATCATAAGATTGGTATATACTGTCTCAAGATTCAGATGAAAACGAGCAATCTATATCACATAAACGTATTCGCAAATAACCCATATCACCGCGTGGCAGCTGGATTTGTCTGGATGATGAAATGTTCAAAATACTTCGAAGGTACTGTACTAACAACGCTGATATTCAAACGAACGAACCAAAACAATCTCATGTTGTTGTCCCTGTTAAAATAAATTTTATCACCCAAATAACATTTAAAACGAAACATAAAATTAACCTTTGAAATCCGGCCGGAGCACAAACAACGTTATCAAATGAAACGTACGCCTTATTGTTAGGCACGTTAATTTTTTCATAGGAAGGTACCAGTCTGAGGTAATGAAAAAATAACACTTTGGTATCGATTTTGCTTCGTTCCACAAGTGGTGAAGCTGGCCATTCACCCGCTATGTTATAGACACGATGTCTATGTTTAAAATAGCAGGTTAATTATTAGGTGGACACTATTTCGTCGGCGATCTCTCGCGTCCAGCCCTGGTCCAGGCCATGATACGGAGCGAGAGGGAATGGGAAGCCGTCATCTCCTTCTGCGAAGCCGTAATGCTCGCAAAGGAGGAGGCAGAGCGCGTGAGGGAGAGAACCTTGCGCCCTCACGCCCCTAGTCACCACAGGAGACGCCCTGGTCGTCGGGAGTCGGCTGCAGTTTCCCTTCTACGGCGACGCCGGGCAACGGGTAGCTCGCCGTCCAGTAAGGACCAGGCCCGGGTCCACGGCGTATCGTGTACCATGCGCGCCTCAAGGAGATGTCAACACATAGTGACGGGGTCCAATAGGACCGATGCCTGCCAGGGTCGCGGGTGGTTAAAAAGAGATACCGTGGCTTTGGCACAGGCAACTGAAGGAACATGGGTGGGTTTCAGTCAGTAAAAGTCTGACACGCCCTCCCGCTCCCAGAGCGGGACAAGTCAACTGATGATTTCCCACACAAAACAAAAAGGTGGACACTTTTTTATCAATCAAAACTACTCGTTCTGAAGGCCTAGACAAGTGGCAACACTTTAAAGGCATTTCGTATTTCTACTATGACTTTCAGCATGATTGACCAGGTTTTCGATAGCTAATGTTTGTCCAACGCCCATTCTTCTCCATACTTAACTAACTTTTGGAACATTCAACTAGAATCAATGCAATTTTTTTATTAAATTTGACGTTCAAAAGTGCCTTTTGTGTGCCTATTTAAAATAAACGATTTACTATGACTTTGGCCACATTTATGACTTTTCCATCATCGTTATAGCTGATAGAATAACACTGTCTAGACCCTTTGGTTTGAAGTTGGACATAAAAATTATTATCCTCCCTTGTGGCTCAGCTTAGCATGAGCTATACGAGAAAGTTCAAAGGATTAGTAGTCTGGTTGTCAAGGGTGCGCCGGATAAAGAATCGTCATTCCTAGAGGCTCCTTTTTGCGTGAACGGAGGCTCTCTTCCTAATCAGTTCACTTTTTTATTTCATGAAATCTTGAAATTTGAGGATTATACTGTATACATTCTGTATACATTTATGTGTTTTGGTCGCGAATCATACTTTAATCAACATACAACCTAACTAACTGCCTCGTTGGTCTAGTGGTCGCAAGAGCTACTGCTGAGCATGAGGTCCTGGGTTCGGTTCCCGGGTTGAGCAAAGAGTTTTTACATTAAATAAAGAAAACGCTTTACCAGTATTATTTGCGGACGATATTTCAATATTAATCAAGTGTGAAAATGTAAATAACCCTAGTTTAAAAATACAAGATACCCTCCAAACTGTAGATAATTGGCTCCAGATCCACAACTTGAAAAATATAGCAGTAAAACTAAAATAATACAATTTAGATCAAACAAAAAACCACCTCTCAATCTAATAACAACATTCAGGAACACGCAAATAGACGAAGTTAATACATTTAGCCTACTTGGCATAAATATTGACACATATTAGCTGGAAGTCACACATACTAAACTCTCCAGATTCTCTTACGCTCTTTTTCAAATTAAGCAAAGCAATAACACACAAACTGCTATGCCTGCGTAGTAAGTAAGCCGCCTTGCTTAGTAAGCAAGGCTGCGATATGGCGTCATGATATGGGGAAATAGTGTTAACGTAGATGAACTATTCCTATTGCAAAAGAAGTGTATAAGAATTCTAGCCCTAATAGATAATACGTAAAGCTGCAAACCATATTTTATAAAATATCAAATTTTAACTCTGCCGTCAATAAACATACTAGATAGATACTCCTCTGCCTAATCATTTAGTGACGTGCCCCACTTAGTTAATTATGTCGCATTTAAATGTTTTCAGGCATTTTATTCTCAACTTAAACTTTTATTTTATTGAATATCTTTACAATACTTATGGCAGGCTGACTATTCATCTACGCTGCCTTTTTCAAACTAAATTGCAACCAGTTAAAAGTATTTGGGTTCGTTCAAAATGTTAAATTAAAAGCGTTCCCACTGTCATTGGCAGAGTCTGAAGTCGGAAAACCCTTTCAACTACTGTTCAATGTTCATAGTCCTGCTAAAAAGTTGTCCGTCAGTTCTTTCAACGTTTAATGATTTTTCAGTTGCCTGTAAACTAATTCAACCGTATATATGAATGAGAGGGATGAGAATGAAGTATTAAAAGTGGAAAATTTGTACATTCCAGTGCATGGTGTATACCAAATTTCAGGGCGTTGCATAAAGTTTCTCTCTCGCTCTAAGCAAAATAAGTACCTAAAGGGGTTAATGTTTAATAAAACGGACACAATCTGAACTCATCTAAAAGTTGATTGGATGATAAATGCATATTCCATTTCTGTAAGAGAAGAGCCCGTCACCCTGAAGCAAGACTATTTTAGACTATTAATACGGATCAATATTCCAAGGTATAACCATATATACAGCACGTAACGAAACCCCTGTCCGATCCTGAAGGGTATTGAATCGTACTGCGTACACAAATACGTAATCATTTAATGGATACGGGATTATCATTTTTCCCCAATGAATATAATTATTTAAAAAAAAAAAACTTACCAAAGGCAACACTGATCGCCCGATAAAGTTCATCTACAGTTTCGTGTCAAAGAAGCCGCCTGAGCGAGGCGGTGCTTTTGTCATATGCCGCCAAACCAACTTAGGACTGAAGATACCTACGTTACGCTTACGCGCTAGTATCAGCCGATATTTTATTGTAGGCATGGACGCATAGTGACCCTGATTTCTGATCTTCTGTTTATCAAGAAACAATTATTATTGAGTTAATGTGTGTGCTTTTGGCAATGTACCGACTGTAGTAGGTATCAGTTTATTTAAACATTTACTTGTTGCATACCTCGGAGATCGTGTTCCACAAGTCTACCTCGAACATTAGTACACATTCGACACCTTTTATTAAATTTGCACGTACTCTTCGCAGCGCACTTGTGAACGATTTGAATGAGTCGAAAGCTTCCACAATTCGAGCTCTTACTTCGATTTCAGAACCACACTCACTAACAAATAAAAATCAACATATTCAAAAATTCCTGATTGGAATACGACATTGTTCGCGATACGATAGCGGCACGTGATACACGACGTACGGACATCCGATCGCAAGCTATCTTTATGTGAGACTGGCGACAAACAAGTAGCGTGCCAGTAGGCAACCAGTCGGCCACATCAAAGGTTCGCAGACTCGTTAAAAGAGTACCTACAGCGCGGCTAGTGCAGGGCGGCGTTCTTTGAAATAATTTGGTAAAAATGATCGCATGGTTCATAAAAATAAAAAATTATAACATTTGGTTTTTATGAGTTTATTTATTTTAATTTTTTTTCTAGTACGTATGTTAAACCAGGATTTATTGGATCGGACAGGGTTTTTGTTACATGCTGTATTTGTAACCATCCAGACTAGACCAACCAACCGTCTATAACGGACAAAGAATAATTTTATAGAAAAGGGTTTGTAACACTATCCGTAAGATATTATTATATATAGGGGAGGTAGTTGCTGAAAATCAGCGCTGTTGACGATAGCTTCGTCCGAAGTCAGAGCATTTTGCTGAGCAATTTCCTGACCTGTTCTTGCACAGATGCGACGCACGGCTTACTTATTGTTCTTATAATTGTTTGCAAAGAGAAGGTTAAATTGAAAAAGTCAATTTTCTGAAGATGTGTGGGTATAAATTTGGGCCTATATCTTGAAGGCTCTGATTTGAAAGCAAAATAGATTACAAATCCATCAAAATATTGCGAAACTTGTATTCACTGAAAAGTTAAGTGCTATTTTCCGTACCCGCATGTAAGAACATATCGTAATAAACGGACTTATTTCCTTCTTTTTGAAACACAGATTTTAAGAAGCTCAAATACGGCTCAAAATATAAGGATACTCAACTTAACGGGCCTTTTTTTTTCAAGCACGCATTACCAATCTCCTGGATACTCAAGACCCATTAATACTCGAGATTCGAGCCTAGAACCGCACAATAATATAGCCTTGCTCTGAAGCCATTACTACCACTTGACAAATTAAAAAGCACTCACATTTGTGTCTTGTCTTATTTAAATCCATTCTACCATTGCTTAAATTCATAACAAAAGGCACAGACAATTTTATATAATTCGTCAAAACAGTAATAAAAAAGTCCTTGTTGTTTTTAATCAAGAAAAACAAAACAACAACGCTCAATAGGTCAAGTACGATGATCCTCCATTACTCGTATAACAGAATCGTTCCACATACGAACAAGAGTTCCGTACAAACTACCGTTAACAGAGACCCTAGCATGAACGCGCGACGTAAACGAAACATATCTAAAACCAAGAGCACATTACAGCCAGAACGGGCCGCAGCACAATTCAAAACAACAAAAAAGGGGCGGTGCGCCTATTTTGTGCGTTGGTTCATAGAAAATGTACGAAAGTGATGAAGGTGGATTATTGCAATGCGTCGCGTTGTGGCGCGGCCCGCAGCCTTGGCCGTCAAACGATTATTGAATTGAAAATACAACAATCCTATATCATATTGGTTTATATTCATGCAACAAGCAAAATGAGTATCACCAATACATATGAATAAAGTCCTAAAACTATCATGTGCGAAACGAGTATATAAGTTCCATGGACCCTCAGTCTGATCAAATGATGTTGTTGTCAGATGTTCTATTGTAATCAAGAATACATTTCTATTTCAAGTAGATCTCTTATCTGATCACCGGATCGAGGAGAATTGTATAATTTATAATATAAAATAACGGTTTGTTTACTCTTGAAACGGAAACGGAACGGAACGGAACTTGAAACGCATCGCAATATACTGATATGCCGAGGTTTGAAGACGAATTTGGGAACATCCTGTAAACTAAAAGAGACATTACACTGTGCTCAAATCGTAATGAGAATCATTATCATCTCTCTCTTGTCCATCGCAATTTATTTGGTGTCAACGCAACGTGTCGTTGTCTTTCATTCTTGTCGGTAGTCACCCCTTTCTTAGCCATATCATCTTTCACACTCCATCCAACGTTTTTTTGTCTTCCCATTTTACATACATTCTCAAAACTTTTCTCACCCCATTTTCCTCATTTCACAGTATCACATATTTATAATGACAACCGATCTCCACACATTTTTTTAGAGAACATTAAATCTAAAAATATGATTAAATATGGACAAATCTCACCTCAATTTATTTGTACACGCCAAATCTAAATCAGGGTAACAAGATTTGGTAAACAAAAATCAAAAATTCCGCATCACATCCAGCGCAGGTGATAAAATAAATATTTATAGTAAATAAAAATGTTCCGTATCTCGCAAGATCCCTATGGGAGGAAGGAAATCAATTGATACAATTGGAGTTGGAATACACAGAATTCTCCGGCAGAGCGATACTTTTTCATTTGCCTGACGCATCTAGAATCTGTGATTGTACCAAACCGGCCATAAATTCAAGTAGAAAACATTAAAGTGGAGAATAGGAAAGGTATTCAGTTAACAATATTTTGGACAAAACAGGCCTAAATACGAACGCGCGGTGTAAAATTGTGCCGTAAATTCAAACTATTTTAAAACTGAAAATACTCGTTTCGCACATGATGGTGATACTCATTTTGCTTGTTGCATGAATATAAACCAATATGATATAGGATTGTTGTATGTTCAATTCAATAATCGTTTGACGAAATATATAAAATTGTCTGTGCCTTTTGTTATGAATTTAAGCAATGGTAGATTGGATTTAAATTAAACAAGACACAAATGTGAGTGCTTTTTAATTTGTCAAGTGGTGGTAATGGCTTCAGAGCAAGGCTATATTATTGTGCGGTTCTAGGCCCGAATCTCGAGTAACATTGGGTCTTGAGTATCCAGGAGATTGGTAATGCGTGCTTGAGGAAAAGAGGCCCGTTAAGTTGAATATCCTTATATTTTGAGCTTCTTAATATCTGATTTTCAAAAAGAAGAAAATAAGCCCCTTTATTACGAAACGTTCTTAGATGTGGGTACGGAATATAACACTTAACTTTTCAGTGAATACAAGTTTCGCAATATTTTGATGGATTTGTAATATATTTTGCTTTCAAATCAGAGCTCTTCAAGATATAGGCCCAAATTTATATCCACACATCTTCAGAAAATTGACTTTTTCAATTTAACCTTCTCTTTGTAAACAATTATAAGAAAAATAAGTAAGCCGTGCGTCGCATCTAGAAAGAAAGAAAAAGAAAAAATGTTTATTTATCACAAACAAAACGCACGATATAAAAATAAAAACACAAATTACATACAAATAATGTAGCCAAAGGCCTCGTATTAAGAATATAAAAAAATATTAAAAAATATAAAATGTTTTTCATTTTTGTCCATTGCCTGGGCCGCATTTCGAGCCATCAGCCAGGCCATAATCGCCGACAGCACTCACATCGATAATTTGCGCTCCGATACAGATATCATGATTATGACATCTGAGAGCTGTCAACGATTCGCTCACAGTGATTTTATTTTATGGCATGGTCGGCGTTATCAAGATGTCGCATGTCATGACGTCATCTATGTCGATTCACGTGACATCGTTATCGCACTCACGCTAACTCGGAACGGGTGTAAGCACGCTCAAATCGATTACAGCTCAATTCGGAATGCGGCCCTGATGTCACTCAGCACCATGACCAAAGACAATACACATTACTCTGTGTGTGTTGCGACAATGGCAAATGACAATAACATAACACAAACGAAACAAAAACAAGATTGCGAAGTGAACAATGACTACTTTTCTTAACAACAGTAATAAGAACTATATATCATTAAGCTGTGCGTCACATCTGTGCAAGAACAGATCGTTGCTCAGCAAAATGCTGTGACTCCAGACCAACCTATCGTCAACAGCGCTGATTTTCAGCAACTACCTCTCGAATGACGTAATGACTTCGTGTGGTCTGACTTAATAAATCGGGTAAGTATAATCCTAATTTTCCACAGAAATACGTGTGATTCTTGCTGAACATATTAATAAGTAAATAGATGTTTATACATATATATCTGTAAAAATAAGTAACTGAAGTAATTAAAAAGAGAATACTTTTAAACACATTACAATGAAAACAAAAATGCCTATTATTAACACTCTATTAACTATAATTTCGATACTATCAATATTCAACTAATAAAAGTGAAGTGAAGTGAATTCAATGATACAACTTAATTATTTCTATGCACCATGGGAATTGCGACAGCGGCCATCCGCATAATGACATGCTTCGAGGCATGGCGTTGGCAAACGACGACCACGCTCTTTAGATCAAAGCTAATTAACCAAGTGGTACAGCTTGATAGTGTTCTCTTGATCTTCATGGTAAGAATGACTGTAGGTATTAGTAGGTGTTGCATTACTTAACTAAACTGAGACAGAAAGCCAGCCCAACATTAAATAAAATTGGTACCTAAAGTGATACTTTATGAAATGTAATACCTACCTATTGTCCCATCCAGATAATGCAGCTTTAGAAAGACTACTTACAACAAACACAACACAGATAATTGAGGACTACCACTCCTGCAACAATGACACAGACTAGACCTTAACAGGGAGAATTCAGACAGAGGCCACTCACACTGTTGGAAATCCATATTCATTGCCCGTAGGCCATGACCCTTGAGGTAAGTACAAAAAGGTTAACTATTGTTACTAGACTAGTTTTACAATCCTGTTGATTGCTGTATCTGCATGAAATTTTTATTTAAAGTGCTCAAAAAATGCTTTTTTGTCCTCAGGACTCTTACTGGTGGAGGAATGTTATTCCAACAGTGTGTGGCGGCGTATCTGAAACACCCCCTGAATGCTGCGGTCCTATGTTGTGATGAACAAAGGGGTTTGGTAGAAAACACGTGGTTCGTATTTGCTCTGCCTCCAACTTAACTTTTCAAACAAATAGTGCGGTTTTTGTGTATTGACTACTGCAAAAAGTAAACCAGCCATATGCAACTTTCTTCTAGAAGCCATTTTTAAAATATTATTAACATTTATGAAAGGAGTGACATGACTCTTACGAGGTATCTTTACACAGAACCGTGTAAACGCATTTGAATGCGTTGTTGTAACTACCTCTCCTATATATAATAATATATTACGGATAATGTTACCAACCCTTTTCTATAAAATTATTCTTTGTCCGTTATAGACGGTTGGTTGGTCTAGTCTGGTTGGTTACAAATACAGCATGTGACAAAAACCCTGTCCGATCCAATAAAGGCGTATTCCTGGTTTAACATACGTACTATAAAAAAAAAATACTCATAAAAACCAAAAGTTATAATTTTTTTTTAATGAACCATGCGGAATTTAAATGAAAATCTACCATATTTAGGTAGATTTTCATAAGTTGACAACACTCCACCGGCCAGCGAAATCTTTTCATTTTTACCAGTTTTTATTTCAAATAACGCCGCCCTGCACTAGCCGCGCTGTAGGTACTCTTTTAACGAGTCCGCGACCTTTTGATGTAGCCGACTGGTTGCCTACTGGCATACTACTTGTTTGTCGCCAGTCTCACATAAAGATAGCTTGCGATCGGATGTCTGTACGTCGTGTATCACGTGCCGCTATCGTATCGCGCACAATGTCGTATTCCAATCAGGAATTATTGAATATGTTGATTTTTATTTGTTAGTGAGTGTGATTCGGATATCGAAGTAAGAGCTCGAATTGTGGAAGCTTTCGACTCATTCAAATCGTTTACAAGTGCGCTGCGAAGAGTACGTGCAAATTTAATAAAAGGTGTCGAATGTGTACTAATGTTCGAGGTAGACTTGTGGAACACGATCTCCGAGGTATGCAACAAGTAAATGTTTTAATAAACTGATACCTACTACAGTCGGTACATTGCCAAAAGCAAACACACATTAACTCAATAATAATTGTATCTTGATAAACAGAAGGTCAGAAATCAGGGTCACTATGCGTCCATGCCTACAATAAAATATCGGCTGATACCAACGCGTAAGCTCAACGGAGGTTTCTTTAGTCCTAAGTTGGTTTGGGGGCATGCGACAAAGCACCGCCTCGCTCAGGCGGCTTCTTTGACACGAAACTGTAGATGAACTTTGTCAGTGTTGCCTTTGGGTTGTTTTTTTATTTTATTTTAAATAATTATTTTCATTGGGGAAAAATGATAATCTCGTATCCATTAAATGATTACGTATTTGTGTACGCAGTACGATTCAATACCCTTCAGGATCGGACAAGGGTTTCGTTACGTGCGGTTATACGTTGGGATATTGATACGTATTATTAGTCTAAAATAGTCTCGCTTCAGGGTGACGGGCTCTTCTCTTACAGAAATGGAATATGCATTTATCACCCAATCAACTTTTAGATGAGTTCAGATTATGTCCGTTTTATTAAACATTAACCCCTTTAGGTACTTATTTTGCTTAGAGCGAGAGTGAAACTTTTTGCAACGCCCCAAAATTTGGTATACACCATGCACTGGAATGTACAAATTTTCCACTTTTAATAATTCATTCTCATCCCTCTCATTCATATATACGGTTCAATTAGTTTACAGGCAACTGAAAAATCATTAAACGTTGAAAGAACTGACGGACAACTTTTTATCAGGACTATGAACATTGAACAGTAGTTGAAAGGGTTTTCCGACTTCAGACTGCCAATGACAAACTCAAACTCAAACTCAAACTCAAATAATTTATTTCAATTAAACCATTTACAGGCACTTTTGAATAGTCAAGGAATCGGTCAGTCAGAAATATGAAGCTAGTTGCCAATTCCAAAGCGCAGTAGGTCACTATGGAGAAGAACGGGCAAGAAACTCCAGGGACAGTGGGAACGCTTTTAATTTAACGTTTTGAACGAACCCAAATACTTTTAACTGGTTGCAATTTAGTTTGAAAAAGGCAGCGGAGATGAATAGTCAGCCTGACAAAAGTATTATAAAGATAATCAATAAAATAAAAGTTTAAGTTGAGAAGAAAACGACTGAAAACATTAAATGCGACATAATTAACTAAGTGGGGCATGTAACTAAATGATTAGGCAGAGGAGTACCTATAGTAGACCCACATTTCGCCAGTTACATTTAAGTCCCATGTAATAGGGGGCGAGCCTATTGCCATGAACCGGACACAAATCCGGACACCGGGCTATTACTGAGAAATTTTAGATAGAAAAACCCAATAAAACTTTGCCCGACCTGGAAATCAAACTTAGGACCTCATGCTCAGCAGTTGCTTTTGCGACCACTAGACCAACGAGGCAGTCAGCGTCGAGGAGTATAGCATCATAATTAGCCTATAATGTTTCCACTGCAGGGAATGCAAAGAATGGGCTGTTAGCACGCGGGCCCAGTGCGGATTAGTAGATGACATATTGTAACAAAACTACTACTGGATCCTAACTACGTAATGGATACAAATAGACTTGCTACAGATAGTTTAATAGATGACATAAAAATACAGGTGGGACTATAAAAAACACTAAAAACAAGGTTTACACGACACTGAAGTTCATATGGAAGGCTTGATGAACAGCTGGAAGGTTCGCCCGGAGGATGAGGATGAACGATCTTCGTATATCGACTTCGTGGGCGTATCTGCTATGTGAAGGGAAGAAGAGGAGATGGAGAAAAAGGGTCTTCAGGTGTTGAAGGGACACTTAGTCTCCTTCGACAAAGCTCGACGTGGAATCGCCAAGCAGATGGTTATTCAGCAGAGTGCAGACGTAGAATTGATGTATGAACAGATGGTTTGTTGACGAAGCCCGGACGCCGAATCCATCAGATGCTTCAGCCTTTTCTTTTATAGGCAAAATAATCCTTTTCCAGAATTAATTTGAGATGACATTTTAGTTTTCAACATTGTTTTTCTTCATTCTGACATCTCATCTGCCAGTCATAAAACCAGCCTGTGTGTTCGGCCAAGATGTATTAAAACCTCCACGATCGAGTCTTAGTGTGTCCTTATTAATTATTTTAGAAGTCGAAATTCAGTTAACAATTGTAATTATATAAAATACAGTATTTCAGCTAAACCTATTGTTAAGTTAATTCAAGTTATATAAACCAAAAAGTAATCTTCATAGACTAAAAGAGAAAAACAATGACAGTTTGATAATTGTACCTGTGTAATTGTGTGGTTACCATTAGCAAATTTAAGCCAAACCGAGCTCATAGCACTCAATGTTTTCGCTGTCAAGAGTTTGGCCACGCATCCCACAATTGCAACAAGCCGCCTCGCTGCGTGAAGTGTGTAGCTCATCACGCAACTGCCTCATGTACTAAGTCTGACCGCACTGAGCCGGCTTACTTCTGTAACTGCAGTGAAGCCAACTACAGGAAGTGCAGTGTAAGAATGGCATATCTGGAAAGCATCTAGAAAAAAAAGGCTTTAGAGTGCAGGCCCATACTTTCAATGAGACCTCCGAAATCATTTGCTTCGGCGATTCCCCCAATTCTGATGCATCCGGTGTCTCAACCATCACCGACTTCAAATTACAGATCTTGGCCAACTGTAGGAACCAGCGACATGACATCGATAAAAATCAGGTTTCCACTGATCACCTTACGCCTGGCCCCAAAGATGAGGCCTCAAAGGAGATGTTTGAAATTTTACTCGTATTAAGAAACATGAAATCCCAATTTGCTGCTTGCATGTCTTGGTAGGACAAGGTTATGCTGGTACTATCTCATCTTGGTAAAAATGTTTGATTCCGCCGATCTTCGCCTTTTATCCTGGAACTCCGACGGACTACGTTTGAAGACTCACGAACTACTCGACGGTAAGCGCTTTATCTGTTGATATTATTGGTATTTGTGAAACTAGACTAACCTCAAACTCAACTTTTGTTGCACCTGGCTTTACTTGTTATCGCGAAGATAATCATCATACTGGCCGTCGGCAAGGAGTTGCTATTCTTATAAGAAATGACCTTGATCATTCATCTTTAATTTTTCCTAACACTGAAAATATTGAGGTTGTCGGTATAACTAATAAAATATCAGGAATTGATTGCATTGTTTTATCCATTAACCAGTCGCCTAATCTTCCAATGCTTCGTTGTGACCTTGAGCTATTGTTCGACTTGGACTCCCATGTTGTTATCATGGGAGACTTTAATGCCAAACACTCACACTGGCACAGTAGCTACACTAATTTGCAAGGCAGAAATCTTTTCAACCACATGCTTGAATCCGACTACGTCATACACAGTCCAAACCTACCTACTCAAGTAAACTATTGTCCCAATCGCAAACCAACTAGCCCGGACTTGGTGCTGTCCTTAAATGTAAGCTACATTAGTAATGTCGAACCGATAATAGCATTGTCATCTAACCACTACCCCATATTCTTTACCATTGGAGGCTTACTGTGTCGCAAGGCTAAAACTCGGTACTTTAAATTTAAATGCGCCAACTGGACTGAATATCGTTCTCACCTCAATAAAAACCTCATGCTTAGTTCTAAGACGTTTAAAACACAAAAAGACATTGATGCTGCCATTGTTCTTTTGCAACAAACTATTATCGATGCTAGAGACTCCTCCATACCATTCACGACTAGTGTGTTTAGCGATATCCCTACCAAACTCCCTCGGTATGTAAAAAAATTAATCCGCTACAAAAACTACTTGCGTCTTATCAAACAAAAATTTCCCAGTGGTTACCAAAGAAGGCTTAATCGTAGTAATATAAACATTTTACAAACATACATAAACACAAGTATTCGAAGTTACCCCGATAACGTTTGGAATGCTAAATTGGCAAAATTTGATAACCCCACTCAAGATATTTGGCGTCTGACTAAATCTCTCAAGCCTAGATCTGGGAACATCCCTCCCCTTAAACTTACAGATGGGTCCCTGACGACAAGCACGGCTGAACAATGTAACTCTTTGGCGAATGCCTTTTGCGGCAATACGAGCCTTACCACTAACTGGGCTTGTGACTCCGAACTCAAGGATGAGGTATCGAACTCTATGTCTGCCATTAATTGTTACAATCTCGCTACTGATTTTATAAAGCCGGTGGTGAGGCCAGAACTTGCCACAGAAAGCTATAGTACCGCCCCATAAGTCTGCTACCTTCTGTTGGTAAACTTTTTGAGTCTGTAATCTATACAAGATTAATACGCGCCTCTGGGCAGTTTTTGATCCAGGAGCAGTTTGAGTTTCGTGCCACTCATTCAACTACCCAACAGCTAGCCAGGGTAACTGGACACATATCCCATCACCTAAATCTCAAACAGTCCACAGGTATGTTCCTGCTAGATATCGAAAAAGCATTTGATACCGTGTGGCACGAAGGTCTGCTACACAAGTTGCTCATCCTGGATGTGCCTATGCCTCTGATTAAAATTGTTTAATCATACCTTGCGGATCGTAAATTCCAGGTTCACATCGGAAACACCACTTCATCACCTCTAAGTGTCCCAGCTGGCGTTCCCAAGTCCTCGATTGTAGGAACCTATTTATTTCTCCTGTTCTTAAATAATATACCTTTTCAACCTCGAACCAGATTAGCTTGTTTTGCTGGCGATACTGCCTCTTATACCTCTTCGGATGATATCGATTTGATCATACGTCGTTTACAATATTCTTTAGATTTGCTTCTTGACTACTTTAAGAAATGGAAACTCGAAATAAATGAAAATAAGACGGAAGCAATATTTTTCTCCCGTGCTAGGAAACCCCTCTCAAGGACTTGCTTCTTGACTACTTTAAGAAATGGAAACTCGAAATAAATGAAAATAAGACGGAAGCAATATTTTTCTCCCGTGCTAGGAAACCCCCCTCAAGGACTTTAAAAATGGCAGGCCATACAGTACCTTGCGTGGCTTGTGTGCGTTATCTTGGAGTCAAAATGGACAGTCACCTAAACTGGTCCAAACATATTGCTGAATTGCGTTTGAAGGGCGCCCAAGCCCTTGTCGCATTTAACCCTATAAGGAATCGCAAAAGCACACTAAGTAGCAGTACTAAACTAAGAATTTATACTACACTTGTGCGTCCGTGTATAACTTACGCCTGCCCTGTATGGAGTAACACATGTTTTTCTAACCATCAGCTACTACAAGGTATCCAAAATAAAGCAGTAAAATATAAAACGAAATTTAAAACAAATCTTAAGAAATTACATAAGCAAAATTATAACTAAATAATTTGCATAATTGTCATCATGAACCCATGATTGTGTGTTTAAGTTTATGTTGTAAGTAGTTAAAACGATATGCATATCTGTTATAAGCTTTGAAAGGTGAATCACTAGCCTCATAAACTTTTTGATTTATGATGAGTTAATGTAACTTAGGATATGTGCATTTTGTGTAATGTTCCGTTGGTAAATAAATATATTCGAAAATAAAAATAAAAACTCAGCACCAAAGACCATACACATTGCTCTCTGTGTGTTGCGACATTGGCAAATGACAATAACACAAACAATCCAAACAAAAACAAGATTGCGAAGTAAAAGAATGACTACTTTTCTTAACGACAGTAATAAGAACAATAATTAAGCTGTGCGTCGCATCTGTGCAAGAACAGGTCGTTGCTCAGCAAAATGCTGTGACTTCAGACCAACCTATCGTTAACAGTGCTAATTTTCAGCAACTACCTCTCGATAGACGTACTGACGTCATGGTGTGTGTGTGGCGTGTCTTGTTCGTTTAGTGTAAACATCAATGATTTCATCGGCTGCAACGTCATTTACAATAAGTGAACATCTAAACTAGAATTCGTGTAGACTACAAATTAAGGCAACCGAGTGCTCAGTCGCGAAAAGAACACGGGTGAGCCCTGTAACGTTACTACTAGTGGATTCTAACTACATAAAGGATGCAAATAGACTTGGAACAAATAGTTTAATTGATGAAATATAAAATACAGGTAGTAATATAAAAAAAAAACGCTAAACACGGTTCACGCGTCACTGAAGTTAATATAGGCTTGAATTGAAGTCCGGAGGAGGAGGATGAAGGATCTTCGTAGATTGGCTTTTTTGCTAAACCTATTGATAAAAATAATTCAAGTTATATAAACCAAAAAGTAATATTCATAGATAAAAGAGAAAAATTAATGACAGTTTGACAACTGACTTGTGTCACAACAATGGAAAATGTAAACAATGAATGATTTAATAGAGACATTATAAAATAAATAGTTTTAAAACGATTCGTAAGATTCTAGCAAATAAAAGAATATGATACATGAATGTGTAAGTATAGAATATACTATAGCCCCCAAACATCACAATCAAAATAGCATAAAATCGATGCATTCCTTGAAAAGGGTTATTCTAGAGGTTATTAATTGCATTTTTGACCTCGAAAACTTATTGTTTTAGAGTTTAAATAACGTTGACATCAAGCAAGTTAGCATTTTAAGCTGGGTTTGCAAAGATAACAAAGATAACGCAATAAAAACGATGCTTTAAAATACATTGTTGATATTATGAGTTGCGCACCATTACAAAGAAAGAAAGAAACTAAATTTATTTGAATCAAATTAAGGCACACAATATTCAACAAAACAAAACAAAACAGAAGAAAATAGTATTGTGTGCCCAACGGCTGCGCCAAATAGGCCTAGTTGTGTAAAGTGCCTGATGCTGGTTTTCAACTCAACCCAACAAGGACGTCTAACGGAGAAGTGAAACAGAAAATAAAATCATTAACCGCTAGGTGCGAAAGATCTAAATCTCAGTTGCAGCGTTCATGTGCAGGAGCAGAAGAAATTTACACCCCAAAACATCCATACGAATACGCAGGCAGCTCCGTTAATTTATTGGCAATTATTTTTTCTCTCCGTTTTAAAAATATTACCTTCAATACCGCCTTTTTCGAAAAGAAAATAAGAAGGAAAGAAAGTCATAAACAACAAAAAACACACTTACGACTTAATTTCCCAAATTAGACTCCATGATAGACAATTACAGGTTCTCAAAAAATCGCTCATTTCTTAAATAACTTCTCTATTGATCAGATTCAACAGTCACCTCAACTTTCATTTGAAACTAGTAATATTCCGAATAACCTAAACTCAATGTTTATGGCACCAGTTTTACCCCAAGATGTAATTAGAGCAATAAAATCTTTAAAAAACAAAAACTGCATTGGATATGACGGCATAGCAACGAAACTCGAACAATATAGCTGTACCTCTTAACCATATTATTTATCTCAGCATTAAGGTTCCCGCAAACAGGCGCGACGCAACAGCGCGTCCAACTCGTCGTGCGACACGAGGTGTCTTTGTGTCGCGATGTAGCGTCGCACCAGTGTGTACGAGCCTTTAACTCTGGTGTGTTCCCTGAGAGTTTAAAAACTGTTACATTTAAACCAATTTACAAGAAGAATACAAAAAAAGAAGAAATAGCCAATTACTCCTTAATTCCGGTATAGTCCAAAGTAGTAGAGAACAACTGCTGCTACTACTACTTCTAAATACGAATTACTTAACAATTTCTTAACAAAAAGGCTTTAGGAAAAACAAAAGCATTACTACAGCTATTTTCAAGTTATTCAATATTATCATAAAAAACGTACATAGCAAAGTATCTATTTGCCCAAATTTCACGGATATGACGAAAGCTTTTGATTGCGTCGATCACGACATTTACTAAACAAATTCAGCGTTTATGGAATAATTAAATAATTTAGCGATCGTAAACAGTACATGGAAATATTTTACAAACGCTGCACTAGCCAAAGCAAATCAACGTCATGATAGTCCATATCTTTCGTATCGGCAGAACAGCAAACTTTTGCTCAAAACTAAATGTTCGCTCGGCAGTGAAAACAAGGCTTTAGAATATTCCATATATTCTGCGCAAACAGTGACCAAACAATGAACGAATACTCTGTACAATTATCGAGAGGGACAACAGCATTCGATCGTTTGAACCGACCTTGAGGGTTCAACGGATTTCAGTCAATATGGTCCTTAATTCTTAATGTTAATCTATAGTCTGAAAAACCTAATATTTTGACTTTAATGGTTATTGAAAATTGTTCAATCTGACGTTTTTATTGTTTCAGATATTAATGGAGTTGGTTTCGATTACCATTGGCAACATCGTAATGTCTGGGCCGTAATTATGAACTGAGAGCCGATGTTGAACATGTTATTAAACAGTACATCTAAACCGCGTTCAAGAGCTTTCAGTGTCAATATTCCACAACAATGATAAGACTGACAGCGCTTGAACGCGGTATAAATTTAATAATAATTAACATTATTCTTTTATTATTATGTCTGCCTTTCAAAATGGATTTTAAAAAAAATATGCAAATGATTTCTCTGTCATTGTGCCGAAATTTGCTGCCTTATCGGCCGAAAGCCTCGATCAACATCTCTCGGGGCTTTCGGTAGGCGGTTCGATACGGCTCGCATCGTGAGGAGGTTCCTGTCTCTGAAGCTCTAAACACCGGTAGCTTGGACCCTGCTACCGATACCGGCGGACCACAATTTTAAAGGTTTTTTTATGTTGTTGTATAAAAATATTTGGAAATGTAGCAAAATAAGGATGCAAATAAATAAACCAAATAATAATACGGTACAAGAAAGCGGTACTTCTGGACACGGCTCGCATTGTATGGAGGTTCCTCTCTCTGGAGCCCTGACCGCCGGTAGCTTGGACCTTGTTCCGATACCGTTGGACTAGTATTTTTTATGATTTGAAGATTTTAATGTATTTTTTTATAAAAATTTAAAAGATTAGTTTTAAAATGAAATAATAATAATGAAACCATTTATTCCCAAGTTATTGCATAAAATTCCATAAATAAATATTTTATGTAGTAAGAAATCACATGCAACCTCAAAAGCGTTATGTATGTAAATAAATAAATAAATAAAATAAATAAAAATAACTAAATTTAACTAAAAATGTACATAAAAAGTAACCGAATAATTTTGTATTTGTATGCTTGCATACCTAATAATCGATTGAATTCAGTATAAATTTTTATTTAATTTAATATAACATATTAATTATTTTAGTATTTATAAACCAATATTATTTTTATATAACGATACGATTAGCAAATGACAATTGATTTAATCAAAAGAGTCCCATAATAAATTCAAAACTTAACATTAAACAGTTATTATTTTTAATGTGATGGACCACTGCACTAAACAATTAATAATAAGATTATCATTATTATTATTTAGTTTTAAGTATCAAGTTAGTTAGTTTAATTGAAATAGTATCAAAATTATAAGGAATAAAATTCTATTTTTAGTTTTGGGGTTACCCAATTTAGGGCAGAAGCCTCCTCCATGCATTTCAATAATTTCCTATCTTAGGAGATCATTGTCCAATTGGGTCCCGCGACTCGCAAATGTGTTGCCGCAGTGTCGCGCGACGGCACGGGTGACCGCAGCGGCGAGCCTCGCCGCGCAGCCTCCAGCAGTGCAGCACACGCTCGCTCCAACGTCCGTCGTCTGTGCTCGCCGCGTGACCTGCCCATCGACATTTTAGCCTACGGGCTAAATCTGCTACGTCTATCAGTTTCGTGTTCATTCTGATTAAAGAGTTTCGAATTCTGTCTCGCATTAATTTAGGAGATGAAATTAATGAAACGAATGGACAGGAATAAGACACTTAAGTTGTCCGCAGTCAAATTGGATAAAAAAAAGTTTGTAAGTAATAAAAATGGATGGCCTTGCTTTACTTGGCCATTTTTCCACAATGAAATTTGAGTAAATTCCATTTTACCAAAGCTTCATTATTAGTGCGGGTCTTATCTTATTCAACTAGAGTATGTTGAGGAGTCAAAAACACATCGTCAAAAATAGCTTTCAATTTTCCAGCTCTCCAATCAGTTAATAACTAAATTGGTATTGAATAGCCTTAGTTATCAACTTTCTCAGTATACAATCGAAAGTTCTCTCCCTAAAGAATTGAAAGACTTGAAATTGAAATCAACGGAATTCTATTGATGTAATTTGCTGTGTGAAACGACGCGACGGATTTTAACGAACGGCATCACGGATCTGACGATACCAAGGCGGGTTGATGAACCCTAATGGTCTTCGTAGGCCCTTGATTTGCCTCATCTTAATAATCTTGGTCCTTTTTTAAGCAATGCCTTCTCGACGATTTTTTGAAGTAATCTTAAGCTTATAGATCGAAATGAAGAGAGCTCGAAATTAGATTGCGGCCTAGGTAGTTAGGTGTTTAGATGTAGATACGTTTTGTGGGAATACTTTTATCCCAAACTAGCTGCGCCTCGCGGTTTCACCCGCATAAGACTCGATTTCATGGGAAAATCGGGATTAAAATGATCCTATGTTCTTATACAGGTCATGGTCTACCCATTTCATCCAATCCGTTCAGCCGCTTGAGCGTTGGAATGTATTGATAAATTCCAATTTACGCCACAAAAAGCTTGTTATAATCAAAAGTCGCAAATCTCGAACCAATAAGACATTTTCTTGAACCCCATTTACGTAAGACAGAACAAAAACCGCACGTAAAATTAAACATCTTCTTTATTGTCAAAATTATTTCCAACGTCCCTCATCATTCAAAGATCATTTAAAAGAAACTGTGACACAAGAAATAAAGAAATGAGCTATTGCTAACTGTTATGCCATTACTAACTGTCCTTGATCCAAATGATGCATCAAAATGGTCACACCTCCAAGAAAATTAACATTTTATACGAAATGTGCGTGAACGACGACGTGTAATTTTACAAAATTACGTGTTTAAAATTAGCAGTATGACGTCATTTTATTGATATTTTTCGCATGTAAATTCCAACATGGGTGTATACGTTGAATATAAATTTTAATGGGATGGAGTTTCAACCTACGTGTTGCTCTGTACAGTCTATACTAACATGAATCTCGGAAGATGTTTTGAATGCATGTGGGTAATAACAATATTTTAGCATGCCATTAAAATGTAACAGGCAAATCAGGTGTTATGTGCTCGGAAAGTACCCCTAGCTTCCCGTGGGCGTAGTAAAAGATGGCTAAAGGATTATCTACGTTCACAATATGGAAGTGAACAATGAAACCACTGGAAACTGCAGCATCCAACAGTTTGTCGATGTTCTTGACTTCTTTGGCCCTGCTTCTAACCAATATGGTGTCTACGAAAATACACAAAGTATCATGTTACTATATTAATTTTATATTAATTAATGACACGAACATCTTACTGTCTAATTCAAAGGTAAGAAACAATAGAACTCAACCAAATAATATTTGGAGACAGTTCAATTATAAGACACCAATTAAATTGTTTCCAGTTCAAGTCACAATGAGGCCCTTTCAAGAACCCTCTCCTTGGTTTGAAGATCAGAACAACAATATTAAAGTGCGCATAGTATAAGACACGGTTTGATTGTGATTTGAATATAAAGTAGGTAGTTGCTATGTCTACAGCCGATCTAAGAGACGGAAATGGATTCAATATAGTTATGGTTTATATTTCCGTACACAAACGATTGTAAAAGGTCACGGAATAAGGTTCGGATAGAATTACGTCTGTGGCGGCATCTACACCGCCACATGCGAACAACGCATCACACTGACGTCACACAAATCCTGCATCGCGCAATCAGAGTTTACCGCGCAGCTAGCATATAAACAACTTCCCGACAACAATCATCGGGCAGTTGCCCACCAGATACGACATCCATCTGGTCGGAAGATCCTCCCTTTTCAAAGAGTATTAGTGAACTTTACACCCTGTTCCTCATATATCTATACCGGTGACCCCGAGTATGAACGGCAGTGCAGCCTTCGTGCAACTATTTCATCGTGACGTCGATTTTTTTATGGAATGCATATTGCATAATATGGATTAAAAATAATTGCTTTAGTAGACGCTCGAAACTTTTACATCAATAAACTAGAAATATATCCTGGAAAGCAGCCTAATGGTCCTTACTCTTCAAGTTACAAGCCATTTGACATAGTAGATCGAATTGTGCAGCCCATTTCTAAGACAAATCGTAACGTGACGTTTGATAATTGGTTCACCAGTTATGAACTTGTTGAGCATTTACTAAGTGAACATAAATTGACGTCCGTTGGCACCCTGCGTAAGAACAAGAAGCAAATTCCACCTGAATTTTTAAAATCACGTAAAGGTGTTTTTACCTCCCAATTCGCCTTCAAAAAACATATAACTCTTGTTTCTCATACACCTAAAAAGAACAAGATTGTGTTGCTGATGTCAAGCCTTCACCATGATGACACTATTGATAGTTCAACTGGCGAAAAGAAAAAACCAGAGATAAACACCTATTACAACATAACAAAATGTGGAGTTGATGTTGCTGATGAGTTGTGCGCTTCGTATGACGTATGTCGTAACTCAAAGAAGTGGCCGCTGACAATTTTTTATGCCATGTTGAACATGGCGGCAATTAACGGACTTATAATACATCGCATAAATAATGAGTCAAACATAAAGCGACGCCGTTATTTGAAATATCTAGGCCTTGCTCTTGTCAGTGAGCACTTGAAAGTCCGCCGGAATGTTCTAAGTTTGCCACGAGACCTTCGCAAAAAAATTGGCAAATTTTCAGGCGAACCTATAGAGGAGCCCCCAGCAAAAAAAACAAATGCTCGTAAGAGGTGTCAGGTGTGTCCTGCAAGCAAAGATCGCAAAACTACACACGTATGTGAAGGATGCAAATTTGTCCTCAACATATAGTGCCTTTCTGCGCCAATTGTATTAATAATGATGAGTCTGATTAGCTTTTCTTTATTATTTTATATAAGAACATTTATAAAAATGCCATTAGAAAACTAAAGACTGGTAAAGATTTTATTTATGTGAAGTTTTGCTAAAGGAAGCCAAATTTGTTGATTTTTTAGTGCATAGTTTTCAAAACGGTGTTCTTAATAATAAAATTTTCTATTTTCATTGTTTCTAGTTTTTTATTTACCCTTATAACAGACAATATTATTGTAGGCAACAAAAAATATTAATTCTCTCAAATACATACAGAAATATTCACATCTTTATTCGGGTAATGATGACCCAGCCCCCACGTCCGTGTAACAATTTTCCACCCCCATGACGCCGGGTTAAATAAAGCTCACCGTTTTATTCGTTCTACTAAAGACTGCTGCATACTTGTTGCTCATTTGAATTGTGCAAGGTGGTTATATTAATTTGTCCACTAAAGGTTTTTTTTTCTTGTAGTACAGGCAGTGGTGAAGGGAGTGGTGGCCCAGTGGTAACGGCCGCGACTTACGAGTTGTGGGTCGTAGGTTCAAACCCAGACAGGTGCTTTACTTTGTGTAAATAATTTCATCACCACTGCTCTCAAAACGGTGAAGGAAAACATCTTGAGGAAACCGGCATGTATTAGTACCAAACAATCGAAGACACGCGACGTCTACCAACCCGAACTGGGCCCGCGTGGTGGATTATGGCTCACTCCCTCTCATAGAGAGGAGGCCTGTGTCCCAGCAGTGGGATCATAATAGGCTGATTATGCATGTATGCAGGCAGGATTTGCGCTTATCAAAAGTACGTGCTATATGTTACTTTTATATTAAATCTCAGAAGAACACTTCTTGTATACGATAATGAAAGTTTTTATATAAAAGCTACATAATCTAGTAACTTATGCTCGTTACTATGACAAAGAAGGAAATATTTCTCATTAATAATACAAATAAGTGAGATTAATAAACTCATTTCATCTCTTACACCGATTAAAAAGGCTTTTACAATAAATCACAAGACTGTAAATAACTTTGTTTGGACTCGAAATGGACATGAAAGAAGATTAAAGAGCAATGACCTTTTATGTGGAGGTCATTTGTATTGAAATGGTTTGGGGTCGAGATAAATTGAGTAGCAATATAAATGAGTTAATAACCAATGTTTATTGAGTAAAAACTTTTGAGAAATATTTTGCCTATCGGGTATTTAATCCTACTATAATAATACTTACTATAGACAAAATATACACTTACCTGGTATGTAGGTACCTAATGTTACTGCGAAAGACAACAAGATACGACAATTCCATTTCGCTGTCGGTTTCTCCAAGAAAATAGAACAGAAACAAACGAATTTAAATTGTAGAGAGTGTAAAATCAAAGTTATATTTTTAATGAACTACGATACGAATAACTTTCCACCAGAAGCCTCTTTTCACGTGCTTAAATATTACAGCACACATTTTAAAAGAAAACCTCTTGGCACTAAAGGATAAACTTATTACGACTGAGTAATAAAGATGCCTTACTGCCTTTTTATCTTTACAACAATACTATAGCATCTGTTGATACATCATCCATTGTTTTATGTTCAAACAAAAGCAGACATGATTTTTGGTACGTTAAAAGAGGTCCCCTGTACGAGCTACGCATACTCAATAATGCACATCGATATTGTTTAGGTGTGCATTTCTCTAACATAGTATTTAAGTGAAACAATTGTGTAATTATATTCAGTAGCAATAAATCCATCAAGGGAATCGTTAGTCTACTCATTTACATAACATAACAAAACATACCTAACAAGTACATAACATTATCACTGTTGGGCATTACACCCCAACATGCCCTTTCAAAAGGTATCTTTATTAGGCGTGAGTATTGATGTAAACTTTCCCCAACTGTATTCAATTTATCGTTTCAATTGTTTTCCACAAAATTATTGTCCTTGCACTATTATGTGTAAAATATGGGGGAATTATTTAAGAGTTATTGGAGGGTTATATTTTACACATATTAAAGGTTATAATAAACCTTCTTTTCTTATCCATAGGTGAAAGGGTAGATCAAACTATAAATAATAAGGCTCATGTTTGTATTTCAGCTACGCTAGAAGGAAAATTACGGATGAATTTTTATTGCAGGCAATAATTACACCGGCTGCATCACGTTGCTTGTTGAATTATAGTTTTACTAGCTTCTGTCCGCGACTTCATCTGCGATCCAGGATGATAAGTAGTCTATGTCCTTCTCCATGTCAAGGTCTACATAATATATGCGAACATAACATAACATCACGCCTTGGTTCCCCGAAGGGTTGGGCAGAGGTGTACCTATAGTACACGAAATTTCTTCCAAATCCGTTTAGCCGTTTTAAGGTGAAAGCGTAACAAATGAACAAACTTACTTCCGCATCTATATCATTGGTCAGGATAAATGTGTTGCTATTTGTAGTTTTCTTAGAACAAAATTCAACACAATACGTCACAGAACTGCTGGATATCCGACCTGCCCATAAATCATACCCATATGATTCACAAGACTAATGATCATAATCTAAGTAAATGGGTGGGTAGGTAGGTACTGATTAGAAATGTCAATGTAATAATTCGAATCTTCGTAAAACATCATCCGTTGCACATCATAACATATCCAACAACAACAAAAACAGTTTCCTAAAAATAAAGCAAACTGAAGGACGGCAAAAAGAAACCACCTTTTATCACTTCAAAGAAACTTGGTAAACCTATCTTCCTCGACAAACAGAATGATGTACACACATTGTTTACTCTATCGTTTAAGGAAAAACGGAAAAATGGAAGGAATCGGAACAGACTTCAGAGGATCGGTAAACAATACTTGAAGATGTCGCTATGTTGGTTAAGTAATGGTAGGGTAAGATTACGCAAGACGTACTTACCCCTAAGCGAAAACTGTTGTAGACTTAGAGTTACTTAAAATAAACACAACTTTTATTTAATAATCTTCCCATCATTTACTTGTCAGGAGGTTTACAGGACGAGTTACCATTAAAAATATTTAACTTTCATACAACCCTACATTCCCTTTTTAAACTCCTTAGGGGATCAGTTTACAAAAAACTGTCATAAAACTAACTTTAACAGAAGTCTAAAGTAAGGATATTCAAGGTCAAATTTAAATGACGTTAAACCGTTAAGTAGTCATCATAATGTAACTCTTTTCTCGGTATAGTAAGGTATAAATTCAAATAATTGCCGAGAATTTTATCAAACCCGTGGCAATAATTTCTAATTTATACTTTATTACAATGTGAAACGAATACGATTTCCAAAACTTCCTTGTTGGCTCCTTATTCAACAAGGAAGTTTAGAAAATCGGATACATTTTCAAATGATATTCAGAGACATGTGTAACTGTTCATCTTATCATAGATTTTTCACCCACTTCCTATATCCCGGGAGAGATGAAATTGTGAAGGCTCGTGTAATATTGCTTATAAAATATGAAGGTGTTTGACATCGTACACATAAAAGGGATGGAAGGTTATTATTTGCTATAAGTAAGGCTTAGTGAACGAGAAATCACTTAACTTGTTTAAGCAAATTAGGTAGCAGTTTTCTTATATGACTATGTTGCCGCTGTAACTTTTAATCGAATGCCTTTAAAACTTTCTGGAAATCGGGCATGAGTAAAATTTGCATTTTTTTTTATTTTATAATATGGGTACATAGATTATTACTATTGCCATAAACAATAATATTATTGTCTATAGCAATCAGGCGACTTGTTGTTGTTGCAGCAAGTTATAATTCAATGCATTATTTTTGTGGCAGTACCTAGAAAAACGGATAATACAAGAGTTGGTGTACTTACATATAAAGTTATTTTCAGTCATAGAAGAGTTACTAATTCAGAATCCTGTTGTTTGGAATGATTGATGGAGATGTGGATAGGAGATTGAATGCGGGAAATAAAGATAATGGTGCAATTGTGACCAACCAGTTGATGTCCAAAAAGGCACGACTGGCTGTTCACAATGGTGTGCTGGTCTTGAAAAGTAATATTTAAGGCTTTAATGATTATTTTTCTGTAAATATATACTTGTTACGGTCGCGAATCGTATTTTATCAACATACAACTTAATACGATCTAGCAAAATGCAAACAAAAAACACCCCGGGGGTTTCTCTTTTACTATTTTACTAGATAGATCGTTCTGGTAAGCCAATTCAAGCTTCTTTCCTTCTATTTTTCTCTTGAATTTTATTCTTTCTTTAATATCGTCTTATGGAAACCGATGAAGGAGGTCATTACATAAATACAGGAACTGAATTTTAAAACTACTTACATTACGTAGAATAAGATCACAAATAAATAACTACTACAGTACTGTCCTATTATTGTGTTCGATAAGAAAACGACGTTGGAATGTTGGTGCTTTTGCCAAACACTGGCCAATGCAGACCAACGTTATCCGAGCTTGTTATTTTATTAATGCCAGCAATATAATAAACTAGGACTTCGCCCGCAACTTCAACCGCGTGGATTTCGAAAAAAAAAAAGTTGTAAATGTTCATCAGACATAATTTCGGCATCTAAAGGTAAAACAAATTTTCAAATCGGTCCAGTAGTTTCGGAGCATATTCAATACAAACAAACAATCATATTTTTCCTCTTTATAATGTTAGTATAGATTTACCCGAAATCTCCGTATTTGCTTCTCTATTACCTTTGTGAATAACCAGAGCCCCGGTTCGGGCACTTCGGTTCAACAAATTGTTTATTAAGATTTGAATTTATAATAAGATTAATTTAAACACCGGCCGGCACATTTTGAGATGGTTTATAATTATTACTTTAAGGAATGGATAGGAGTTATGCCTGCTATCATTTATATCCATTTGGACAATGCTTTTACCTGCACGAGGAGGTTATCTATGACCAGCAGTTATACCGATACAGTAGGAATCCCTCTTCTTGGATATAGGAGTTTATGGGGAGCAGCAGCGTCTTCACTGCTAAAACAGCTATCACCAATTCGTCTGTTAAGAAACATACAACAGCTTAATGTCACGCCTGTGCTCCCTGAGAGGTGAGGTATAGGTATACCACTGCACACCACATATCTCCGGTTAACCTTATAGTATATGCTACTTATACTTACAACATTGTTCATCATTCATTCATTCATGTCCCGTATCATATCCTTTTATTTGCTAGCATTTTACGAATCGTTCTAAAACGATTTCTTTTATAATATCTTTAAAAAAACATTTATTGTTTACATTTTCCATTGTTGTGACACAAGTCAATTGTCAAACTGTCATTAAATTTTCTCTTTTAGTCTATGAAGATTACTTTTTGGTTTATATAACTTGAATTATTTTTATCAATAGGTTTAGCTGAAATATTGTATTTTCTATATAATTACCGATTACTAACTGAATTTCGACATCTACAATAATTAATAAGGACACGCTCATACTCGATCGTGGAGGTTTTAATACGTCTTGGCTGAACACACAGGCTGGTTTTATGACTGGCAGATGAGATGTCAGAATGAAGAAAAACAATTTTGAAACTTCAAAAATCATCAAAAATTAATTCTGGAAAAGGATAATTTCCTATAAAAGAAAAGTCTGAAGCACCTGATGGGGATTCCGCGTCTGGACCTATTTCACTAACCATCTGCCTCAGATTCTGCGTCTGGACCCGTTTCACTAAACGTCTGCCTGAGGATACGGCGTCCGGGTTTTATCAACAAACACCTATCAATTCTACGTCTGCACTCTGCTGAGTAACCATCTGCCTGGAGATTTTACGTCGAGCTGTGTCGAAGGAGACTGGCACTCTAAAGTGGCCCTTCGACGCCTGAAGACCCTTTTTTTCTCCACCTCCTCCTCCGGACTTCAATTCAAGCCTATTAACTTCAGTGTCGCGTGAACCGTATTGTGTTATTTTTATATTCCGACCTGTATTTTATATTCCATTTATTAAAGTATATGTAACAAGTCAACTTGCATCCTTTCATGTAGATAGAAACAACTATTACGTTACAACCTGCACTGTAAAGAGTTCAATTCAACAAACTCTTGTGTTCAGTGCCAATTGCTGTAAGTAATACAACCATATTTAGAAACAATTTCCTTTATTAGTTAGGTAACATTCCAACATTTTATTTTTCTAATCATATAAGCTTGCCTAATACTCGTATAATAGCAACTAATGAACAAACATTTTATTCTAAAAATATTTCCAACTACAAATAATACTATAATTTCGAAATTGAATCTAACGTTCCTGAAATCTAACGTTAACAAGGATTAAGTTAGTAATTTGTCTGAAACTGTCACTTTCACCGCGTTCTAGTTAACAACGGTACGTATAAATATGGTTTAAAACACTAAGGCTGGATTTCACCAATGAAATTAAACGCGATCAATTCACTCTAAACTCAAATCAAGCGTTTAACTGAGTTCAGATCTCCACTTTTGATTTCACCAGCATTACGAAAACGCAGTTCAAGCTTAAACAAGTTTACATTCTGAACGCCCGATTTTCGGCGTTCAAGTCTATAAACGTGTTCAAGAGCTGTCAGCACGCCGTCAGTGTCGTGTTGTTGAGAAAAAATTGTTTTATTATTAATATTCATTTTATTGGTATTTGTCTAACTAAAATGAAAAGATTATTAAGACTATGCTATGACGAAAGTTGGGATGAGGATGAGTTCATTGTTCGACGTCCAAGATGGATACGCGAGAGAGAAGAACACTTCGACACCCTGGATGACCAAGACTTTGTGAAAAGATTTCGTCTCACGAAACCAACAGTTCTGTCTGTATTGGAGTCCATTGAGGATAAAATTGAGTTTCCTACAAACATGTAAGCATTACATGTTTTTTTAAAGAATTTCCTTTTGCAATAAACAACTTGGTCTAATCCCATAATTTGTATTTAAGAAACAACAGCGTATCTCCAATCAACCAGTTGCTATGTGCTCTACGTTTCTACACAACTGGGTGCTACCAGATGACTGCTGCAGATCTATGTGGATTTAGCACTTCTACTGCACACAGAATTGTGCACAAAGTCAGTGCTGCTATTGCCTCACTCCGACCACGCCACATATACTTTCCCGAGTCACCACACGATATCCATCAAACACAAATAGAGTTTTATAAAAAAGCAAAATTTCTGCATGTTATTGGTGCTATAGATTGCACTCATGTGAAATACACCAGATCACCAGGTAAAGCATTATTCTTTTAAGGATTATATTTTTTCAGATTGGATCGTCTCAATTAATATTCCGCAACCCTCCACAGCTTCTTACGTATACAATCCAAGTATCAAGTACATACACATAATTTATTGGAGGGCCATGCTTTTTTATAATAACTTGTACTACGTAATATATATTTTAGTATTAGCTTGTATATTGTAACTAAGATTTATTACTGAGTCAGTTTTATAACATATTTTTAGGTGGAGAGGATTCAGAGATTTTTCGTAACAGAAAACACTATTTTTCTTTAAATGTTCAAGCCATTTGCAATGCCAAATTGGAATTTATTGATGTGGTTGCTCGATGGCCAGGGAGTACACACGACTCCTACATATTTAACAACTGCTTAAGACGAGCAATGTTCGAACGGGGGAAATATGGACGTGCTGTTCTTGTTGGAGATGCAGGTTATGCATGTAACAGTTACATGATGACTCCATTAGAACAATGTAATAATGCAGCTGAAAACTTGTACAATGAGTCTCAAATAAGAACAAGGAATTGTGTAGAAAGGTTATTTGGAGTCTGGAAAAAACGTTTCCCAGCCATGGCTATAGGTTTAGGAGTTTCATTACAGAATTCATTTCCGACAATCATTGCCACAGCTGTATTACACAATATTGCAATAAGGAGTGGTGAAGCCACTCCTCCTAATGACAATCAAGTCATAGATCCAGCTTCTTGGGATAGTTTATTAGCACAGGGAAATATTAATAATGGAAATATTAATTCCGGAAGAACCAACCCAAACTACAGGAGACGCAGTGAGCTTGTGACGAACTACTTTACGCAGTAAGTTTACTTATACCTATTTAGTTCACCTTTAGGTAAATCTATCAATGTTCCATGATTGCATAATATTATTTCTACCAAATAGAATGAGTAAACAGACATAACACATAAAATAGCTTTGAAGTAGCTTATTTGGTGAAAATGCACTTTCCGAACTGAGCAGCACTGATAATAATTAATCAGTAACGGCCAAATATTTTTTAACATTAAAAAACATTTCAGTAAGTAACTCAAGTACAAAGTGTTCAACTGTATTTTTTTGTCTTTTCAGATTAACAAGATGATTTTGCACCAAACTACAAATTGGAGTGGATAGGCATGCAAAGGATTTTAATTAAAAATACTTGTTAGAAATAAGTTAGTGTTTTATAATATACCTGCCCAGAAAATACCTTTTTTTTTATTTATTAGGCAGACTTTACGTCAATACTGTTGTACAAATGTGCGGGTCGATAAAGTGTACTAAAATCCATTGTTGCTGCGCTCAGCACGTTAATTATGGATGTGTATACACTTTTTAAAACCAGGCATAGTATAAAAACTTACAACTTTAACTGCCCGCTGCCGCCAGCAGAAAAAATGAAAATCCATTTTTAATTTACGTTTTTTTCAAATTTAGTGTTATTCCGTAGCATACAATTAAATATAGTAAAATGCTTAAATACATATTTTCCTCGTAGGTATAGTATAAAGCACTGTGCGATTTACAACTCGTGTGTGTAATCAGACACTTTCCCCCTTAGATGAACTATGTACTATTGTAACAGTGATTTTAATTTCAAAATCTGGTGTTTGTATTTTAAAATGAATAAGGTGGAAGGTAGGAGGAATAAACGATAATAAAACAATATTTAAACTTATCATTCATTAAAACAATAAGGTACAGTCACATCCGAAATATGTTCTACTCAGAGCCGTATGTTCAAAGGTTATTTTATTTATTACCTGTGTGTCCTGACTTAATAAAGAAAAGATTTGAAATCGGTCGATGAATGATTTAAAAGACTAGACTGTACACATCCATAATAAAATAAAAAATAACACTTAAAACTATACTTTTATAAATTATTTAATTGGATCTCTAAAATTTGAAGTTTAATCTGCTCCTGTCTGGTTTTTAACTTTTCTTGTTCCAAAATTTCTTTTCTTACTGCGATTTCTACTTCATGCTCCTCCTCAGCACGCAAATCAGTTTTTAATAGGAGATTAACCCTTTCCGTGTTCAGGGAGGATTCCCTTGTCCGTCTTACTGTAGGCCTCCTGCGACTCGTAGTGGTAAGAGCCGGTAGCGTGGTAACCGTAGCCACAGCTACTGGTGCTGCATGATCCCTGAAAAAATTGTTTATTTTTTTATTTAAAACAAGTTTTTACCTGTTCTGGTTTGTGTCATATACAAGCATCTAGTCTAGTCATTTTATTTTTAACGATTTTGGTATAATGTCAGTCATTCCTAGTTCTCGTTCTGACGGTTTTTGCAAAATACATACCTTAGTGGCGTACTTGTTGCTGATGGGCTTGGTGATCTAGCCAGAATAGGGTTTATTTCATCCCTGAGCATAGTTGCATTGTACTGGGACCAGTCCTGTGAGAAATATGATGAAATTATAATTATTACAAATTGAAATTAATCGAATAAACACAAATAAATTATGTATAATTCTCATTTAGGTAGAGTCCAGTGTACTTACAGCCGTTATGGTGGTTGCGGCGGGTTCATCTTCTACAACATTTACTTGCATCTGATCACCTGACTCACTTATATTGGCATCTGAAAAAAAAAGTTATCTATATAAAATTATAGATTTTGAACACTAGGTAGGCTTCTTATTTATAATTTTGTATTTTTGTTCATATCTCAATTATAGGCTTATAAAATCAAGATTCTCTTCTTCCCACCAGAGAGGAGGCTTGTGTCCCAGCAGTGAGAACAATTCAATTAATAGGCTGTTACGAAAACAGTTCTATAAAATACATACCGGTTAGACACAACGAAACTTCCGGATGTCTCGTCTCTACCAATTCGGTATTACCACCAGAAGCTGAAATTTTTACAATTTTGTTTACTACAATGTTTTTAAAGTATTCTAACAAGAATTTTTATACTTAAAAGTAAATTAAGTGAATCCTTACTTAAAACATTATACCCATCCATAAGCATAGCATAAGCATAATCAGCCTATAACGTTCCCACTGCTGGGACACAGGCCGCCTCTCTATGAGAGGTAATGAGCCGTAATCCACCACGCGGGCTCAGTGCGGGTTGGTAGATGTCACGTGTCTTCGAATTTTTGGTTCTAAGACATGCCGGTTTCCTCACGATGTTTTCCTTCACCGTTTTGAGAGCAGTGGTGATGAAATTATTTACACAAAGTAAAGCGCCTGCTTGGGTTCGAACTCACGACCTACAACTCGTAAGTCGGGACCGTTACCAGTGGGCCACCACTGCTACCCATCCACATCATTGCTATTAAGATAGCCTATTACCCTTTTGTGTATGAGTGCCAGCACTTTCTCAATGATTGGGTCATTGTTACTTTTTTTAGGTGGTCCTCCTCCTAAAATGAGAAATGTATTCAAATGATTAGATTAACAGTAGGACGTAAGGATGAACAGACTTTCTAAAATATGGAAAATCGTAAAATAGTAATTATTTAATGTAATTGCTCAATAAACAGAGAACACTTTGCAAAAACAGCGCGGACAAAGCGGAGCCGCTCAGCAGCCGCGCATCGACCGTGTTGGGTAGGCGTAAATTCGCAATAAGCTAAAATGTGCTCATACGTAGTACATACCTGTTTTCAAAAACTCCTGATTGCGCAAAGTTTGTTCCTGTTTGGCTCTTTTTTTAAAATTTTCCCAGCAGTTTTTAAGGACCACCCAGTCTCGTGGGTGGATGCTAGAAATCGCGTTAAATTCATGCGAAATCTTCTTCCAATTTTCAATTTTTTGTTTAGTGCTCACAGCATCAGTTTTTTTTGATTCCAGCACTTGAAAATGTTGACCCACCAACTGAATTAGGGCTTCCTTTTCGCTGGTCACGAAAGTTGGATCCCTTTTTCGTTTCACCGACATTACTTTTTAAAAAATACAGAGAAATCCACACAATAATATAATATTACCCCGAAACGAATTTCGAAATTGACGCGCATCCAAAGAGAAGAGGACAGTTTTGACCAAAGATAAACTAAACACTCTTTGGTTTTGACAACACAGTTTGACAGCTCGGTACCCGCGTTTAGTAGTTTACTGATATATTTTGTTGCTTTATTAGCAGTAGGTCGCTATCACATCTTGCAAATGCAAAACGCATTGCGTATTTGTGACAACATTTACATTCTATGTGACGGAAATTTGGTTTTCATGAACGCGATCAAAATGTAGCTGGTGAAATCGGTTTGACGTAAAGCGAGATCAGTATCGACAATTGAACTCGATTATGAAGAACTTAGTTTTCATAAACGTGTTTTGTAATACGAACGGTGAAATCCGCCCTAAGAGTGAATAATTAACTTGATTCCGCACTGAGTGGCGTCGGTTGCACGTTTTCGGAGTTGTGATTTCAAGAAGTGTGATTCTATTTTCGTTGGCAATTGGGCGATATGTCGTTCCACTTCCTTTCAAACTTGATGCTCCCGCCCTTGGCGAATCACGAGATACGGCGGTCTCCAGGTTTAGAAAGTTAGAATATAGGCTAGAACGTAATCCTCAGCTTAAGGTAGACTATCATGCGTGTCTCTAGGAGTACTTGTAACTCGGTCACATGGAGCCAGTTGATAGACTTATTTCTTTAGCTAATAGCTATTACATTCCGCCCCACTGCGTGGTCAAAGAGTCCCGCGAGACTGCTCGCACTCGCGTTGTCGTTGACGCTGGGTGCAAAACGTCGAATGGAATATCACTTAATGATGTTCTACTAACTGGTCCGTAATTGCACCAGGATTTGTAGACGTTTTATTAGGTATCCATGCTATTGTTGTCGCTGCCGAAATCAAGCAGATGCAGATGTACAGAAACAACAACAATTCGATTGGGATTTTCAACGCATCGTCTGGCGTAAATCACCAACTGAACCGTTGCTTGATTATCGATTGCGAACCGTCACCTTTGGTATCAGCTCATCACCGTACTTAGCCCTTCGTACTATTCAACAGTTTGTTCGTGATTAGGCGGCTAACATCTCACTGGGTTCTAAGGTTCTTCAGGACCAGGTTTTCGTTGATGACATAACGTACAGCAAGCACTCACGTTGTAAAACCAGTTTACAACGTGAGTTAATAGGTATTTGTTCGTTAACCGGTTTCCAGCTACGTTACAGTAATTGTTGTGTTAATTTATTTTACTTTGATGGTCCTAGTTTATCATTTGTTTGTATAATAATTCCAGTATTGCATATGTAAGCTGCCATGCCCTTTAGGCCTGAAGGCTTTTATTTATGTATTAGTTTTATTTACATTCATTTTTTTTTCTTTTTTTTTGGTATTGGCGTGGCTAGCTGACGTATGGCAATTAATTTAATGTTTTGGTAATTACTTACAATTATTAAGAATCCAGTTCTTCTAACCGAACAGACAGCTGTGCTGCTGGGGAGTTTGTTGCGCCACTTCTTCTTCCCAGCTAAAGCACCAGGAAGTGGTGAAGGGTGGGCGTTTTGGGGGACTGTCGTATGTAGTTTTGACGTTCGAAAAGTGCTGATTCTCAGTTTAATTTGAATAAATGACTTTTGATTTGATTTGATTTGATTTGTAAGTGGCAGAGCAATTCTCCAGCGTTCCTCGCTGCTTTTCAAACGTCAGGTGTTCAGGGTGAGCGGCTTGATAACTTTTCTTTCGTACTGATGCAAAATGACAAACAAATAAAGGTTTTATGACTTCAGTGGAACCCTAAATCTGATGCTTTCACTTTTAGTGTTCAAGCAACTACTGATAAAATTACATAGCGGTCCATCCTCTCACAAATAGTTTTGTTTGTTTGTTTGGCATCTCGCAGGTCAACTATGCGGTTGTCGTATGGTGTTGTGCACTGACTACCTGCAGTATTGTCTCTCCTTCTCCCTGTAATCCATCCAAAGTTTGTCTGTAAAAGATCGCTTTTAGCGATAAGACCGCCCATTGTGTCACCCAATGTAAAATTTCTACATCAATGTCTGTAATTTTTAAGGTGTACATAATAAAGAGTATTCTATTCTATTCTATTCTATTAAACTTAAATACTAACTAAAAACTAAGCGACAACGCTAAGGGCACCCCCTGTGGGGTACGGACCTCGGCTTAGGGCGTCGCTGGAAGAGGGCAGCAAATGACTAGCTGGATCAGGATTGGTATTATTTAGGGACGAATTTAAAGCTACAGGCTCAGCAGCGCGGGCTGGCTCGAGCAAGGGTCGTCGATTTGGGAGTCGCGGCGGGCCTCGGCGGCGAGGACGGTAGGACGGCGATCGGGTTTTGGGCTTATGTAGCGTGCTAGTGGCCTTACTACTCTCCTGGAGGAGGGTAGTGGCGTCGTCGGGGTCGATTAAAGTATGCCTTGGTCGGCGAATACTGCTAATGCGAGAGGGAGTGTAGCGGGCGGCCGCTGTAATCAGGGGGTTAGAATGTTTGATGCCGCAGTCGAAGAAACGCTTTGATAAGCGTTTCATGAACTGTTTTATGGTTGGCATTCTAAGGTCGACGTGAAGATCTATATTCCGGACGTAGTAAGGGGCACCCGTAACCCTTCTGAGGAAACGGTTTTGGAGGGTCTGCATCTTATGGAGATGATGTGGGTGAGCATGCGCAAATACGACGCAGGCATAGGTCATGATGCGACGGATGACTGCGGTATAAATGCGGAGCTTGCATTTAAGGGACAGTTTGGATTGGCTTGTGGTCGTCACACAAGCTTGTCCTACGGAATTTTCCTATTCCGTTAAAGTTTGTTCCGCGCGGACCGTCAATAAATTTTTAAAAATTTTCTGACTACCCGGTTTTTTTGTACCGACGCGGTCGCGGAGACCATACCCCCGGGATGCCGAAGCCCGGCACGCGCGGCTCGTTGGGCTGCGATGCCGGCTCACCGGAGTCCCGCCCGGCGCTGGATAGGACGTCGTCGATGCCGAGCATCGGTGTTGCGTCGTCCTGTGCTCCGCCGGCCGGCTCCACTAGAAGTGAAGAGAAGACGAAGAAGACATCCAAGAAGAAGAAGGAAGAGAGAAGTGGAGGGGGATCGAGCACCGCTGCTGCTGCCGGCCCACCGACGTCACTGGCGCCTGCGCGCGCTGCGCCTTCGCAGTCGTCGAGCCGACCGCACGCGGTAGTGATCCGTCCCGCCGCGTTCCGCCCGGTGCCCATTCAGGCCCCGGGGCCTGCCGCTAACCCAAGTCGCGCGCCGCACGCGCGCGCCGCGGCACCACACGCGCGCGCCGCGGCACCGCCCGCGCGTGCTCCCGCACCCGCGCCCGCGCGCTGCGCTGCTTATGCCGCCGCGTACGCCGCCGCTTACGCCGCGCGCCCCGCCACGCCGCGCGACTACCCCGCGCGCCCCCGCACACCGCCCGCGCCCCCCCGCGCGCCCCCTGCACGCACCGACGCGCCGCCGCGATTCGCGACTCCGCCCGCGCCTGCCGCAGAGGCTACAGTGACCACGCAATCGGTGACCGAAGCTGCCCCAGCTCCGCGCACCGCCGTGACCGGCGCCCGCTTCTCGCTGGCGGGACCGGCAATGGCTGAACGAGAGCGGCCAGCAAAAAATTCCGCCACCACCAAGACAACAGCAAGGTCAGTGACCAGTGCTACATACACGCCCGACTCACCGGCGCCTCCTCGTGCATCAGCATACGACTCGCCCGCGGTTATGTCGCCGTGTTCGTCCATAGGATCGAACATGTCGCTGGCATCCGCGGGCTCGACCGGAAATGGCTGTGCGCGTGCCTGTTTCGAGTCCCGGCTCGAACCCAGAGGCCAAAGAATACGTCGACGCAGGAGCTCGAGTGAGACCGCAGCGGAGGAGGGGAATCGGCTCTGCCCCGACTCGCCGCGGCCACCGCGCGAAAGCGCGCCGCGGAGTCCGGACCCGCCAGCGTCGCCTACTTTTGCCGACGCGGCGCGCCGCTCACCCCCCCCGCCACCTGCGTCACCATCGCCGCCACCGTCACCGACCGCGGGGGTTAGGCCAACCCCCGCCCCCGCTACCGCTGCCAACACCCCCGATGCACCCCCCGGCGCCGCGACAAGAACGTGGCAGCAAAAGCCGGGGCAAAAGAAGCCCAGATACCCGCCGCTGGTAGTTGAGAGGCTGCCAAACTGGGCCGCCCATTTCCGGGCCATCAGGGATAAACTGGGCCGGCCTCCTAACGCTCGTCCATACGGAGGTGGAGTTCGCTTCACCCCAGACAGCGAGGAGGAGTACGGGCTGGTCCAGCGATACCTGACAGGCCTGGAGAAGGACAGCGGCGTCAGCTGGTTCGCCTACTCGCTGCCGGCAGAGAAGAGCCTCAAGATCGCCATACGGGGACTACCGGCGGATACGGACCCGAAGGAGATAGAGGAGGAGCTCCAAACGCTGGGATACCAGCCGGAGTACGTGCGCCATATTAAGGCCGCACAAGGACGACCCGGTTGCGTATTCCACGCTACCCTAAAAAAGACTCCGGACGTCCGGGCCATTTATGACACCACGACATTTATGTTGATGCGTGGTGTCAAAATAGAGGCCTGGCGCGGAAAACGTGGGCCCGCTCAGTGCCACCGATGCCAGCAATTTAGACACAGCTCGCATCAGTGTCACCGCCCGCTCGCTTGCGTGCGCTGCGGAGAGTCGCACGCCGCAAGAGACTGCCCACGCCCGCGGGAGGAGCCGGCCACCTGCGCCAACTGCAGTGGCCCGCACCCAGCGTGCAATATAAAGTGTCCGGTATTTCAAAAAGAAATCCGGAACAAGCGAGCGGGGACCGCCGCCTTAACGGCCACATCACGCCGTCCCCAAGTGGCCACCAACAGGCCACAAGAGCTGCCAGAAGAGGCCCAAGGAACGACGCTCATGGCGGCGGCAAACGGGCCCACGGACAAACAAGCAGCCTCCTCCGGGCGGAGGAAGAAAAGACGCGGGGGAAAGAGCAAGGGGAAGAAACCCGACCCTCCCCAGGCGACCCAAGAAAACCCAATTGCCACCCCTGCCTTCAGTGAGGCACAGGTTGTAAACAAGGAGCAACCTACTGCTAGCGCCGCCACGGCGCCGCGGTCAAGCAAGGAACTACCGAAGAAAAAGTTCATAAAAGAAACCAGTGGCGGCGCTACCGACGCCGAAGCAACCACAAAAAAACCAGAATTCACAACCTGTGCCATTAAATTGTTGATGGACCTGATAAAGGCCATCAGGCAGGGACAGGATGTCGAGTTGGTCATCCTGGATGGCCTGGCCGCACTACTGACTCTGTACCACGGCTAGGTCACCCAGGGCGGCCCAAAATGGGACGCCGGCGGCCTTCTGGCACAAGGCCGCCCCCCCCCCCTCCGCCACCTCCCTCGGGACATGAAGACGTAAATTGAAACCCGGACTGACTTCCAGATAAGCCGCAGCCAAGTTACACGCGACTTATCTGTGACAAAAAGACTCCACACTCACAACACACACACCCTTTGCGTAACGTGTTCTAGGTTAATATAGGCACGTTACGTAAATGCAGACAGACATACATGTCTATACAGGCACCCAAACTCACGCGTGCACGCGCGGCGCGGGCCGCGAGGCACGCAAACATTGAACGGTGTTACACAATTACAATGCCGTTCACACCCACATTCGGCCCCTTAGCCCGGACAGTAACGGCTAGCTCTGTGACCTGGACGGGCGGGGACCACTCACCTACTCTGTAGGCGCGTCGAGTCGGCATCCTCGTCGCTGGTCGTTGTCGCCGGGCCTCCCCTAGGTAACTAGGGGTCTCATCTGGCGGCGACAGACCGCCGAGATGTCGTGAAGAAAGCGGCGCTTCACTATAAGCGTCGCGGCGCTCCTACAGAAACAAAATAGCAATCACTCACACGGGCGCGCGTTGCCCGCGCGCGCCCGAAAATCCACTGCCATCGAAGCAGACCTAATGAGAGGCCCGTATTTACGGGTCGCCGTATGGCTTCTGCGGTCGGGGGGCGAAGCCCCGGCACCGCACGCAACGCCCCCTTACGGGGGCGCCGCGATATAGCTCCGAGGGACAGTTTACTACGGGCTGTCAGTACGAATTGGAGCCTGCTAAGGGCGAAGGAGGCGCGCGCGCGAACCGCCTTGATATGGGCCTTAAAGGTAAGGTTTTCGTCGAGGATCACGCCTAGGTATTTGGCTTGCTTCTCCCAGGGGATCGGCTTACCGTACATAGTGATCGGGCTGGGAAGTGGGAGAGGGAATCGACGACGTCTCGAGAAGAGAACCGCCTGACTCTTATCAGGGTTGACCTCGATTCTCCATTTCCGGAACCAAGCGCCTAAGACGTTTGCGGAGGTTTGGAGAGTACGAGCTATAGCGTTGGGACAGTGACCGGTATAGTAAATGGCAGTGTCGTCGGCGAAGAGAGCCAACTGAGCCTTTTTACTTTTTGGGATATCGCTAGTGAACAGCGTGAAGGCGAGAGGAGATAGTACGGAACCTTGAGGGACACCGGCGTGAATAGGATGAGGGGACGAGAGTGCTCCCTCGATGCGATAGCGAAAGGTGCGATTCGACAAAAAGTCTCGTAAGATGAGCTCTCACAAATAGCCAAAATTTATAACTTATATACAATATTATCTCCTGTAACTATTTATGCGAAACATCTCGTTCAGTTGTTATGGATTTCAGGGGTCGACTGGGACGAGTCACCTCCTATAAATATTATAAATACTTGGTCAAATACATAACCGTGTCGTAGTTTACTTTTAGTTTAAATCAACTTTTCCATTTTGTTCAACATTCCTGTTTTACTGAAGACATTTAAAACATTTCAGATGGAAAGTATCCATCAATTAAATGACGACGACTCAACCCTATCATTGATTGAGTTTTAGTTGATATTGTTGCGAATCATTTATTTGATTTTAATCAATCAAAAAGTGCCTTTTTCAAGGCAAATCTTATTTCTTTTTCGCGCGTTTTGTGAGTAGCTTCACTAGGACTTTAGTAGGACCACGAAACTGTGGTTTTACCCAGAAGGGGTTCTGGGTAAAACCACAGTTTCGTGGTCCTCGGTTGAAACCTTACGGTGCCAACGAAGCCGAGTGGGGTGTTGTCCCAATCACACCCGCCGAACCCCTTCAGGGAGAGGCAGTCAATTGGACGGGTCCCAGATAACCGGCCTTGGGGGATCTCCTAGTCGGCTCTGGTGACAGTTTTGCTTTCCAGCTACTCACCTAGTGTCTTTAGGGTGTGTCTACACCCTTCGCGCTAGACTGGTCAGGGCCCCGTTCGCACAATAAGACTGGCGACGGGTTACAAGCTTAGGGCTCACCAATAGGTACACACCTCCCTGTCTACACCCGACAGGGAGGGAACTCATCCCCGGGCCAATCCACCCGGAGAGTTAGGTATAGGGTTTAGGCTACGTAGAGAAATTTTCTCTTTCCACCATTCCTTCCCTAATATAGTTCCCGCTCCGATCATGGAGGACGCCGTCCTCTTGGCGTTCCTAAAAGAGGTCCTATTAAAGGACCCCGAGTTTTTGGCGAAATATGGCGCCAAAATAAGCCAACTTTCCAGTCCCACTCCGTCTCAAGGCGCACTCGCTAACTTCAGCGACGCGCTTGAGAGCCCGCTATCGCCACCTGCATGCGAACAAGGCAATCCGCCCTTTGTTCCGGCAAACAATGTTCCGGCTAATATCTCTGCCCCCATCGTTTTACCCTCTATTGTACCGGCAGATAATACTCCGGCCGCTAATCCGGCCCCTATTGTCTCGCACGCCTTTGTTCCGGCCGCCTTTGTCACGGCCGCCATTGTTCCGGCCGCCATTGTCTCAGAGACAACGCAGCTGCGCGCCGCAGCAATAAACACGACTCGCCCGGAGAGCATGGACACGTCAGTCCCACTCTCCGAGGATGAAGCCCGCACCCCCTCCTCCAGCGACGACGACTTCCAAGTAGTCATTAAAGGAGGCAAGAGGAAGGCTAAATCCTCCGCCCCCGCTGGCCCGGTCACCAAGGCCCAGAAAAAACAGGACGACTTATCGTCCAGCTCCACTTCCGCCCCTAGTCCGCGGGCCAGTCGCCCCGCCAGCCCTATGGCTTGCCCACCCGCTGCTACCGCGAGGAAGCAAAAGCCTCCTCCCCCCATTTACGTCCAAGACAAGTCCAAATGGACTGAAATTTCCAGGATGTGTGTTGATCGCAAGATCAACTACACCAACGCCCGATCCACCCTCCAGGGGATCAAAGTTACCGTCCCCACGTCTACGGACTTTAGGGATCTCTCCCGCGCCCTACGTGAAAGGAACTACTCCTTTCACACTTACTCCCTTCCGGAGGAAACCCCTACACGCGTCGTTATTAGGCGCGTTCCACAGGAAATCTCCACCGAGGAGATTAAGAGCGACCTTGTCTCACAAGGCATACCAGTTTCCGCCGTCCATCGCTTACATAAAGCGAGACAGGGCCTAGTCTACGACATGGTCCTGGTCATCTGTGACCCCACAGACGGTCACCACCCGATTTTTAAAGTTAAGTCGGTGTGTTCGCTCTCAGGCATCTCAATAGAGAAGCCTTACAGAGCTCAATTAATTGGACAGTGTCATCGCTGCCAATTATATGGTCACTCGCTACAACTGCTATGCCACCCCTAGATGCGTCAAGTGTCTAGGAGAGCATGGCACCGCCGACTGTACCCGCCCTAAAGATAGGGAACTATGTTTAGAGCCTCCCAGCTGTGTACTCTGCGGCCAATCGGGACACCCGGCAAATTACCGGGGCTGTCCTAAGGCCCCGAAGTCCTCCTCTCCCAAACTCGCGAAACGCGCGAGCGACCGCCAGCACAGGGAAAGCCCCTGGGGAAAGCCTCCTTCCGCGCTGATGCCGGAGCGGCTCAGTCCGCAGAGGCCGTCTCCCTGGGCTAACCTAAATCACCTGAAGGCTCCCGCAGCTTCGGTGCCCTCTATTCCCGCGTAACCAGCGCAACCCGCTCAACTTCCAGCGCTGATGGCTTCCGCCATCCCTGCGCCTTTGGTGGCCCCTACGGCCTCTCCAGCGAAACCTCAGGGAACCCAGGGCCGAAACAGCGCCCAAATTATACTAAGTACATACGCGGCTCTCTTCACCACCGCCGCGGACAAAATGGCAGAAGAAATCGTTGCTGCAAACGGCAACGCACTTCGCCTTATGAAAATCCTCAGCGCGTATCCCGAGATCGCGCAAGTTCTACACTCACTCAAATATTAATTCTCAATGGATAATACGAGAGTAAACAGTAACAAACCCCGATCCCTTAAATTAGGCTTCTTCAACGCAAATGGCGTTTCAGGTCAACGCGATGAGATCGCCGCTTTCCTCCGCGACCATCAGCTTGACATCCTCCTCATACAGGAAACCTTTTTAAAACCACATCACCGAAACCCGAATATAGCCAACTATAAACTAGTTCGCAATGACAGGTCTCGATGCCACAAGGGTGGCACACTAATATTCTTTAGGAAATCTTTGTATTGCGTCCCTATCGACCCACCTTCTCTCTTCTCCCATCTGGAGACCTCTGTCTGTCGGCTCGGCATGACTGGTCATCAACCGATCACCATCATCTCTGCTTATATTCCACCAGACAATGGTCCGGAGGATCCCATCTCTCTCCAAAAGGACTTCACCGCCCTCTTCGGTATGAGTGACTCCGTCATATTGGCGGGGGATCTTAATGCCAAACACCCGGCGTGGAATAGTAGCACGACTTCTACCAGAGGTCGGATCATTTCCAAGTTAGGCGAATCCCTTAACTTTGACGTCATCGCTCCAATGAGTCCGACTCATTTCCCCGGAAATCCCAACCATCTTCCAGATATACTCGATGTAGCGCTGCTCAAGAATGTGAACCTCCGTTTGCAATCGATAGAGACGTTCCACGAGCTTAACTCTGACCACCGCCCAGTAGTTATGCATCTTGCCCCCTACTCTGGCCCAAGCGATCCCAACCGCCCCCCTCAGACCCAGATGATAACCGACTGGAGGAAAGTAAGTGAAAGACTGAAATCCACCACGTCGCCTCAATTGGACACCATCCCCGATCACATAGTGTCAGTCGCCGACACGACGGCCGCAATCGACTCGTTAACCGAGCACGTTCAATCCGTTTTGACGGATTGTTCACGGGAAGTTCCGGTGATGGAAGACCATCGCTGGAAACTACCTTCTGACGTACGTGACTTGATAATCGAGAAGAATGCGGCTATTCGTGCCTACGACTCCTTCCCTTGTGACGCGAACAAAGCCCACATGCGCCATTTACAGCGTGCTGTAAAGAAACGCATAGGGGAGGTTCGCTCAGAGGGTTGGAACAAGATGCTCAGTGAACTCGAGCCCACTCACCAAGCCTTCTGGCACCTTCAGAGGAAATTGCGCTCCTCCGAGGAGGTCTCTATGCCTCCCCTCATCCGCCCCGACAAGAGCGTCGCGTTCGACAGCACCGACAAGGCCGAATGCCTTGCTGACAGCCTAGAGTCCCAGTGTTCTCCCAGCTCTCAACCAGTAGACCAAGCTCACCTGAACAAGGTCGACGCTGAAGTCGAACGGAGAGCCTCCCTTCCACCCGTTGAAGACACTGATGATCCTCTGCCTCCCGTCACTCCAGATGAAGTGCACGACATCATAAAAGGGCTCCAAGCTCGTAAAGCCCCCGGTTCGGACGGTATTACCAACAAGGTATACAAACTCCTACCTGCCCCTGTAATAATGCTCATGACCGCCATCTTCAATGGCGCCTTGAGCAAACACATCTTCCCACAAGCGTGGAAAGAAGCAACAGTCATCGGTATCCCAAAGCCAGGCAAGCCGAAGTCTGAGCCCTCCAGCTACCGTCCCATTAGCTTACTCAACGTTCTCGGCAAAATCTACGAGAGGCTTATTTATAAGCGTCTCAAAGACTACGCCGAAGCAAAGAGCCTCATTCCCAACGAGCAGTTTGGTTTCCGTCCACAACACTCGAGTATCCACCAGGTCCACCGTATCGTAGAGCACTTGTGCGCCGGTATGCAGCGTAACGCGACGACGGGTGTGCTATTCTTCGACATAGCGAAAGCCTTCGACAAAGTCTGGCACAACGGCTTGTTATACAAGCTTTACCAACTAGGAGTGCCAGATCGTCTCGTGCTCATCTTACGAGACTTTTTGTCGAATCGCACCTTCCGCTATCGCATCGAGGGTGCACTCTCGTCCCTTCACCCTATTCGCGCCGGTGTCCCTCAGGGTTCCGTCATATCTCCTCTAGTTTTCACGCTGTTCACAAGCGATACCCCACAGAGTAAAAAGGCTCAGTTGGCTCTCTTCGCCGACGACACTGCCGTTTACTATACCGGTCATTGTCCCAACGCTATAGCTCGTACTCTCCAAACCTCCGCAAACGTCTTAGGCGCTTGGTTCCGGAAATGGAGAATCGAGGTCAACCCCGATAAGAGTCAGGCGGTTCTCTTCTCGAGACGTCGTCGAGTCCCACCCCCCCTTCCCAGCCCGATCACAGCAAGCCAAATACCTAGGCGTGATCCTTGATCAAAACTTAACGTTTAAACAGCACATTAAGGCTGTTCGCGCGCGCGCCACTTTCGCTCTTGGTAGACTCCACTTTATTCTGACAGCCCGTTGCAAACTGTCACTTAAATGCAAGCTGCGCATCTACACCGCAGTCATCCGTCCCATCATGACATAAGCCTGCGTTGTATTCGCACACGCTCACCCACGTCATCTCCATAAGATGCAGACCCTCCAGAACCGTTTCCTCAGAAAGGTCACGGGTGCCCCCTTCTATGTCCGTAATATAAATCTCCACATCGATCTTAAAATGCCTACCATAAACCAGTTCATGAAACGCTTATCGAAGCGCTTCTTTGACTGTGGCATAAAACACTCCAACCCCTTGATCTCAGCGGCCGCCCGCTACACTCCCTCCCGCATTAGCAGTATTCGCCGACCAAGGCATACTTTAATCGCCCCCGACGACGCCACTACCCTCCTCCAGGAGAGTAGTAAGGCCACCAGCATACTACATAAGCCCAAAACCCGATCGCCGTCCTACCGTCCTCGCCGCCGAGGCCCGCCGCGACGCCCAAATCCACGCCCCTCCCGACCCTTGCTCGAGCCAGCCCGCGCCGCTGAGCCTGTAGCTTTAAATTCGTCCCTAAATCACTCAAATCCTGATCCAGCTAGTCCCTTGCTGCCCTCTACCAGCGACGCCCTAAGCCGAGGTTCGTACCCCGAAGGGGGTGCCCTTAGCGTTGTCGCTTAGTTTTTAAGTTAGTACATAAGTTTAAGTCCTGGCTGGAGGCCTTAATTTATTAGGGCAACCACAGGCAAGTCCGTCTAAGCAGACGACAACCTCATAGGTTGACCTGCGAGATGCCATTTATAAAAATAAAAAACAAAGTAATCATTTTGATATTTGGTTTAACAAAAGCAGTTAAAACCTTTTTACTTATAACGCAATACTTATTGTTATTCTATTATCAAATTAAGTAGTAATACTAATAAGAAAAATAACCTCATCATCCGCCTAACTTTTTCCCAATTACGTTGAGGCCGGCTTTCAGCCTAACCGGATGCAGTGAATACCATTATCACAGTTTAATAAAGGAGGTAGAATTACGTCTTCATACAAATTCTCATGAGTCGGTCACTCAGAAATATGAAGCTAGTTGCCCATTCCAAAGCGTAGTAGGTACCTATTAGAAGAACGGGCAAGAAACTCCATGGACACTCTTTCAAATAATATTGTTGTTACAAATATATTAGTTACATCATTAATGTTGACACTATAGGTGAGAACGATGTACAAAAACCGTACACGTTAAAAGCGTCCAGAGTGCAACAAAACATAAACCTTACCAAATTTTCTACAACATCAAACAGTTAAAGGTTGGAGGAGTTCACTAACCATTTTCAAAAATCAAAACAATCCAAAAAAAAATAAAAAAAAATAAGCCGTGGCAACTAAGAGATGACCAGTCCTAACTTACGGCGCCCGTTCACGAACATGAAGCATGGATCAGCACCATTAAGCTCAACCATTTTGAAGGGAACTAAATGATCCAACACACGCGCCACCGTCAGCGAGACATTTGAGTGAGCATGACATACTATCAGCCACCAGGGCACATTCAAGTCAATCTATGACATTACCCGGTAAATGGCAGCTCTATGGTACAAAGTACTCACACCTGTGCAATGCATTCCATCAACTTGCACTGTAAATGGGCCAGAGACTTATTCTTTCGTGTGTAGGGCAAGTATGTGCTATCGTTTTAGGCGTTTTACGTTTTCTTTATCGTCTAGAAGGTCTTTAGCGAGTTCATTTGTGTGTCTGTTCATTCGTTCTTTGTATTTGGAGCCAATGCTGCTTGATCTCCTTCTTTACTGTTGGGATCTCTAGGTGTTCATGTATCTCTGTGTTTCTTACGAACCAGAGTGCGCTGGAGACTGTTCGCAGAGCCAGATTTTGGAATCTCTTAAGAATCTCATTGTTGGAGTTACAAGCAGAGCCCCAAAGTTCTATTCCATAAGTCCAGATTGGCTTAATGACCGCTTTATACACTAGCAGTTTGTTGCTGAGTGATAGCTTTGATTGGCGTCCAAGTGTAATAAATTGCAAGTTAGCTTCTTTGCGCTTGGTTTTGATATGTTTCGCCCATATCAGTCTTTTGTCGAGGTGCAAATCAAGATACCTTACGCTATCACTGTTTGGTAGGACCTTGTCCAAGCAGACGCTCGGGCAATCGCCTTTTCGAAGTGTGAAGGTGACATGTACCGATTTGGTCACGCTGGATTTGATTCGCTTTAAATCTTCTGTACATATAATAAATATGTAGACGAGGCGTTTCTGTACATTGAAAATATTTCCAAAAAAAATTGTTGGGGTGTTAGAGATAACCAAAAGATACCATTTTTGGAATTTTTGTCTGTTTATTCATTTATTTGTTTGCTCTCAGGCACATCACATATTTTACACATATTACTGTCGGTTTTTGTACATGAACCCTGTCAGGGCACTGCAAACATAAATGTCACATACACAATAAGTTATCATAATGGAGTCTAAACATTTCAAAACAAAAACGATACATTTTAGAGAAATTAAATGTCTAGAACATGATGTCCAATAGTTAATTCTTCTATAATACTAGCTGACCCCGCAAACGTTGTTTTGCAAATTTTTTTTTTTTGAAATATAGATGTTGGCCGATTCTCAGACCTACCCGATATGCACACAAAATTTCATCAAAATCGGTCAAGCCGTTTCGGAGGAGTATGGCAACGAAAACTGTGACACGAGAATTTTATATATTAGAAGATAAACACACATTATCACAGATATAGTAATATTTAGTCAGATATATAATATTAGAGGGTAGGCATTCATAATAATAATAATACGAGATAGATATTCAACACAGCACAATACAATACTTATTCATGGCATGGTATGTCAATATGTAATACATAATTAAATATATTATGTCGCTGGAATAGACAGTTTTAAGGTTTTGACCAGACCGGATATTACAGGAATAAAATAAATAGTTAGTAATAAAGTACCTACATCTATAAAGTTTTATCAGTCATGAATTGGTCTACTGTGTAATAACATTTTTCTATCAGAAGTGATCTTAGTTCGAATGTAAGAGATTAATAAAATCAATTATCACGTAAAAAGAACGAAACCAATATTGTTAACTTTTATACTCAAATATTGTGGTATAACTCGGAGTAATATACATAAGTTTGTATTTCATCGCAAAAGTTTCCGTCTATCAAAATATATAATCAATTTAAAGTGTTCAAGAAGAACGTTTCTTTACACATAAACGTAATGACATTTCCAGTCCGCCGTAGACACTTCGTTTACAGCCTGCTCAAACTCTGGCAGCGCATCTTCCGGCGACGAAAATTGTATCCCTTTGAAAAAAAATTTTGATTTATAGAAAGAAGTCACACGGTGCTAGGTCAGGGCCGTAAGATCCAGGAGTTTGACCGGCGTGCTGTCCAGGAAGACCCTTGTATTGAGCGCGGTGTGCGTAGGCGCGATGTCGTGGTGGAGCTGTAGCCCGCGGAGCCTGTGTTTAGTCGCTTGTTGCTCACAACAGAGAAAACTTCTGCCAAGCATTGGGTATTATACCATTCAGCGTTGATGCTTCTTTGGTTCCGTAAAAGAATTGATACCAAGTATTTTAGTAATTTAGTAGTTTTTGGTAGGCGTATTCATTTTGAAACACCCAAATCGTCGACTGGCACTTCGTTTCTGGATAAATCCAAGACTCATCTGTAATGATGTCGTCTGCGTACGCCGAGACGAGCCTGCTTCAATTTTTTTTATCATATTACGGCAGCATTTCACCCGGGCCTGCTTCTGAGCATCGGTAATATGGTGCGGCACCCAGCTTGAAACTATCCTCCTCACGCGAAGATGCACGTGTAGAATTTCGTGAAGGCTTCCCGATCCAACCTGCAGTATGTGCTGAATCTGTTGATATGTAACTCGCCTATTGTCTTGGATTAAATGTTTCGCTGCTAGCACGTTTTATTCCGTAACAGCCGTAAAAGGGCGTCGACCACTTCTTTCTTCATCCCCCAAAGTTAGTCGACCGCGCTTGATTTCGTTATACTAACGATATACAGTTGCCTTAGAAGGGCCTTCATCCATGAATGTCATTTGAAGTCTATCGTACAATTCGTCCGCTTACTGCTGGGCGCTGTGATTTTTACGATTTCAAGTGTCGCCTACACTTGAAATCGTAAAAATCACAGCGCGAAAATGTTCCCTGCGAAGATCTATTTTTAATGAGACACTAATTAACTACTAATTTTAATTAGCTCGCAAACAACGTGGAGGGAAATTTCGAAATTGGAACGTGCCTATTTTTACTAACAATTAATGATATTTTCAAAATAGACATTATAATCTATTTTATAAAACTTTTTTTTTCGCAAAACTTTCTGAGTGGCCTGGGTATTAGCACTTTGTAGTGTTTTTTTCTAAAGACGTCGGTTCAATTGTTTTCATAATAAGTTTTATTTAACGACGCGACGCCACAGCGCGACGCAAAGGCACCGCTCGTAGTGCAACACGCGGTGCCTCTGTGTCCCGCTGTGGCGTCCCGCCAGTGTGCACGAGACTTAACATAGAAAAGCATTTTCTTAATTAAAACAAGTTTTTTAGTAATTTATTTATTTGGGATCTCCAACACGTGTATCCCACACAGATACAATTTAAATCACAAAAATATTATGTTGAAAATGTCATAAGTTGTTTGTTTGACCGTTCAACAGCGCTCATAAAGCGTGATCCTTCTTCACCATGATAACGCTTCAGCAAACTCCTCCAGACAGGTATTCGATTTATTGAGTATGACAGGTGCAGCCTGTCGCCTTGATTTTTATTTATTCTCAGATATCGAAGTGACCATTCGTCGCATTGACATAAATCCTGAATACGTCGTGACTGCATTCGAAAGGACTGCGAAAAAAGGTAGCGCTTCCCACCAGGTAAAATCGGAAGACCCTTCCTTTTCAATAAAGGAGTGGTACACCCCACACACATGCCCCTACACCTTCACCTACCACACACCACCACCGGTACACACTTTCCATCACACCTACACCTCAAAGCGACACATCAATATTTTCCGACATGCACGCGAACGAAATGTACACTAATTTACACTATGTGTAACCGAAACTATGGTTATCATAAAGTTACACCCAATCAAGTTCATGATAAGTATCTACATTTAATTTTACAAAAAGGCGAAATGAGAAACACCTAAAAAAATTGGTGAGTACCTAACAATTTCCAACTATACGCTCTCGGCCAACCGTAAACCGGGTCTCGTGGCTAAATAATAACAGACGCACGCGTCAATTGAAGATTAAGTTACGCCTGCCGCGGTCGGTTCGTAGATGGGTGACCATCCATTACATATCGAAATCCCGCCGTGCCTCGGAAAGCACGTTAACTCGTTGTTCTCGGCTGTCACATCTTTAACAGTATTTACGAGTATTCAGAAGGCCCAAAATTTGACACCCTTTTTTTTTGTTTTTGGATGCCAATTCATTAAATTGTATCCCGTTCAGGGTGGAGCGGGAGGGCATGTCAGTCTTTTACTGACTGAAACCCACCCGAGTTCCTTCAGTTGCCTGTGCCAGGGCCACAGTATCTCTTTCGAACATACCGCGGCCCTGAGGCATCGGCCCTATCGGACTCCGTCAATGTTTGCTGACATCTCTTTGAGGCGCGTGGAACACGACGCGCCGCGGCGCCGTCGACCCGGACCTGGTCCTTACCAGACGGCAAGCTACCTATTGCACGCCGTACACAAGCCCGCGCCTACGGTGGCCGGGACTATGCAGGCGACTCTCGACGCCCAGGGCGTCTCCTGCGGCGACTAGTGCCGTGAGGGCGCAAGGCTCTCTTCCTGACGCGCTACGCCTCCTCCTTCGCAAGTATTACTGCTTCGCAGAAGAAGGTGATGGCTTTCCAAGTCTGACAACCAGTATTACCAAGGGGTATCGTGCTACTTAGTAACTGGGTTGTGCATCCTGTTACACTGGAAGCCGGCTATAACATAGTTAGGCAGATTGATTGCTCTTAGCCAACCATTCGTAAGCAAAACTCTGTTCCTATAAGAGGAAGGACTATTTTTGCAAGAAACTAATTCACCGACAACGCTCGGTTATAAATTCCGTCGTCGCTGTACTGTTGACATAAACAAATACAGAACGTTGAGCGTCGCGACAAGAATGCGACGCTTCTTATTTTCCTGAACATCTAGGCGGCTTGCCGAGAGATATGAGGAAGTAATTAACGAAATAGTTTCTTGATTGCTTTTGTCTGGGAATGTATTCTGTAATGTTTTCTTGGACCGGACAACAATACAGGATAACTTTTTAACCAGTGCGCCAACTGTAACCATGAGTTCACCACAAGATTTTAGAACCCCTAGCATAGACGTTTTTTGTAGGTTATTAAAAAAGAAGAAGCTATTCAGTACATTTTGACCGCGTAGGTATTGTGCATTTTTCTATGAAACAGCTGTTTAAAAAAAAAGACAATAAATGTCTACGCTAGGGGGACTAGAATCATTTGCAGAGTTCATGGTTACAGTTTGTGCATCGGTAAAAAAAATATCCTGTTCATGAGCGTCGGAAGGGACTTTTTAAAAGAATGAACAAGCTAAGGTTTGCTTTTAAATATTGAATCGATTTGAATTACCCCACAAAAATAACAAAAATTATTGGCTTAGGGTTACATTTTAATAATTAATGTATTTATACACCTAATAACAACCCAACTCGATTAAATCAAGGCTGAGCAATTCAAATTAATAGCAAATAACTCGATCAAATATTTATACAAATGATCGCGTGCTGCCACACATTTTGAATGTTAATTAAATTTCAACTTTGCTTATGCAAATTATGTGGTTTCCAATGAGCCTCAACAATAGAAACTTGCGGTGCCCATATTCTGTACGGATATCCGAACGTAAACAATTAAGATAGGCTGAAAAGCGACGACGTTTCATAGCTGACAGCTTTTGGCGCGAAATGGAGCGTTTGACAGCTGTCATTTTGATAGTTTATAATCGGGCGCTAATATACCTAAACCTCACTTTTATTCCCACGAAAGAATAATATAATACGGACATGCCTATCAGAATCCCGGATCCAGGAATCGTTTGAAATTCCTGAGATTGATAAAAATGTTACCTGCATGCAATATGTAGGTAGAACTCGTTGTGAAAATGATAATTTTTCATAGAATACTTACTTACATACGTACTCATAGTTTCAAGACGGCTGGTCCTTGTTAAACTTCATTGTATTTTTTTTATATTAAAAAAATCGATTCTAATTAAACTTTAAATTTACAATGAAAGATTCTACGAGAACTGGTTTAGTAACAAGCCAGCAGCCTTAACTACATAAGGAATTGAAACAATTGTGATGTTATGTGCAGCACCATTTATTTTCGTACAAAAGCAAATTATTATTGTCAAATCTTACACAACAAATGAAAAACAAATGTTGTATTTCGTATTAAATACAATAAATCGATTCGATCACTAAGCTGTTAGATAGAAAAATCAATTTCGACTACTTCACAACATTGTACACATTATAATTTTTATTGATAATTCATTTGTTTTGAAAAAAATAAAGATACTAAATCAAAATAACCACTGCTGTTATTTTATTAAATTTGTTACATTTGATTTTACAAAATTGTTCAATCCCGGGAATTCAGGAAGGAATGTCGCTATTATTCTTTCGTGGGAAGTGCCCGATTATCCGATAACTGGTTAAAACACATGAATGTGTCCAACTTTGTTAGATTTTTTTAATAAGGGTCTTATTTTCCATATATTTCGTATACTTGATACCAATCATGATGCTCAGCAAAGCGTTAATGATTTTTTAGGCTACGTAGGTTTCTGAGTAGGTATCTCGAGAGCACTCTAAAAGAAAACTCGGGTACCTTTGCATCTCTAACACCTTCAAACAACTTATAGGAAGCAAAGCGACGATGCTGTTACGCGAAAATAAATATAATTCTGGAGCACAAACTTTCCTTTTCTATTCATGAAGCAAGTTAAAATATCACGGCCATTACAACTGATTGTTAAGAATATAACAAAATATTTAAACGGCTCACTCGAAAATTTACACTAAAATTTGAGTTTCTGTGGAAATTCCAGCACAAATACTGGTAATTTTGTAGCGGGCAATGGTTTTATGTAAAATGCATAGAAAAAAATCTTTGCTATTTAAAAAAAAGAGAAAATCTGTTGCCTGTGACGGTCTTTTAAACTCTATTGCTACAAATTTAAACTTTTTGTTAAGTATTATGTATGATCCAATCTATCACCGGAGTCCGGCTTGACGTCGACTTACGGGACACCCTGTATATGTATATTTATAATTACACAAAATTAGCTGGCATTCTCAGGAAGATTCAGAATCATTTTCTGTAACCTCCTCATAATCAAAAATAATTGCAAAAAAACTCGTCAGAATAATAAAATACTTAATAATAAAATGCTCATATGTACGAAATATTTCATTTTATTGTGAATTGAAAAAGTAACGAGATTCTAGAGCGATCGGTAGAGATTACTCGCTCTTTATTTACATTCCAGGAACATTGTTTACAGTTATCTTTTGCAAGAATATTATTTTACTAATCAATAATAGTCTAGTACTCGTAACAATCCGACAACTGTATCGAACGAAACCAAAATAATGCTTTGAATAATTTGGAAATTCTACTGAAAATTATTGTTTTGTTATGACCTCATAAACATGAATCTGTTATTCTATTCCCTATGTTTAATTGGAACTGTGAGTTCCGGCAACAGAGGACTAACATTTAATGAATATCACTAATCAGTCAAAGTTGGACAATGTATGATACGATTTATTGTTGTGAATTTTAACTATTACGCAAAAAAATATGATGATGTATAAATACTTTACAGGCATAATTAGCCCATAACGTACCCAATGCTGGGATAGAGGCCTCATCCCTATGAGAGGGAGTGGGCCGTAATACACCACGTGTGCTCAGTGTGGGTTGGTAAATGTCACATGTCTTTGAATTTTTTGGACATGCCGCTTTCCTCACAATGTATTCCTTCACCGTTTTTGCTTGTGGACCGGCCGAATGTGCTGTACACTGTGCCAAGGTTCCTGATGAGGCTGAGGGTGATGACCAGGTATGCGCTTGCGCTGCATGCTGATGGTCAGGACTTCCGTTCAGGTCGTGGTTGCTGGCTGGCTGTGTGAGTTGCGGGAGTGATGATGATGACGTCACGTTGAAGTAGTTGTACAAAGGCTGCGCTGACGTTCATCACGACGGGGTCACCAGTGAAGAGATATGAGGAACATGGTGTTAAGTTTACTCATGCTCCCAGAAAAGGGAGGATCCTCCGACAAGACGGATGTCGTATCTGGTGAGCAACTGCCCGACGATGGATGTCGGGAAGTTGTATATATGCTTATGATTATGTTATGTTGTATACGAATAAATATGTCTTTCAATATTTATTACCTCACACTATCATTTTTGTCATTGCCAAACTTATACGTACCTTATGTACTTATACTTTACATAATGCAAGAACATAATATTTTCTTGCATGACGTACAAAAATTTTATGAATCTTTTAATACGTTTTCAGATTTTGGATTCGATGCGTTTTTACGAAATTGAAATTCGATCGGAATCGTTACCGAGAATAGTGTTAATGCTGCCATTGTTTCTCTTTTGAGAGTATTTTATTGGAGAACGTTTCGATCCGAGTACGATAATACGTACGAATTGTGCTTGGATTCATTATAAATTGTATGCCGACTTTGTTCTTATGCGTCTCTTTTCGATAAATTTATTGGAGTGCATTTAAAAGAGGCTTAATGAGTGTTCGTCCGGCGGATCGGTAATTAATATTGCTGATTGGCTGATCTTCATACCATGTAGTTGTCTTATAAATTGTACGGTTACATGTAATCCAATGGTCCCAATGGTATGTGGCCCTGACATCAAGCAAAGGACTAATTGAATTTTGTTAATTGTTTAAATAAGAGGCTTTTGGCTACTTTGTGCGTGTATATTTTGTCATTTTATTTTTGTAAAGTGCGTTTTGTTTGTGCAGAATTAACAACTTTTGTTTCTACTTCTTTCTAAAAAGGTGATGAAGATAAGTATCAGAACTTAAATTAATCGAAATGTTAATTCTTTGAAAAATACCAATAGTACTACGATTTTGTTTAATTCAGGTGTTAATGAGATTTTTTTTGTTACGTTTTCACGCCAAAACGGCTGAACGGATTCAGATGAAATCTGGTAATCAGATAGACCAAGCCCTACTTTTCATCCTAGACTGTAGCACAGACGAGGGCGCGAGTAACGGCTAGTACGATTATAAATTATTTCAGAAAAAAAGGCTTAGAGACTATCTACTATTTAGTTGCATCCTCACCGAATTGCCATAAAAAAAACATTAGAAAGTGTATATTGGTTTTTGCCATCTTGGCTCAAAAGTTTCACAATCATTATAAAGACTTTTTATTTTAAATTATTACTAAGTAAAAGACAAAACACACGTACACTTTAATCCACACGTCCATGCTACTACAGATAAGAGTTCACCCACATTACGTGTCTAAACAAACATTCGATGACTGCAAAGACAATATAAATTGCAGCTTACCAACAGACCCACAGCCTATGTAACGTGAAAGTTTTATGGCCCACTCTTATTGGCCAAGAAACGGCTTTATTGCGCTTTTGATACGGATCTTAGGACCTATTCTGATCAGCGAATTTCCCAAGGACTTTTAGGATAATAACAAACCGATGTTAGTAAAAGTGAAATCGTTCTGTGTTTTTTTTTTAAATTCAGTCGTGATAGCGTGTTCCGTAGCAGTGCGTTGCTACGAATCAACATACAGGCGAACTTCTATTCTTAAAGGAGGAGCGCCAGGGTAAGCCTAGTTAAACTTTAATGTAGCGTCAAGTTTAACTAGGTTTTTTTTGCAATTTGGAAATCAGGGTTAGGTTGTAAACATAAATATCACGCCTGTAATCCAAGAAGGGTTAGGTTGAGGTGTACCTATATTACACCCACTTTCGCCAGTTATGCTAAAGTCCCATGTAATAGGGAGCGAGCTTATTGCTATCAACCGGGCACATATCCTTGGGAACCTAATGCTCAGCAGTAGCTCTGCGGCTACTAGAACAACGAGGTAGTTAGGTTGTATGTTGATTATAGTATGATTCGCGACCAAAACACATATATTTATATATATATATATTTTAAGAATTGTATTCATTAGAATCAGTAACAGTAGTACAATAAGTAACTCTCTAAGTTAGTTTTCCTCAAATGTCCTGATTTCATGAAAAAGTCATTCATTGGGATAACTTGGATTCAAAGAATAATATTGATGACTTTAATGATTATAATTCTGTAAATACATCCTTGTTACGGTCGCGAATCGCACTTTTTATCAACACAAAAATAAATATGATATAGCAAAATTCAAATCAAAGACACACTGGCGCTTTCTCATTTACTAGATAGAGCATTCTGCTGAGCTAACTCATGCTTCTTCCTTCTTTTTCTCTTAAATGTTATTCTTTCCTTCTTATATTCTTATCGAAACCGATGAAGGATGTCATAACATAAACACAGGAACTGAATTTTAAAAGTGTTTATATTACAATATAATAAGATCTCAAATAAATAACGACTACTTTCCTGTCATTGTGTTCGATAAGAAAACCACGTTGGAATGTTGGCGCATTTGCCAAACAGTGACCAATGCAAACCAACTTTATCCAAGCTTGTTATTTTATTCATGCCAGCAAGATAATATGTGTACTCGAACTCTCTGTATTTGCTTCTCTATTTATTACCTGTGCGAATAACCAGTGCCCCGGTTCGGGCACTTCGGTTCAACAAATTGTTTATTAAGATTTGAATTTATAATTAGATTATTTTAAACACCGGCCCACATTTTCAGGTGGTTTATATTTACTACTTAAAGGAATGGATAGGAGTTATGCCTGCTATCATTTATATCAATATGGACAATGCTTTTACCTACAGGAGGAGGTTATCTTTGACCAGCAGTTATACCGATAGAGTAGGAATCCCTCGTCCTGAATAAAGGAGTTTATGGGGACCAGCAGCGTCTTCTTTGCTAAAACAGCTATCACCAATCCGTCTGTTAAGAAACATACAGCAGCATAATATCAAGCTTGTGGACCCTGAGAGGTGAGGTATAGGTATACCACTGCATACCACATTTCTCCGGTTACTCTGCACTGTAAAGAGTTCAATTCAACAAACTCTTGCGTTTAGTGCCAATTGCTGTAAGTAATACAATCACATTTAGGAACAATTTCCTTTATTAGTTACGTGATATTCCAACGTTTTATTTTTCTAATCATGTAAGTTTGCCTAGAAAAGGCAAGCTGATATGGTTAGAAAAATAAAACAACAACTAAAGAACAAACATTTTATTGTAAAAATGTTTCCAACTATAAATAATGCTATAATTTCTAAACTGAATCCGACGTTAACAAGGATTAAGTTAGTAATTTGTCTGAAACTGTCACTTTCACCGCGTTCTAGTTAACAACGGTACGTATAAATGTGGTTTAAAACACTAAGAGTGAATAATTAACTTGATTCCGCATTGAGTGGCGTCGGTTGCACGTTTTCGGAGTCGTGATTTCGAGAATTAAAATCTGTTTATAACGAGGAAAATGTGTGTTGTGTGTGTAAGAATGATAAGGTTGATAAAAAAGAAGAAAATAAGCCCAAACTGCTGCATAATAACTATTAGAATAATGCTTTGATAGGCTCAGCGCCCAAGCGATTTCTAATGCTAACTTTCTGCTCTAATAAACATCGAAGCGTCCATGTAAACTGGCTATTGGAATTAAATTCGAAATATCATAAGAGTGCCATACGTATATACCTGCCCTAAGATTCAGATGAAAGCGAGCAATCTACACCATGTAGACGTATTCGCTAATAACTCATTTCACCGTGTGAGAGCTGGATTTGTTTGAATGATGAAATGCTCAAAATACATAGACGGGACTGTACTAACAATGCTGGTGTTCAAACAAACGAACCGAAATAATTTCATATTGTTGTCCGTGTAAAAATAATTTTATGACCCAAATAACATTTAAAACGAAACATAAAATTAACCTCTTAACTGCGGCCCAAATTTAGCATATTTTGAATATATTTATGATTTTGATTTTGTTGTAAATGTTTTTTACAAATACAAACCTGGTAATTCATTCAAAAGCATTCAACAGGTTTTTTTATTTTATTACAATTTATGAACCAGGTACCTTAGGGTACTTTATGTCCGGTGTGGGCGCGTTCTTTGAGGCGTCGACCAGCCCGCCGGTTGAACGCGTCCCAGAGGGTCATGGCCGTCCGGCTGGTCCGGGGATACCGCACGGTTTCCTGCGAGGCGGCGAGCCTCCTTGCCGGATTGCCGCCATGGGATCTGGAGGCAAAAGGCCTCGCGCACGTATGGGAGTGGCGCGAGGAGGCAAAACGCCGGGGTGTAACTCCGCTGCCGCGAGAAATCACGGTACAGCGGACAGAGCTCCGGCGGGATCTCATGGCGACATGGAGGGTGCGATTGTCGCAACCCAGTGCTGGGCACGCCACAGTAGCGGCGGTAAGTCCCCTCTTTGAGGAGTGGTTGGAGAGGCGCCACGGCGTCCTCACCTTCCGCCTGACACAGGTCCTCACCGGACACGGTTGTTTCGGGAGGTTCCTGTTTCGCATAAGGCGGGAGGAAACGCCCGGGTGTCACCATTGTGTGGATCGCCCGGAGGACACGGTGGAGCATACGGTGGAGGTATGCCCAGCTTGGGCGGAGCACCGCAGTGTCCTCGCGGAGGCGATTGGCGGCGGCGATCTCTCGCGTCCGGCCCTGGTCCAGGCCATGGTACGGAGCGAGAGGGAATGGAAAGCCGTCACCTCCTTCTGCGAAGCAGTATTGCTCGCGAAGGAGGAGGAGGAGCGGGTGAGGGAGAGAGCATTGCGCCCTCACGCCCCCACTAGCCGCCGCAGGAGACGCCCTGGGCGTCGGGAGTCGCCTGCAGGTTCCCGGCCACCGTAGGCGCGGGCTTGCGGATGGCGAGCAATGGGTAGCTCGCCGTCCGGTAAGGACCAGGCCCGGGTTGTGTTCCACGCGCGCCTCAAAGAGATGTCAGCACAAAGTGACGGGGTCCGATAGGGCCGATGCCTCAGGGTCGCGGGTAATTCCACAGAGAAAACCGTGGCCCTAGCACAGGCAACTGAAGGAACACGGGTGGGTTTTAGTCAGTAAAAGTCTGACACGCCCTCCCGCTCCACCCAGAGCGGGAGAAGTCATTTGATGATTTCCCACCCAAAAAAAAAAAAAAAAGGGTACTTTATGTAATTCCATGAAAGTCGTTATTATTCCGTTTCAAGTAGGCCGCGGTCGTTACCACTGGGCGGCTCTGCTCTCAAAAAAGTGAATGAAAACATCTTGAGGAAACCGGCATGTTCTAGAACATAAACTCGAAGACGTGACATCTACCAACCCGCACTGGGCCGGCGTGGTGGATTATGGCTCACTCCGTCTCACCGAGCGGAAGCCTGTGTCCCAGCAGCGGGAACATTATAGGCTGATTATGATTATGGAGTAGTCAGTATACAATTGAAAGGACCAATGACTAACGTAATGACGCTCTTTTGTTCTTCCGCCGTGACAATGAGGGCTTTTTTTTTTTTTTTTTTGGGTGGGAAATCATCAAATGACTTCTCCCGCTCTGGGTGGAGCGGGAGGGCGTGTCAGACTTTTACTGACTAAAACCCACCCGTGTTCCTTCAGTTGCCTGTGCCAGGGCCACGGTTTTCTCTGTAGAATAACCCGCGACCCTGATGCGTCGGCCCTATCGGATCCCGTCACTTTATGCTGACATCTCTTTGAGGCGCGCGTGGGACAAAACGCGCCGTCGACCCGGGCCTGGTCCTTACCGGACGGCGAGCTACCCATTGCTCGCCGTCCGCAAGCCCGCGCCTACGGTGGCCGGGAATCTGGAGGCGACTCCCGACGCCCAGGGCGTCTCCTGCAGCGGCTAGTGGGGGCGTGAGGGCGCAAGGCTCTCTCCCTCACCCGCTCCGCCTCCTCCTTCGCGAGCATTACTGCTTCGCAGAAGGAGGTGATGGCTTTCCATTCCCTCTCGCTCCGTACCATGGCCTGGACCAGGGCCGGATACGAGAGATCGCCGCCGCCAATCGCCTCCGTGAGGACACTGCGGTGCTCCGCCCAAGCTGGGCATACTTCCACCGTATGGTCCACCGTGTCCTCCGGGCGATCCACACAATGGTGACACCCGGGCGTTTCCTCCCGCCTTATGCGAAACAGGAACCTCCCGAAACAACCGTATCCGGTGAGGACCTGTGTCAGGCGGAAGGTGAGGACGCCGTGTCGCCTCTCCAACCACACCTCAAAGAGGGGACTTACCGCCGCTATTGTGGCGTGCCCAATGACAATGAGGGCTGAAGCCTATTCTAGCATTCTTTATCATAAAACTAATCAAAATGTTTCAATTAACATTCTCACAGAAATCTTATTTTCATTACGTCGCTACTATAGAAAAATCTTAATTAATTATTTCATTTGAAATACTTAGCGAATCGATAATTTGAAAGCGGCTTTTGTTAGAAGAATAAACTTGTTCAAATAAAATCTCTTTCATATCTGTCGACATAAAAGGCGAAATCCTCTCGAATTAATTTCTATAGTCGATAAAATTGGTCGCAATGCGAGCGTGAAGCGATAATTGCACATAACTATAATAGCGTGTGGCGATTATTTATTTATGAAATAAAAATATAGGTAGGCATAGGTATACTGCGGCTATATACAAACAATATTCAATATAGTCTTTGAATATTTTAAATTATTTTTCTTAAGGTTTTTCAGGGCGGTTCAATTTAATTTAACTTTTGAAATGTTTAACGTTAGACTTATATGATCACATTCTCCCTAAGTATGTACCTTCACTAAGCTGAGACTCTAAACATTTTGTTAGTACTTATTTCATCATCATCATTTCTAATTTATGTAACAAAAAAAGACTAAATCCTACACGCAGTACAGCCAGTGGTATCGGCCCTGACTTACGAGTGAGTTTTAAGACGTGAGTTCGAACCCAGACATGCACTTTACTTTGTGTATATAATTTAATCACCACTGCTCTCAAAACAGTGAAAAAAAACATCGTGAGGAAACCGGGATGTCCAAGAATCAAAAATTCGAAGACATGTGTCATCCACAAACTAGCATGGGTTTTGGCCCACTCCCTCTCACTGAGAGGAGGTATTGGTCCCAGTTGTGGGAAAATTATATTATGCTGATTATACACATGTACCACATTTTCATCGGTCTATTTACAATTCCGCTAACTTGGCTAACTTGGACTAAAACTAATTCAAAATATACTGTTCTAAAAAGTCCACTTAAGGAAATTGAAAGTGATGTCGTGTAAAAATAAATCTGTGGAAATGCCAATTAGTCTGAGTGAGAAGTATTCTTTTCAATTCTACTGACAATATTCCAAAATGATGCGAACACTTTATTAAAATAAGCTTTTACGTCGCCATGATGTTTTTTTACTTTTTCGTTAATTGGATTATTGGATGATCATCTCAAGCACTCAAAGTTCCTCGTGATCAGGACAAAAAATTAAAGCTAGCAACAGTGAAAAAGATACAAGTTTCTGTGAAGATATTTTTTACACCCATGTTACTTTTACGTAAAAAATATACCGAGGGCTAATGATTTTACAAGTACTAAAATTTTATTATAAATTTTCCTGAAATTCCTAAAAATAAACTCGAAGCACCACTTTGTATCGCTTTATTTTCTAAGATAATTTTCTAACACAAATGCCATCAATTCTTTGGTATTGTTCGTCGAATCGTTGAGCTCCTTATGTTTTGAGTTGAGCTGTACGATTACTGACAAATGCGTGCACTGACTGGACAGGTCCACTCAATCTGTGTGGTTCTTTCCTCAAAAGACCATTTCAGACATCAATCCACATGGTCTTAACATGATCTGACCAAGATTATGTCTGGACTTTAAAAGAGACTGTGACCTCTGAGTTTGTTTCGGCTTTTCTTCTCAGAGTAGTCAGATAGGAAACGCCGACCTCATCTAGTTTAAAAAAAAATGTTTGACGTGTAAAAGTGTTTGTACAAACCCACTTACAGAAATAAAAATCATTTATCATTTATCATTTAATTGCAGTAACACCATTAAAATACAAATTGAAACATTATTAATTGATACTTCAGCATCTTCGTCCCAAAACAAACCAAAACCTTTTACCAAAAATCATTTTCAAAATGAAATAAATTGATCTGTTTTGAAACAACCAACCTTCGTCACACAAAAATAATAACAGTTTGTAAACAATATCGTGCAGATGACGAATTGGCACAAATAAACATAGTTTTGGAGTACGTGACTGTTGGACAAAGCATACTTTTGCACAATAAGTATCGCGCCACAATTTTAAAAGATTCCACATTTTTTTAGGTCGACGTTAACTTTTGCCTTGGATTCTTATTCATGAGTTATAGTTCTTATTTCTAAGAAATGCCCAAAATCGTTTACCATTAAATTTTATTAATAATTTGTTGGGAGCGCATAAAAAAATATTTAATATAATTATATCAATGAACTGAAAAGCTTCACTAACACGAGTCTTGAATAAGTTACACACAACTTAATTTAAACTCTTGTTTGATGAACAACTGAAATGTTATAAAACTATGCATGGTGGCAGCATCGTCGCACAACAGAATAGAATTGATAACAGACCTAAAATTACTACGCCAGGGTGTTTAGAATCGTGTATTGAATCCATGGTTACAAATTTCGCGTCAATGTCCCTCCCAGCCTATATAATTGAGTACGTTTCCAATGAAATTCGTTGCTTGTTGTTTAATTTTTTCTATCTAGTGTGTAATATCTTTCAGTGTGTCTTCCAAGTTCCAAGCCCAGAGGTAATTGACCGAACTTTAACCGTCGGTTGGAAGTATGTGAACTTTAAGTTACTACTTTGATGCAATTTGCAAGTTAATGCATCCATATTGTTTTATTGGCAAATAAAATGGGTGTAAAATGACATAGCAAAGTAACCTTTATGTTTATTTTAGTTTGTTATTTAGTGCCTTCGAACAAGGAAATGAGAAACTTACAAACGACATATCTTGGAATTATGTTAAAGTTCATAAGTTCGTTCGTTCGTTCGTAGTTCGTTTAATGTTACTCAACAAGTTATTTGTTGTAGTTTTTGAAACTGAACATCCACGAAACTCAATTCAAATGTAAAATACACAAACGCCTGCGTTTTGGATAATATTATAAACGTGCTTACATAAATAAACGTAAGTAAACACAACAGAAGGAAACGCTACCAATAATCTTATTAAAATAAACAATCGTGAAAGCGGCTTATTAAAGGCTTATTTACATGAAGAATTTTTATCGCCTCGAATAGTTGATAATCAAAAGGAGATAAACTCATGTAAACAATACGTGCAATATTTGCATGTAAAGAGACGAGAGTCGCCTCGTTTTTAAAATTGTCGAGTATCAGCTACAATTTTATCTGCAAAAAAATTGCCTTAAGAGTGAATCATAATCGTGAGCAATTCTTTTTTCTCGCTTAGGTATATGTAAGTAAATACATGAGTCATAATGGCAACCATCCTATGAACGCATGGACATTCTCGCTTCTCGACGAGCCAGAAACTCTCTTTGAGTACGTGAGCCATAACACCCAAAGATTTGGCGCAGAAATGTACGTCCTGAAACATTAAATAAGTTTATCCACTTCTAATTATTAAGTTTGTTTGAAATATCGTTAACATAGCAACATAAACTTTTGTTAATGAATGTTGGCGAAGAGACACATAGTAATTATACTTCAGAATGTTGAACTGTTTGAATTGTTCTGTATACTTTGGTTTTCGACTAAGATTAATATAAATCTTCTGTCTTTCAGCTATGGAATGTAGACAGGAAAGCAGTTTAATCAAACGGGTTTAATTATTATTTGATTTTCTTTTGTTTTAAATGATCTGAGAGTTTAATTCTGGTTTTAAAATGGAAAAGGGGTGTTGTTAATCATTACAGATTTCTTAACTCTTGGTAATGGTATGTGATACATTAGTTGACATCACGTGGGGCGGCTAAAAGGACTTGCAATAACATTTTTGCGATCGCGGAAAAACATTGAAAATTAAAAAATCTGATGTGATAATAAATTTGTTTTGAAATTGATGGATGGTGGTTACTGTAATGAGCAATCTAGCAGCAGTTTTTGGTAACCAGTCTGTGAAGCAGCAGCAAATCAGGCAATTTGTATGAATTAAATACAATAAATCAGCAATATAAAAGTTAAATTGTTTTGTCACAAACGACCTGTTTGCCCTTAACTAGGAAGAATTTAGGCTGGTCTACAAATATTTAAGAAAGTAGATAGAAATAATTTTATAAAATTGTTAACAATTTTTTTGAATTAGTACGAACTCTGGTCCTCCGTAAACATAAATGGTTTATATTCCCGATTTTTTTTAAGTCCACTGTTATTCAAATGTATTCCTTAGGGGAAAATAAAAAGTGAGTTTTATTAAAAAAGTTCTAACGCGCGAACAAACGCAAAGGTGGGGTTAAACCAAACAAACAAATAACTGGAGCAAGAGCGCGAACATTTGTTTCTTAATATTTAATTATTAATACAATATGCACAGTAAAAATAAAACTGTACAAAGGCGGACTTAATATCTGAGACATTTTCTACCAGTCCAGGTCCAGTCTTAAAGAAATATTCTGCACATTTTTAATTATTCTGCACAAACAAAACGCACATTGTAAAAAACAAAAACACGAATTGCACACATACAAAGTAGCCAAAGGCCTCGTATTCAGAATTTAAAATAAATTAAGTTTTTGTCCATTGCCTGATGTCACTCAGCACCAAAGACAATACACATTGCTCTCTGTGTGTTGCGACATTGGCAAATGACATTAACACAAACAATCCAAACAAAAACAAGATTGCGAAGTAAAAGAGTTTCTACTTTTCTTAACAACAGTAATAAGAACAATAATTATGCTGTGCGTCGCATCTGTGCAGGAACAGGTCGTTGCTCAGCAAAATGCTGTGACTTCGGACCAACTTATCGTCAACAGCGCTGATGTTCAGCAACTACCTCTCGAATGACGTACTGACGTTATGTGGTGTGTGTGGCATGTCCTGTTCGTTTGGTGTAAACATCAATGATTTCATCGGCTATAACGCCATTTAAAAAAGGGGAACATCTAAACTAGAATTCGTGCAGACTACAAAATGAGGCAACCGAATGCTCAGTCGCGAAAAGAACACGTGCGAGCCCCCAAACATCAAAATCAAAACAGCATAAAATCGATGCATTCCTTGAAAAGGATTTGATTATTGACCTGAAAATTTGTTGTTTTAGAGAGTAACGTTAACATCAAGCAAACTAGCATTTTAAGAGCAGGGCGACGTCTGAATTGTCCATACAAACGTAATACCGAAACCATTTGCAAATTTAGTATATTTCCACCACATTATGCTTATATTCGGATTATAACAGTATTTATCTAGGTTCCTACATCTTTTTTTTGCAAAATACTTATCTATAATGCACTCACACTCACAATCGCACTTTTTTACAGCGTAAATGACATGTTTTCTTATCGTTTTTTCTGTACTATAAACAACAATATCTGTAATGTTGTTGTATTAGAAACATAGCTTATATTATCTTGTTGCAAAAAGTTGAAAAAAAAAAGAAAAAAGATTAAGTTTCCATTCATTATTTTTGGTATTACGGAACACATCAAAATTTATTTAAATTTTTCAATAGTGGTGCTATCGCGTCAAGCAAATGTCAATGTGTGCGTGGTCGTACTGCTCAGGGTAGTAGATGTGTATCGCTCGCACAAGCACACACATAACCGATTTACCGCAACGTTTTGGCCGCGCACCGGGGTTTTCCGTGTTTATTGTCAGTGTTAGACGATTACTTTATTGTTATTATGGTATTTATTTGCATAATGGTATTGTAATATTTTTGACACTATTGACTTATAAATGCTGTGAACTTGGATTTAGATGAGCCTTATATTTAGTAGCGAGTAACCTAGCCATTGATACATCAACAGAAATTTTATTTCATTTTATTTCGTAGCGTCGTCATCGCTTACTCGCGCGATGATCGCGCAATCGCGTTCTATTAGGACGGTGCCTAAGACCACGCGCGATGACGATGTATAAGTACCATAAGTAGTACCTTATATAATTTATTCAAGAACACCAACAGCATATAGGTGCTTTTATTGATTTTCTCTACAAGGCCTAGATGTCGAAATATTCTTATAATTATGTTGAGATACCGGCATTATAAAGAAATTTCCAAAAAAACGCATTATTATTCTGTAGATTTACAAACGATTCCCCAAAGTCGTCATCAAAAACAACGCAAATCATGAACATACCTAATTACTAATAGATAGAAATATCTTCAGAGTCGTTACGAATTAATGGAAGGTACAGTTAGTACAGTACAGCTCATAGTAGCTATATATCTACTCACACAGTCACACACACAGTCGGCCCCTTAAGGTGAGTTTGCAAAGATAAAGCAATAAAAACTATGCTTTAAAATAAATTGCCGATATTATGAGTTGCGCACCATTAGAAAGAAAGAAAGAAATTAAATTTATCTGACCCAAGTTAATGCACACAATATTCACACAAAACAATACAAAACAGAAGAAAATAGTATTGTGTGCCTCACGGCTGCGCCAACAGTTCAACATAAATGCCAGACAACTAAGTATCTGACGCTGGTTTCCAACTTGATCGAACGAGGACGTCTTATGGAAAAGTGAAACAGAAAATAGAATCATTAACCGCTACTTTTAGGCTTGAAAGATCTAAATCTCAGTTGCAGCGTCCATGTGCAGGAGCAGAAGAAATGTACACCACAACGTCTTTACGAATAAGCAGTCAGCTCCGTTAATGTATTAGCAATTATTCTTTCTGTCCGTTTTATAAATATTACCACCAATACCGCCTTTTTCGAACAGAAAATAAGAAGGAAAGAAAGTCATACATAACAAAACACACTCATACGACTTAAATTCCCAAATTAGACTCCATGACACTACAATTACATGTTCACAAAAAATCGCTAATATCTGTAATAACTTCTCTATTGATCAGATTCAACAATCACCTCAACTGTCATTTGAAACTAGTAATATTCCTAAAAACCTTAACACAATATATAAACATTGAGTTAAGGCACCAGTTTTACCCCAAGGTGTAATTAAATCAAATCGCAATAAAATCTATAAAAAACCAAAATATCATTGTTTATGATGGCATAGCAACGAAAGTCGAACAATAAAGCTGTACCTCTTAACCTTATTATTAATAGCTCTGGTGTGTTCCCTGATAGCTTAAAACTGTTATACATAGTTAAACCAATTTACAAGAAGAATACAAAATAGAAGAAATAGCCAATAACAGACCAGTAGCCTTAAGCCGGTATTGTCCAAAATATTAGAGAACAACTACTGCTACTGCTACTACTAATAGATACAAATTACTTAACAATTTCTTAAATAAATATGACATTTTGTGAAATGAACAAAAAGGTTTTAGGAAAAACAAAAGCAATAATACAGCTTTTTTCAAGTTATTCAATATTATCATGAAATTGAAACGTACATAGCAATGTATTTATTTGCGCTATTTTCACAGATATAGCGAAAGCTATTGATTGCGTCGATCACGACATTTTAGTGAACAAATTCAGCGTTTATGGAATAAAGGGAAATGTACTGAAACTTATTAAATCATACCTAAGCGACCGTAAACAGTACATGGAAATATTTTTCAAACCCTACACTAGCCAAAAGCAAATCAACGACATGATGGTCCATAACTATCGTATCGGCAGAACAGCAAACTTTTGCTCAAAACTAAATGTTCGCTCGGCAGTGAAAACACGGCTTTAGAATATTCCATATAATCTGCGCAAACAGTAACCAAACCATGAACGAATACTCTGTACAATTATCGAGAGGGACAAGAATAAGCATTCGATCATTTGAACCGACCTTGAGAGTTCAACGGATTTCAGTCAATATGGTCCTTAATTCTTAATGTTAATCTATAGTCTGAAAAACCTAATAATTTTGACTTTAATGGTTATTGAAAACTGTTCAATATGGAGTTGGTTTTGATTACCATTGGCAAAGTCATATGTCTGGGCCATAATTTTGAACTGAGAGCCGATAACATGTTATTAAACCCATTAATTGTTGAACTGAAATTGTTTGAAAACTCATAAAGTGTCTGCAGTTTTACATTTGAAAGAAGTCTTTTTTAAACATTAATTCCGAATTTCGCCATTATACTGAACGCGATTAGTATATCAAAACCGCGTTCAAGAGCTCTCAGTCTCAATATTCCACAACAATGATAAGACTGACAGCTCTTGAACGCGGTATAAATTTAATAATAATAAACATTATTATTTTATTATTTTTGTTATGTCTGCCTTTCAAAATGGATAAAAAAATTATTTCTCTGTCATTGTGCCGATTGTCTCATCGGCCAATGGCCGGATCGCCGAAAGCCTCAATCAACAACTCTCGAGGCTTTCGGCAGGGCCTGATTCAGAAGGCAGTACTCCTCGATACGGCTCGCATCATGAGGAGGTTCCTGTCTCTGAAGCCCTAACCACCGGTAGCTTGGACCCTGCTACCGATACCGGCGGACCACTTTTTCAAAGTTTTTTTTTGTTGTTTTAAAAAAATATTTAAAAAAATATTTTGTTGTAGCAAAATAAGGATGCAAATAAATAAACGAAATAACAGTAATGGCAACACCATGTCCACAAAACGTCTGTATTTCTAATTTTGCGGAACAGAAAGCGGTACTTCTGGACACGGCTTGCATTGTCTGGAGGTTCCTCTCTCTGGAGCCCTGACGGCCGGACCTTGCTTGGACCTTGTTCCGATACCGATGGACTCGGTACTCGGATAATCGGCTGAATAAGTGTTTGTGCTAAATAAATTGTAGTTTTCAAGGGCAGGAGACGTATAAGACATTTCAGCGAATGAAAGAAGTAATGCACCTTTCGACTGACCTCATTGATCTTAGCACGCCAAGAGTGATTGGAGTCAATAACTACACCCAGATCTTTAGCGGTTTCGGTATAGTCAATGCTAACACCATCGAGATATAAAGGCATCAGAGATGTAACATCAACCGCATTGCGAACGAATCTGCTACCTATGATCATGGCCTGGGATTTAGTTGGGTTAATTTGCAAACCAAAAGACTTAACCCAAACGTTTATGCAAGCCAGGTCATGATTCATTGCAGCAAGCGCAGAACCCGTGCAGCCACAGTAAAATGTCGGTAAAGCTACAAGTCAACTACGTAGAGATGAAAATAAAGGAGATTACTCTGGTAACAAAGTTTATGAAAATTGAAAATAGAAGAGGAGAAAGAACGGTAACCTGAGGAACACCCTCAGTGAGGCTACACCAATCAGAGAAGGACTCCTCCAGGCAAACACATTGAAAGCGTCTCCGAAGATAAGAAATGAACGAGGCTAAATCAGAAGAAGAGAAATTCATAGATTTGAGGATACCTAGTAAAATGTTGAAATCCACTGAGTTGAAGGCAAAAGTCAAGCAATAAAAGCATAGTAAGGGACTTATTCTCTTTGACTCGTCGGATAGGGGCATGCAGATCGTATAAGTCGACAACGGTCGCAATAAAACAATTTACCTTGTCGCCGATGTCATCGTTCTCAACCAGAGAGGTCCAGTCGAGATCGCCGGCATCGCACTGCAAAGCCTCCAGATCTATGCCCTTATAGTTACGGAGATTTCAAAATTGAGACTTACGCTTGGAAACACACCGATATGATACGAAAACTAATTGAGGTCGTGGTAAGAAAAGGTTGCCGTCAGTTGACCATGGTAAGAAACATTACTAGGAGAGGAGACAATCATTAGACCTGGAAAAGAGGGCGAACAATTAGGGAAATATTGAGTCGGAGAAAGAGGCAAAACTTGGAGATTGAAAGAAGGCAAAACTTGGAGATTGAAAGAAGGCAAGAGTGAAAGGTCTTTAAGGTAGCGAGTGTTTTTTTTATATGTTTATTTATATATATTGCATGCACATTTAGACTTCACATTATTCCGGATGACACACATAATAAAATTATTACATTTAACTGTTAAGCGGTCTATGGATTGTGTGCGAACTTTTTGTGGCAAGGCAGATATAATAACATTACAGGAGACTTGGTTACTTCCACATGATATCCCACTGCTGGGCACAATACGTGACGATTATACATATATTGGCAAATCTTCAGTTGATAAGGCAAATGGATGTTTGAAAGGAAGACCTTATGGCGGATTGGCTATTCTATGGAGAAAGAAATCGTTTGTGTCCGTCACTCCCGTAGATTGCAGTAGTGATCGGTTAGCAGCGTGTAAAGTAGTGGTGAATAGCCATTGTGCGGTATTAATTGTATCTATATATAAGGTGTATCTATTCATCCATGAAATATTTGAAGAGGGGCATCTATAGGTCGAACAGAAGCTATAGAAATGTTTTTTTTTTTATCTAAGCATCTAATAAAAAATTAATATATAACTTGACACATCAAAATACTGGCTCTTTCATATTTTGTAACGTCTATTACGCTAGTTTCTACGAAAATACTACGTAGAATCTACTTTCATTGAAGCGGGCGAGGTCATGGCGGCACGCTTAGATGTCGCGTGGCTTTTATGAATGATCAAAAGAGACCCGAGCCGTGGCGCCGGCGTCGCGCACCTGTGTAGCTTCAAATGCCTCACCCCCCTCCCACCGCGCCGCCCGCCGCCGTTTTCAGTCCTGCGCGAACCGCATGTGGCACTGCACGCGGCCTAACTAACGTGGAATGCATCGCGCTTCGCGCAACAAACGCAACAATGCCGAAATATTCCAACCAGGAGTACCAGAACATGGTGGACTGGTATAATGAGGGTGGACTTATTTTGCTGCACAAGCCGCCTTCCTAGGGATCCTAGGAGCTCTACAGCGGCAACGGGACTACGGGGTCTACATGCCCCCCGCTGTAGACGGAGGTAGGCCTGATCTTACGCCGTTGGACTTCCATGTGTGGGGTAGGGATATACCTGATTTATGGTAATGACGGCCAAACCATGTCTAGTGCGGAACAACAAAACGTGAATTGTGAACGCTTGTGTACACAGTGATGGCTAGAGATAGAGACATAATTAAAAGTGCAAGGTCACATTATTTAACGTGCAACTGCAGGGCGAATATGTACAGCAATTTCGGTGTAAATGGTGTAAATAAAATCTACGTCGTTATGAGGTAATTTTTTAAATTTTAAACACGTTTGCCTAATTATTGTTACAATAATTATTTGCATAACGTATGCAGTGGGATAACTGATTTTCGCGTAAAATATTCATGTTTCTACTAACAATATTGTTTACCTACAAAAAGATTGGTCAATAAAACGTCTAATCTAACCGTAATGCAGTTATTTTATAGTTACAAAAGTCTTTGTGGTTATTTTACGAAAAACATAGCCAGCTATTTATCCCTTTAACCACTGGGAGGCGAGAAATTGCGTGTACCTACAACAGTCCAGTCCACATCTGCCAATCTGGAACGAGTTTTGATAAAATAAACTCGCACTTGTTACAGTTTACATCTGTACAAATAGGTAGGTACACAACCTATCAATCAGCTGACAGATACGACTCGACGCACAATTCGTAATAATAACAATTCGCGTTGCGTCAGCTGTTTATTAGTTCTTACCTAGTTTACATCTAAGATATTGATAGAGAGTGTAACACTGTAGAATAAAAATATGTTTTAATCGCATCTAGGATCCTTTTCGTAAAAAAAAAGTAATGATTGAAACGTCTCGATACTCGCTCTTAAAAGTCGTGACCTCACAGAGGTCATCACGCCCGCACCTCGCCCCGCCGCATCTGCAGTTCATAGAGTAGGCCATAAAGGTTTTATGCAATATATCTCATGCAGTTTTCAATTATGATAATTCAGTAAAATAAAAAAATACATTTAGATAAAAAAAATATCGTTTCTATAGCTTATGTTCGACCTATAGATGTCCCTCTTCAAATATTTCGTGTATGAATAGATACACCTTATATACGCCTTGTTGAGTCCGGAGATAATCTTATCGAGTTCACGGAATGCTTGAGCGAAATATGTGCTATAATAGTCAGTAGTAGCGTAGAATCAGTGTTCGTACTCGGTGATTTTAATGCCCACCCCGGTGGTCTCTTCTATAATGAACTCATGAATTTTTGTAGGGAGCAAAGATGGGTATGTCCAGACGTGGAACGCCTAAGCCTTAACGCAGGTGACCATACGTTTATTAGTGATGTTCATGGCTCTTGTCGGTGGTTGGACCATTGTGTTAGTACGAGTATTGAGATGGTTTATAAAATTATATCTAATGTAATAATTCATTATAATGTATTTTGGTCTGTTCACTTGTAACTTTGTAATGTTCCGTATTTTATTTACATACTTATTTACATTAAATATTCCGCGGCAGACCCGAGAGGCTGGAGCCCTACACGGCACGGCACACCGTCCTATGCTGGCATGACGGGCGCACGTTCGCGTCACTGCTCTCAGCCGTGGCGCGACTTTACGCGTGTGACCGTCCCCACAGCCACGGTTGTCGCCGAAACAGTTTTTTTGACTCATTGTTTTCGTAACCCCATATTGGGTAAGTGTTGAACAATGTCGCTTTAATATTTTGCGTTTTAATTCCTATCTAGGTCATCTTAGGGCATGTGCCTACTTGCTAATTGTTCATTATTATTTTAAATTAATATGCCATAAGCTAAACTCTAATAAGCAACCTAATTGCCTCATTTGCGCCTTGCATATCGTTAATCATGTATTCTTTTTTCTACCTATCAAAATGTGCAAGTCACGTCGTGCTTCTCACAAAATTGTAAACTCCGTACTGATTGTGATAACCACACAGCACCATCATAGCGCACTAGTACATCTCGCTTTGCTTATGCTTGGGTGTCACAATAAGCGGAGATAACCCTTATGTCCATTTCGTGACACGCTGGACGTAGACCTATCCAACCCCTTTATTCAACTTTTATTACTCTAATATACTTTTTTTATGCTGACAATGTTTTGTGGTATTATTTCTCTCCCCACGAAAACCCTTTTCGTCACACACTTTCCTGTTGAAATAGAGTGCAATTATAATAATGTTGTAAGACATAGGAAAGTGACTTCAGATTATGTATGTAACAAAATAGTTTGGGGAAATATGACTCCTGAACAAGTTCAGCTGTATCATGAAATTTGCAATAATAGTCTTAAATGTATCGACTTTCCGCAAGAATTGCAGTTATGCGCTGATAAATATTGTAATGATTTAGAGAATCATAGAAGTAAGAATTAATATAATATAAAAGTATAATAAAAACACTACGTGAGGCGAGTATAGAGAGTTGTGATATTGTTGTGATATTGTTGCTCATCGTTGTTATTGAAATAAAAAATCTGTACCTGGCTGGAATAAGCTCATAAAGGAGGCTAAAAATATTTTTTACAATTGGGTCTGGCATGGGAAACCCTCATCTGGATGCATTTATGACGCTTTGTGTAAAAGTAGGAAAATTTTCAAATCACGACTTAAGTGGTGTCAAGACAACGCAGAACAAATTAAAATGGATACTTTGGCATGTCATTGTTCTAAAATCGACTTCTGGCAATATACTAATAAACTAATTAAAAAGCGGAATCGAACTGAATGCATTAACTCCGAAAGGGAGCCTCGTAACATTGCTAATATATTTAAATCTAATTTTAATGTAAGCCCACTTGTGTCGTCAGTAGCGACGCAATTCAGTCTCCAGCCAGATACGTCTACCATTATACAGAAAAGACCTAAAGATGTAAAGAGTATTATTGACTGTATGACTCGGGGTAGATCACCTGGGGGCCTAGACAAAATCCCTTTTCTGAAAGCGTTACCGCCAAAGGAAAACTCAAATTGTAGACAGACGCCAATGATATTTTGGCGTTTCCGCGACACGCTCCATGAGCGTGAGATCGAGCCCTGACGCCAACGCTAAGAAAAGTAAACGGTGATATTTTTGTTATGATTAGTTAACAGTGAGGATATGAGTCAGTAAACATACAGTTTGCTACTAACATTCTAATACGAGTTTATCTTTATAGGAACAACAAAAGTAAGAAAAAAGAAAGAAAGTAAGTTCCGATGCGGACGCGTTTGCATATTATTAATATCGATTAGCGCGGTTCAAGCTGTCGCTCGTAGTTTACTCGACATGAGTAATAACCTTGTGATGAATGAGCTGCTGGCGTTCCTGCAGCAGAAGCTGGATGTGATGGATGAAGTGTCCGCTGTCCAGATCTGCGCAACGAACTTCAGCGAGGATGACATCGCTGCTGCCAAGCTGATGTTGTTCAGTGTGCTGAACAAGCGCGACCAGATGGTGTCCCGCCGGCGTGACGGGACTAAGAGAAACCTGCAAGACATAATCACGCTGTTCAAGGAGACCGACCCTGACGACGTGCCAACGTTTGTGGCGAAGGAGCTGCACAAGCTTCCTCCAGTCACCTTCGACCACGTCGATGTAACGAGCCTTTTGAAGGTCATTGTCCTTCTGAAGGCCCGCCTCGCGGATATGATATCGACTTTAGATGCATCCCAAAACACCGTCGCCGATTTGCGTAAAGAAGTTGGCGAGTTGCACAACAGTGTGACGGAAATTAGGTCATCAGCCGATGCGTCTAATGTAAACACGTTTCGCGGAGCCGGCCTCGAAATATCGTCGTCAAAGTCCGCGTCAGCAGTTTCATCGCCTGCGCATACGTCGATTGCTGAGCTTGCAGTGCGCCCCGTCCGCGCGTCCTGCAGCCCCGCGCCCCTCATCGCGGCTCCACCGAGCAGCGCCGCCCGAGCCCCTCGTCCAGTCCCGCTGCCACTGTCTGCAGCCCCGGCGAAACCCCTTCGAAAGGATTACGCTAGCGTCACCGCCAGTGCCCCTGGCGCTCCAAACACAAAGTCTATGCCAGAAAAGGCACCGAAAAGAGGTAATAATGATGAGGGTTTTGTGACGGTGCAAAAAAGGAAGCACCGATCGCAAAATAACAAGAACTGCTACGGCAAAGCACCTACGGGTCCCGAAGTAGGCCTGCGTGCCGCAAAGCCGAACACTCCGGTGTACATCTCCCGCCTGCACTACACTACTAAGGCGGAGGACATCATTGAGTACGTGCGCCAGAAGATAAGGTACATGCCGAGGGTGCAGTTACTGGAGTCGTGCCGCAAGGTCAATTTTAAGGCGTTCGTGATGCGCGTACCGAATTGTTACCTGCCCCTTGTCATGGTAGAAGGCTTTTGGCCGCAGGATGTGGTGTTCCGTCGCTTCCGCAGACAAGTACCACAAGACAGCACAAAGTCTACCTAGTGCCAAGTGAAGTGCTACTAACATAGTCTTAAGTATTTTTCATTAACACAAGTTTTGTATTAGGTAAATATATGTATGTTTAGGTTAAGGTATTTATCTATGGGCCTGTGTCGCCTGAAAAAAAATGGATTATTATTATATTATTATTATTATTTCCTTTATTACATTGAACAAACTTATAAATTACATTTTTAAATATTTTTAAAAAATTCTGAAAAAAAAAACATTTAAAAATATAAAAATAGTATCCCACCGGTATCGGGAACAGGGTCCAAGCTACCGGCGGTCAGGGCTTCAGAGAGAGGAACCTCCTGACAATGCGAGCCGTGTCCAGAAGTACCGCTTTCTGAATCAAGCCCTTGATCCAGCTGCCCAACGAGAGCCTCCTCAGGTGTTTGTCAAGGCTCTTGGCTATCAAGCCATTGGCTGTCATGACTATCGGCACAATGATTGCTGAGTCCACATCCCACATGTCGACAACCTCGCGAGCCAAATCAAGGTAAAAGCCGAGAAAGATAAAGAAATCAAGTGATTTCTTTATCTTTCTCGGCTTTTACGAGGTTACCGTCATGCGGGACCGTTATGTAGAGCCGTAGAGCGGCGCACAATGATTGTTGATCATTGTACGCCGCTCTACTCGATCCACCACCACTATATCAGGCTTATTGGCAACAATAGTCCTGTCAGTGATGATGGATCGATCCCAGTACAATGTGATATTTCCATTTTCGAGAACTGGGTCGGGCACGTACCTGTAGTACGGCACTTCCGATTCCACAAGGCTGTATTTCAGAGCATGTTGCTGATGGATAATCCTAGCTACAAGGTTGTGTCTATGCAAGTACTCTTCGTTCGACGAGAACACCCGGAGATAATGTGTCTTATTGATTCCCCAGGACGGTGACATGTCAACCGTGCCGTCTTTCATAATAAATCTCCGGTAATTGTTCGTCATCATAACTTCGTCCATAATTGCACAAATAAAACCTTCGGTTTCTCCAAAGAGGTCACCGAAACGCAACCAGGTCACGAATGCTAGAAGATCTACATCGGGTCCATGTAAAGCCCGGAAAAAGCGTCCGTGAAGCTCCTTACTCTGCCATACTTCCATGCGATCATTGGTGTCAAGCACTATAGGTTTGCGCCAGTTCTCTTTGGCCAAGGAGAGGGTGAGGCCCTTGTCCACCGCGACCACATCACGATGGATCCCCACGTCGGCTTCTAGGAAATATTCGCTGAGACTGCATATCTCGCGATTGTGTAGGGTCTTAGCGTTTAAAAAGCCTCGACCTCCACACTTTCGCGGGATATACAGTCTCATTACCGATGATCGTGGGTGATGCATTCGGTTTGGAGTCAGCAGTGTACGGACCCTCCTATCCAGGGCGTCGAGTTCGGTCTGAGTCCATTTGAGTATGCCGAAAGAGTACATCAAAACTGGCACGACCCAACCGTTAAAGGCGCGCACCTTGTTTCCGCCTGACAGAAGACTATTTAACACTTTCTTCAGGCATCCAAAGAAGCGCTCCTTCAACGATTGCTTCATGTCAATACCATTGATGACCAACGCTTCCGACATACCCAAATACTTATAGGTTTCGAATGCGGAGAGGGCTTTAAGGTTTATGGAATCCGAGAGTTGGGTTCCCACGGATTCCACAATCTCCCCTAGCTTTACATGCATGACCGCACATTTGTCCACACCAAAGTCCATCCTGATGGCGCTACTGAAAGTTTCAGTTACTTTCAGTAGCTCCATTAGTCGCAAATTGTTGGGGGCAAAGAGTTTTAGATCAACCATGTACAGAAGGTGAGATATAATCTGACCACCTCTCCTCAGCCGATAGCCTAGACCTGAATCCTCCAGCAGTGTGCTTAGAGGATTCAAGGCTAAGCAGAACCAAAGCGGGCTCAAACTATCGCCCTGAAATATGCCTCGTTCGATCCTTATCGGCTCGCTATTCCTCAGGATATTCCGACATCCTGGATAGCCAAGGACCGTCCTCCATCGCCCCATACATGCCATCAAGAAGGTGCGCAGAGTTGCATCTACTTTATACAACTCCAGCACCCTCATGAGCCACGTATGTGGCACCGAGTCATAGGCCTTCTTGTAATCTATCCAACATGTCGACAGATCCTTTCGGGAACGTCGAACCTATTGGCTAATGGCCATATCAATGAGGAGTAGCTCCTTAGTACCGCGGGACCCGTTCCTAAATCCATTTTGAGAGGTAGACATGATGGAGTTGGTGTCTATATGTTTGTTAATTTTAGCTCTCAAAATGGATGTAAGCACATTATAGACCGTCGGTAAACACGTGATCGGCCTATAATTTTTGGGTTCCGCGGTGCTACCTGATTTATGGAGCAGGTGGGTAACTCCTGTTGTTAGGAACTGGGGTAGCGAACCAAACTCCAAAGCCGTCTGGTACTGGGCCGCCAAGCGAGCATGTGATCTTGTAAACCATTTAATCCAAAAGTTCTGCAGCCCGTCCGGCCCTGGTGACTTCCAGTTAGGTAACGGACGGACTGCACGAGCTACATCTTGGGGGCAGATGGTAATAGCCCCCATTTCTGGTACTGGATTGCAGGCTCGCTCGACTTCCCGAGCCCAGTCACCTTCGGTGTGACTGACAGGCACCGACCAGATACTTCGCCAGAAAGAACACATGGCATCATCATCTGGCAGGCACGTGTCAGCCACACTTTGGTTCGGTCGCTCCCAATCCCTATAAACCCACCTTTCATCGCTCTGGAACGTGCGATTCTGAGTGTATCGCTCTACTCGCCGCTTATACCTACGAATACGGTTAGCCCATGCATACACTTTCTGCTTCAGGAAGTCGATGCGCTCTGTGACGCGGGACAGATAGTTCTGAGAGCTAATATCTGTTCGTGAGAACGCCCGCCTCACAACGCGCATCACTCTTGGACGAGTATTGCCGTCTCTGAAGCAGATTAGTTTGCCGATGAGCGCTCTGGCCCAACCAATACGGTGCTCAATTCTGCACTGCCAAGCTGGTACGGTTGGTTTCGGTCGCGTAGCTCTACAGTCATTGGTAAATTTTACGTGAACTACACGACATGCCGCTACAGCCGCGCAGTACAGAATTGAATGAGTATCGGTGAGGTCTTCGCAGTCATCAAAATTGTTTGATAACTGCGAATCCAGGACCGCCACCAGCGCCCTATTTTAGTTATGCATGGGCAAACGAGGTAAGCGTGGTCTAAGTTCGGGCGACATGAACCGATATTCCCGAATCGCACACTCCAAAGCACTCCTCAATTCCTCATTGCACTGGGTACTTACGTTTGTAGCCCTATCATCACTTCCCTCGTCAGCTTGATTTGTGTTGGACTGTGATAGTACCTCAACAGTCTGCGATGGGGGGGCGATGACATGGCTACTCTGCATTTCACTTCGCAGGTGATCAAGCACAGTGTCATCCAACATATGATTACGTTGGATGACCCGCACCTGATCCGACAGTCGTTGTGCCGAAACGTTGACAGCTGGCTCAAGCACCTGAAAAAGAGAGAGCATCCGAACACGGTACGCGGTCAGATTGTTGCCCCCCTCTGTAGCCCCATAGTATGAGCGCATGACGTTTTCATTGATGGATCGTGTCCATCTCATGCGCTGCACACTTCCGCCGGGAGCTGAGACCCTATCAGAGGCCGGTGGGCCTCGAGGTCCTAAGACGTCCGGCGGCCGGCGTCCTCCTCGTCGACGAGCAGGTGGTGGCGTCGTGGGCGGCGAGAAATACTCGTCGCTCGAGCTCGACGCAACTACCGCGGCCGGTGTCGTCACAGCGCTCCCAGTAGCGCTGGGTACTGGCGGCGGCGAGGCGGAGCTGAGCGGTGAGTCCGGAGGTGGTGGGCGTGCTCGACGTGCGGCTGATCTCGTCAACATTTCTTCATTTTTGGTTTCTTATTCAGTGATGTTTTACCGGAGGTGACATCTGTCATGTCACCTCCGATGCGGTAGTTTTTGGTTTCAAAATTACATTATGTTGTAGTTTTATTGAATTTTCTTTGGTTTTGCAGGTTTCAGGTTTACTTCAGAATAAAAATATCTTGTTATATTGGGTCAAAAAACTTATAAGAATTAAAATTGCGTAAATGAGAAAACGAGACGTTTTGTTGATACGGTGTTGCCAGCTATTATTATTATTATTATTTAAGCGCACCATTGTGAGGTTGTTTATTTTATGCATTCCATAATCTCAAGTAGGTCCAAAACTAGGTAAAAAGGTACGAGTACTCAAATTTGGAGTAAATAATAATGAATCGGAATAACTTCCATCCATTCCATTCCATTCCATTACATACTCTCAATAAATTCCATCAGCAAACTAAATTGCTCGGGACTCGCACGAAGTCTAGATTCCATCTAAAATTAAAAAAAAATGTATTGGATTTACTCATCGCACTAGAAACAATTTTTTTTGTCAGCAATTTTTTCTTTGTTTCAAATATACTGATTAGATCACAGTTCTTACATTAACTTGAAGTATTATTTAATGTCGTTCACTTACTTTATTTGTAATAAAACACTCTTCAATTACTTTCAAAGTTTCACCACACACAACACTTTTGAATATTATTGTTAGCGCGCTATTTCGTTTGACAGTGACAGGAACACTGAACGCAATAGTGACACTTGCTACACACTATTCCATAGACTAATTATAGAGTGTTTCGTGTAACGCTGCGGAATGGGCGCTCTGCGTTCCATGTGTAACTTGTCTACCATTTTACACACGCTTACGTAAAGTTCTTGGCGTGAACGGAATACGCTTGAATTTTGTCTAGGCCTACTGGACATGACAGCTTGATCGTTGAATATTTACGGCATGCGGGCTTTCATTTACCCAGAGTATTTGCCATGCTTTTCTCCCTATGCATGAGTCATAGGTATCTCCCTCAGGACCTTATGAGAACAATAGTCATACCAATCGTAAAATGTAAAACAGCAGATATTTGCGATAAAAGTAACTATCGTCCCATCTCCCTGGCTACTATTCTGGCTAAGGTAATGGATGGTCTGATTAACAGGCATTTAAGAAGGAACCTGAACCTGCATCATGCGCAATTTGGCTTCCAACCTGGCCTTTCCACTGAGAGTGCTATTCTCTGTATGAAGCACACGGTTAGGTATTATTTGGATCGTAGGACACCTATGTATTTATGTTTGTTTTTTTATATCTATCCAAAGCCTTTGACCTAGTTTTGGGATAAACTGCGTAAACAAAATGTACCTACATAACTGGTGGAAGTTTTGAAAGGACAATGTCAGGTTTCGGCCTACACAACTTTTAAACCTAAATTCAAACGGACACAAATATTTTACTTACTATAATTTGAATATAAAATTCCAACTTATTAAACAATATTTACTTCTTTTCGAGAACTTGGCGAAAAGAAAATCGTTTTAATAAGTAATCATTTTAATATTAATGTTCTTGAATGACAGGTTTTCTTTTTTAAATAAAAAAAGTGTCAGGTAGTTACCTGTTCTGCCACTGTAATCGATTATTCTCTATAATTAAAGCGATTTACTATTTACTTTTTATTCACCACCTTACAAATGTCTTTTATTATTATTGTTTTTACCTTAATAATACGTTCACCGTGTTTGTTATAGATACATGTAGTATTTTTAAAGAATTTAAAGACGAAATTGAAGAAATCGATTTTCCTGATCTGTGTTCGATAACTTAATCGCCATGTAATGGCAACCCTGTTAGGTTACGTCTTCTGCAGTTGTGTCAAAATCGTGCGCGCTTAAACTGACAGTGAGTTGACGATAACAAGATGTCAAACATCTTTGTTGTTGTCGGTGTTTTTCTATGTGTACGTTTGTTTCCTTCTCGACTTCCTCTGCATTTGCGTTATAGTCTTACTGCGGTTTATCCACACAACACATTTTGTGACAATGTCTTCTCAACTACGTTTTATTAATTGTTGCATAAATGTGTTCCGGATAAGGTGGCTTTAATTTACTCTCTGTAAAAATACATAACCTCCAATTTAAAATGTCTGAATAACTGCTTTTATAAAAGTTCAGTGTTAAAGTGGAAATCACAGAAAATCTTTTACATTAAACTGCACAAAAAAACATAAGAATTTTCACTGTCCGTGACAAATTAATATTTAGCCAAAGTTGCTATGGACATCTGACATTGTTCTTTGTATGACAATCAATTAAATGTCGTTAAGTGGGCGGATTGTTTGTCTGAGGAGTAGTACAAGCTTGAGTGTGGCGTGAGGCAAGGGGGATTTCCTCACCCACCCTTTTTAATGTATATATGGATAGCCTGATTGGCGAGCTCAGTAGGATGCATGTAGGTTGTCACATTGATGGAGTCGCTGTCAATAATATAAGTTATGCCGACGATATGGTGCTGCTGAGCCCGTCAATAAGGGCCCTTCGACATCTGCTTAGAGTTTGTCAGCAGTATGCCGAGAGTCATGGTCTCAAAATAATGCCGCTAAGAGCGAGTGTATGTTCTTTGGTCTTGGTGATAAACCCACTAATGAACCTCCATCTGTTTTTCAGAACGGCTTTCCCCGCACTAGAGTGAAGAAATTTAAATATTTAGGGCACGTTGTCACCGATGATCTAAGGGACAACGACGACATTGAACGTGAACGCAGAGCGCTGGCGGTCCGGGGTAATATGTTAGCTCGCAGGTTTGCTCGTTGCTCAGCTGAAGTCAAGTAAGCGCTATTCAAAGCATATTGCCAATCCTTTTACACGAGCAGCCTGTGGGTTAATTATACTCAAAAGGCATACAGCGCTCTGCGGGTACAATACAATAACGTCTTCAGGATGTTGTTGCGGTTGCCGCGGTTCTGCAGTGCTTCCGCGATGTATGCCGAAGCGCGTACGGATGACTTTTATGCAATAAGACGCAAGCGTGTGTAGTCGCTGTTGGGCAGATTACGAGACAGCAGCAACAACATTCTGACGATAGTTGCGAATAAGTATCAGTGTCCGATGCACTCGCTCTGGGTATGCATTATGGTTGGGACGGTAAAATAAATAAGTAAATATTTAAATTCTGTACATATTAACATAGTTTATAAGCTCCTGTTGTTACTAACCATATTGGATCATGTTATCTGACAAATAAATAATAATAATAAGTGCCTGTCAGTCACACCGAAGGTGATTAGACTCGGGAAGTCGAGCGAGCCTGCAATCCAATACCAGAAATGGGGGCTATTACCATCGGCACCCAAGATGTAGCTTGTGCAGTCCGTCCGTTGCCTAACTGGAAGTCTCCAGGGCCGGACGGGCTGCCGAACTTTTGGATTAAATGGTTTACAAGATCACATGCTCGCTTGGCGGCCCAGTACCAGACGGCTTTGGATTTTGGATCGCTACCCCAGTTCTTAACAACAGGAGTTACCCACCTGCTCCATAAATCAGGTAGCACCGCGGAACCCAAAAATTATAGGCCGATCACGTGTTTACCGACGGTCTATAATGTGCTTACATCCATTTTGAGAGCTAAAATTGTCAAACATTTAGACATCAACTCCATCATGTCTGCCTCTCAAAATGGATGTAGGAACGTGTCCAGCGGTACTAAGGAGCTACTCCTCATTTATATGGCCATTAGCCAATAGGTTCGTCGTTCCCGAAAGGATCTGTCGACATGTTGGATAGATTAAAAGAAGAACCTAGAACCTTATAAAGTAGATGCAACTCTGCGCACCATCTTGATGTCATGTATGGGGCGATGGAGGACGGTCCTTGGCTATCCAGGATGTCGGAATATCCTGAGGAATAGCGAGCTGAAATGGATCGAGCGAGGCATATTTCAGGGCCATAGTTTGAGCCCGCTTTGGTTCTGCTTAGCCGTGAACCCTCTAAGCACACTGCTGGAGGATTCAGGTCTATGCTATCGGCTGAGGAGAGGTGGTCAGGTTATATCTCACCTTCTGTACATGGATGATCTAAAACTCTTTGCCCCTAACAATTTGCAACTAATGGAGCTACTGAAAGTAACTGAAACTTTCAGTAGCGCCATCAGGATGGAATTTGATGTGGACAAATGTGCGGTCATGCATGTAAATCGAAAGGAGATTGTGGAATCCGTGGGGACCCAACTCTCGGATTCCATAAACTTCAGAGCTCTCTCCGCATCCGAAACATGTACGTATTTGGGTATGTCGGAAGCGTTGGGCATCAATAGTACTGACATGAAGCAATCGTTGAAGGAGCGCTTCTTTGGCCGCCTGAAGAAAGTGTTAAATAGTCTTCTGTCAGGCGGAAACAAGGTGCGCGCCGTTAACGGTTGGGTCATACCAGTTTTGATGTACTCTTTCGGCATACTCAAATGGACTCAAACCGAACTCGAAGCACTGGATAGGAGGGTCCGTACACTACTGAATGCAAACCGAATGCATCACCCACGGTCACCGGTAACGAGACTGTATATCCCGCGAAAGTGTGGAGGTGGAGGTATTTTAAACGCTAAGACCATACACAATCGCGAGATATGCAGTCTCAGGGAATATTTCCTAGAAGCTGACGTGAGGATGCATCGTGATGTGGTCGCGGTGGACAAGGACCTCAACCCGCTCTCCTTGGCTAAAGAGAACTGGCGCAAATCAGTAGTGCTTGACACTAATGATCGCATGGAAGTATGGCAGAGTAAGGAGATTCACGGACGCTTTTTCCGGGCCCTACATGGACCCGATGCAGATCTTCTAGCGTCCGTAGCCTGGCTGCGTTTCGGTGACCTCTTTGTAGAAACCGAAGGTTTTGTCTGTGCAATTATGGACGAAGTTATGATGACGAACAATTACCGGAGATTTATTGTGAAAGACAGCACGGTTGACATCTGTCGGGCATGTCACCGTCCGGGGGAAGCAGACCAACGTTATCCGAGCTTGTTATTTTATTCATGGCAGTAAGAAAATTTATTTACCTGAAATTTTATTATCTCTGTATTTTCTTCTCTTTTACCTTTGCGAATAACCAGTGCCCTGATTCGGGCACTTTGGTTCAACAAATTGTTTATTAAGATTTTAATTTATAATTAGATTAATATAAACACCGGCCCACATTTTCAGGTGGTTTATATTTACTACTTAAAGGAATGGATAGGAGTTTTGCCTGCTATCATTTATATCAAAATGGACAATGCTTTTACCTACAGGAGGAGTTTATGTATGACCACCAGTTATACTGATCGAGTAGGAACCCCTCTGCCTGGATAAAAGGAGTTTATGGGAACCAGCAGTGTCTTCTCTGCTAAATCAGCTATCACCAATCTATCTGTTAAGAGAAATACAACAGCATAATGTCACTCCTGTGGTCCCTGAGAGGTGAGGTATAGGTAAACCACTGCATTCCACATTTCATTACCCTGCACTGTAAAGTTCAGTGCCAATTGCTGTAAGTAATACAACCGTATTTAGAAACGATTTCCTTTATTAGTTCGGTGACATTTCAACGTTTAATTTTTCTAATCATATAAGCTTGCCTATTATAGCAGCAACTAAAGAACAAACATTTTATTCTAATATTTCCAACTATAAATGATACCATAAATTCTAAACTAGATTCGACGTTAACAAGGATTAAGTTTGTAATTTTTCTGAAACTGTCACTTTCACCGCGTTCTAGTTAACAACGGATTTGTTTGGATGATGAAATGCTCAAAATACAAAGAATAACACAGTAGCCCCATGCTTCCGTGTGTGGTTTTTGTGACACGAACTGTTCTTAACTCGTAACTATCTTGCGCAGCGCACTATTAATTTTGTTTAAAATAAAAAAGGCCCTTCGGTGTATTCGTGATTACAACCTCCTAGATACGAACAATTATACGAACACAGCTCCTATGGAATACATGTGTAGTGAAGTGTACAGGCTTCAAGACATCTGGACGCGACGCGAAGCCATCAACAGCGCTCAGCAGTGTGCAGAGGTCTGCGGTAAGCTTTTTCGAATCCTCAACCTTTCTACTGCGCATGTGCCTATTTGAAACCAATACATTTCATTTTTCCCGTAATCGTTATCGCTGATTGAATATCACAGGACCTTTGGTTTACAGTTGGACATTAAAATGTATTCTCCTCTCTTGTAGCTCAGCTTATCATGAGATATACGGGAAAGTTCAAAGTATGGGTAGTCTTTCTGTCAAGGGTGCGCTGGATAAAGAATCGTCATTCCTGGAGGTTCTTCCTTATCATTTCGCTTAACTTAACTACATCCATTGTTTACAATAATTTAGTTAGGCTATATTTAACACCAAGCCTATAAGTCCACAAAGTTCAGTCGTAAAAGTTACACAATACTTACAATGTTTCTTGATACTGGAATTGTAATTTAAGAACTGGATCCCCACTTACTGTATATATAAGTATGAATATACATCCAATTCTTTTGATAATATCAAGGCATTGTGACTTTAATGGCAACACAAACAGACAAAGCCTTTTCGATGGTAGTCGTTATAAAATTTAATAATTTCAATTAACAACGTGAAAACGAATCAGATCTCACAGCGGAACGGCAAATAGATTGGGTTATTTTTTTCCAAGTACATGTTTCATAGGAATGAGTGGTATTTGTTGTTTTTTATTTCGAGAGTGTACCGCAAACACGTCATGTCACGGGTTTATGAGTACAGCCTGAAAAGTAAGGAATTCGTGGAAATAATTTTTGTTATTTATGATACAAGTGGAATGTATGTGAATTCCAACGAGTGTATAAGTCGACATGAGTCGGGAGTCATCTTACGCACGGATATCATACAACGTCTTACTAAGCATTGTGCGAAGAAAAAGTAAAACAAAACTAAAAGTAAAAAGCACTAGTGTGAAAAAGTGGCAATTTCCAGACAATTTGGCTGCTTGGAGAACGCTCTTTTCGAGCACATGCATTGTAAAGTATTATTTTTAGATGTAAATAAAGTAAGTAAAATAAAGGACATTCATAATCTCCTTATTCGTAAACGACTTATAAACTGGTTTAGGTTGGTACTAGCGAGGAGGGGCTCAATGCTAAATAATAAAAGCCGCACAGGACGATCAGGTTAAGCAACACTTGCTGAGGTCGGTCCGTGGATGGGTCAATTACATACCAAGGCCCCACCACGCCGTAACAACTTTAAGCCGTTGGACCCGGCTTTCATTTGTAGGTCTTTGTTAGTCGTTACAAAAGTCCAAATCGTACGACACGTCTTACCAAAGGGGATTCGTGTTAAGTCGCTACATGTAAAATAATGGTACAGTATAATAAAGTAAGCGGTATTACGTCTCGGTGGTGTCCTTGAAATAATTACCTACAGCCGCTCGGTAGATAAACACGCACTAGGGTTACCCACTGACTGTCTCTCTTGAGTTGTAACTGTACTTTGTTTGTCAGGCAAATGTAATGATGGGAGGGCATATTTTTTTCCTGTACCTACATTAAAATGTTTAACAAAATTCCAGTAGCTTGCGGTGTTTTGTGTTTGCAAAATCATCTCATCACATCAGCGGAAGCAATTCTGACAGTCTGAAATAAAAACAGATATTTTCTATTTATTCGGGTTCCAAAATTAAATACATTTTTTCCATTGAAAAGCTACTTATAAACATAGGCCTATATAACAGAACGGGATGATCTATATTTAATTTTCAGGGTAATTCACACAATTGGGATGATGACTAATATTAAAAATGTTTATAAAAATAATGTAATTTTAAAGAAGGCATTGTATAAATGAGATAATCGAAAAAATCTGTTAAATCGGTGTAAATTTGAAGAAGATACACGCTTTAACAGTTTTTGGAGGGGATTATTGCCGTCCTTGTCGCGCGGTACTGTCAATGTGCGGCGTTAGTATGAAGTTGCAAAGTCGTGACGTCACTTCTACGATAGTGCTGTCCTTGTCTAACACTTATCTTTAAACGTTTATAACCTGGCAATTTTTTAAGCTTTTACACTTTTTGTAATATAGTTTGCGCTACTTGGAAACAAACAGTCTTTTGAGACAAAAATAAATCATCATCCCAATTGACGAAACATGACATATTTGTAAAAAAAACTTATTTCAGTACGATTATTTTCATAGGTAATGTTAAATTAATATTGAAAAAAAAATCTTGTCTCAAGGAAATTTTATGTAGATAAACATTTCATTTTACACCTAGGCATTTGGATAAATATGGGATTAATACTCGTAGTTTAGATTTCACGAACGTGTTTTTGATCGCCGGATTTACGATAAAAACTTTATGTGGCAGACCGAAATCTACCCCGGCGAAGCCGCAGGCAGAAAAACTAGTATAGTGTAGTGTACATTACATCATTATTAGTACATTTTTAACTCCCGACCCAAAAAGAGGGTCTGTCTGTCTGTGGCATTATAACTCCAGAACGAATGAAGCGATTTCAATCTAGTTTTTCTTTGTTTTAAAGGTGACTTACGTGCGAGTGTTCTTAGACATGTTTGATGAAAATCGGTTGAGCCGTTTATAAGTTGTGGGGCGTGAATGTGTTTCAAATGAGATATTATTATTATTAGTAACCTATGTATTTACAACTTAACAAAATCTACATTGTAATAATTATGTAACTTTAAAAAGTATAAAATAAAAATTAAATACATTGAAAAATCTACGCTAGCTACCCACCTCATCATCCGCCTAACTTTTTCTCAATTACGTTGAGGCCGCCTTGGGCTGGAGGACCGAATAAAGTTGTGGGGGGTGAAAATCGTAGATAATAAATAATTTGGAGCGGTTCCCCAACGCGACGTATTTTATTATTTTTTTACTTTTAGAGGGAACCTAGGTTTTCGTGTCGGTTTTTTTTTAAATTTTTAATTAATATTCCTTCTCTTGCAAAGACTCACATGTACCTGTCGAGGAAGTTATAGAATAGAATAGAATAGTATTAAATAGTAAATACTTGCATAGCACGAAAAATCATTAAAACTGAAACTAATATTATTTGTATGGGCTGATCATGAAATTTCAATAAAAAAATTAAAACGAATGTTTTTTTGTGAGACTCTTGAGTACATTTAGGATATGAGAATTTGTATGAAGACGTAATCCTACTTACTTTATTATACTGTGGCAATGGTATTCACTGCATCCTGTTAGGCTGAAAGCCGGCCTCAACGTGATTGGGAAAAAGTTAGGCGGATGATGAAGTAGGTAGCTAGCGTGGATTTTTCAATTAAATTATTTTTCCAATTACTACTACTACTTTGTTTGCCTAAATATAATAACAATCAATTTTGCGTAACTTAACGTTTTCAGTAAAAACGTTTTACTTGCTTTTGTTAAACCAAATATCAAAATGAATAATTCATTTCAATCCTGAATAAACATAAACTGTAGACCCCTGGCTAAATATACTAAAACACAGAAACAATGTAGGAATAGGACCTATAATATTTCTACAAACATTTGTAATAGCTATATAAACATTCCCTGCACTACAGAAATGGGACGTATCCGACAAGACGGGAAAACCAGCACGTGATTTGAATAGAGACTACCAAATATAATTGTATTAACCAATTAACATATAAAATCGTTGTAAAATAACAATCAAAGGGCCATACTGCTTTGAAGAGTAATATTCACCTCTCGTATCAGGACCGATAGGAGATAGCTCTTACAGTGAGTGTTAAAAATTCTAGCCAACCAGTATGGAGGTTTATACGTTGGTTTGATTCGGCATAGCCGGGCGGGAAAATCGAATAAACAGGTTTGCGATCCGAAAAACTGTTCGTAAAGGGACTGACTGACTGTACTTAGACTGCGCTGGTGTTGGTAGTATCGACATGTATAAAAGGCCTTGACTTGATACACTCATTTGAAAAATGAAACTAATACTTTGAAATCACGAATCCACATCCCAACCCAACTTAACCATTGTGCTTACGTTTCCTGAACCTCCAAGACGGTGCAACTTAGCGTAAAGACCATCTGTATTGCATCTACTTACTCGAAAGCACAGTTAATTAATTTTGCGATTCAATAAATACTATTGGCTACCGGAACATGCAATACATAAACTAGTATGTTTACTGTTTGTTGACCTAATAAAGTTACAATACCATACGGAACTGTGATGATTGGGCACCTATAATGTGATTTTATTAATAAAAAAAGGTCACCGTTTTATTCTTCTACTAAATAACCCATAATTAACTATTTACTAACAACACAAATAACTAATTACCAATTTTTTTTAAATTCTGTTTTGTTACACTATTGGGCAAATTTATTCCCCAAAGCTTTCCACTGTTCCCTGTGCGTTGCTTTCTTCGGTCTATCTCCCATGCACGCATCTAAATCGTCACGCCAACGTTCACTAGGCCTCCCTCGGCGACAACACCTTTCTTCTGGCACACACAATTTACTGTCGTTTCGTCTCAATGAAGTGTCTGTGTGCCGTTTCACGCGTAGTGGCACGCGTGATAAACATAACCCTGTCTTTGATGTCGCACAGTCGGGTAATAAGACAAATTTGTTCAGACTGCATAAGTGTACATCAAATACCGGTATATTAGTGTAGGTATGTGTTTCTTCAATTTTCAATCACTTCCAGATATTTAACTAAGGCTGAGAACGTTATAAACGTTGCATAACATTTGATTTGATTAAGACATAATTTTGTTTTTTTAATATGTTTACAAACCATATACAAAACCTTTAAAAATATATACAAAACATTAAAAGGCTGTAGATTATCCATATACAAAACATTTAAAAATATAAAAAATTGGGGCCCATCGGCATCAGGAACAGGTTCCAAGCTGCCAGTGGTCAGGGCTCTAGAGACCTCCTCACTATGCGTGCCGTGTCCAGCAGTACTGCTTTCTGAATCACGCCCTTGACCCAGCCGCACAATGAGAGCCTCCTGAGGTGTTGGTCGAGGCTTGTCCCTATTAGGCCATTTGCTGTAACGATTATTGGTACAAAGATTTGCAGAGTTGACGTTCCACATATCGACAACTTTTCAAGCTAAGTCAAGATACCTGATTTGTTTATCTTTCTCAGCTTTCACGAGATTCTCGTCATGAGGGACAGCGATATCAACAATCATTGCACGGCGCTCTCGTCGATCTATCACCACAATATCATTTTTACTGTCTACAACAGTTATTTTCTGTCAGTGATGATAGATCGATCCCAGTACAATGTGGCGTGACCATTCTTGAGAACTGGGTCGGGCACATACCTGTAGTACGGCACTTCTGATTCCACAAGGCTGTACTGCGAAGCAAGTTGCTGGTTGATAATCCTAGCCACAAGATTGTGTCTGTACAAGTACTCGTCGTCAGCAAGATGAGAACAACCGGAAACAATAAGACATAATATTATTATTATATCTTGTCTTGTCTAATATCAGTAAATTTACAGAGAACCAGGAAAACTGTTCCACCGTAGTACATACGGTTTGAACAGAATTAACCAGTTCTGTATACGTACCACACATAAATGTTACCTACCTTTACTGCTTATTTGTCACAACTGAATTGTGAGAGGTTGCTATATTAATTTGTCAAATAAAGGTTTTTTTCGTCTTGTAGTACAGGCAGGATTAACGCTTAGCTCTACACACATGCTCATTGCATTTGCATGCATGCATTGCTTACACGCTCTATGTTACTTTTATAATAAATCTCAGAAGAAGACTTCTCGTAGACGATACTGAAAGTCTATTTTATTTGTCTCCATGTAGTTATAAAAGATTTATAATAAAAGCTAATCTTATGCTCGTGACCCTAATAAAAAAGGCAATCTTTATCATTGATATTGAAAATAAAGAGAGATTAATATACTAATTTTATCTCTTACACAGATTAAAAAGGCTCTTAAAATAAATCACAAGACTGTAAAAAACTTTGACTGGACTCGAAATGGACATGAAGGAAGATTAAAGGGCCATGACCTTTTATGTGGAGGTCAATTGTCTTGAAATGGTTTGGGGTCGAGATAAACTGAGTAGCAATATAATTTAGTTAATAAAATCAATGATTGTTGAGTTTTTTTTTTTCCTATTGAGAAATATTTTGTAAATCGGGTATTTAATCCTAAAATTCAGAGGAATTCGGACACTATGCGATTCTTATCCTTAGAATACAAATAGGTACCTTCTGTAGAAAAAAGGTACCCTTACCTGGTATTTACCTAATTTTACTACGATTGACATCAAGATACGAAAATTCCATTTTGCTGTAAGTTTCTTCAAGGAAATAGAATAGAACCATAGGAAATTAAAATTTAGAGAGTGTAAAATCAAACAGTTATATCTTACTAAAATACGATACGAATAATTTTCCACCAGACGGTCTAACGCCTCTTTTCACGTGCTTAAATATAACAGCACAAATTTGAAAAGAAACCCTCTTGGCACTAAAGGAGAAACTTATAACGACTGAGTAATAAAGATGGCCACCCCTACAGCCTTTTAATCTTTTCAACAATACGATAGCATCTGTTGATATATCATCCATTGACTACTGTTAAACACAGTTCGATGACAAGTTCAAACAAAAGCAGACATGGATACGGATTTTGAAAAATATCATCGAAGTTTTTTGGTACGTTAAAAGAGGTCCGCTTTCAAAAGGGATGTGGCGGCATCTACACCGCCACATGCGAACTAACGCATCAATCCTGCATCGCGGAAGCAGAGTTTACCGCGCAGATAGCATATATACAACTTCCCGACAACAATCATCGGGCAGTTGCCCACCAGATACGACATCCATCTGGTCGGAGGATCCTCCCTTTTCCAAGAGTATGAGTGAACTTTACACCCTGATCCTCATATCTCTAAACTGGTGACCCCGACGCGATCAATTTCAGTATCTTTATTAGGCGTGAGTATTGGTGTAAAGACAGTAATTTTGTCGAAAGCAATTGAAACAATAAATCGAATACAGTTGGGGTATTCGATTTATTGTTTCAATTGCTTTTGACAAAATTACTGTCTTTGCACTATTATGTGTAAAATATGGGGGAATTACATAAGAGTTATGGGGGGGGGGTTATATTTTCCGCATATTAAAGGTTATGATAAACCTTCTTTACTTACCCATAGATGAAAGTCAAAGAATCAAACTTTAAATAATAAGGCACATGTTTTTTATTTTAGCTTCGCTAGTAAAAAAATTACGGATTTTATTGAATTGCTGGCAATAATTACACCGGCTGCATTACGTTTCTTCCTGAATTACCGTTTCAATAGCTTCCGATGAAAAGTAGTATATGTCCTTCTCCATGTCAAGGTCTACCCATGTGCGAAATTTCTACCAAATCCGTTCAGCTGTTTTAAGGTGAAAGCGTAACAAACAAACAAACGTACTCACGCATCTATAACGCTAATTATGATAAAGCTGTTGCTATTTGTAGTTTCCTTACAACGAAATTCAACAAACTAGGACACAGAACTGCTAGATATCCTATTAAACGAATACAACTTCCAAAACTTCCTTGTTGGCTCCATGTTCAACAAGGAACTTTTGAAAATCGAATACGTTTTCAAATGTTATTTAGAGTCATACATTTGTAACTGTTGAATCTTATCATAGATTTTTCACCCACTTCGTGTATCCCGGGAGAGTTGAAATTATGCACGCTCGTGCTTTCAAAATATGAAGGTGTTAAACATCGTACATAAGAGTATAAAAGGGATAAGGGATAACTCAAACTCAAACTCAAAAAACTCAAATCATTTATTTCAATTAAACCATTTACAGGCACTTTTGAATTGTCAAGGAGTCGGTCAGTCAGAAATATGAAGCTAGTTGCCCATTCCAAAGCGTAGTAGGTACCTATGGAGAAGAACGGGCAAGAAACTCCATGGACACTCTTTTAAATAATAATGTTTTTACATATATCTTAGTTACATCGATTAATGTTGTTCACTATAAGTGAGAACGATGTACAAAAAACCGTACACGTTAAAAGCGTCCAGAGTGCATCAAAACATAATTAAAAACAATCCAGCTAATAATTTATTAAAATAAGCCCTGGCAGCTAAGAGATGACCAGTCCCAACTGACGGCGCCCGTTCACGAACATGACGCATGGATCAGCACCATTCAGCTCAACCATTTTGAAGGGAGCTAAATGATCCGACACACGCGCCACCGTCAGCGAGACATTTGAGTGAGCATGACATACTATCAGCCGCCAAGGCACATTCAAGTCAATCTATGACATTACCCGGTAAATGGTAGCTCTATAGTACAAAGTACTCACATCTGTGCAATGCATCTATATAATAATATTTGCTACTCGTATAAGTAATCACATAACTTGTTTAAGCAAATTAGGTGGCAGTTTTCTTGTTTGACTATGTTGCCACTGTAACTTTTAATCTCATGCCACTTTCTGGACAATGGGTATGAGTAAAATTTGTTTAATAAATATAGGTATATAAATTATTGATATCGCTTAGACAATAAAATTATTGTCTATAGCAAGCATGCCACTTGTTGTTGTTGCAGCAAGTTATAATCGCAAATCGATTTTTTTTTGTGGCAGTAACGAGAAAAACGGATAAGATTAGAGTTGGTGTACTTACTTTCAAAGTTATTTTGAGTCATAGAACAGTTACTGATTCAGAATTTGTAGTTTGAAAAGATTGATGAAGATGTGTAAAAGATATTGAATGCGGGAAATAAAGATAATGGTGCAATTGTGACTAACCAGTTGATGCCCAAAAAGGCACGACTGGCTAAATGATAAATGATTTTATTTCTGTAAATAGGTTTGTACAAACACTTTTACACGTCAATCATATTTTAAAAACTAGGTGAGATGGGCATTTCCTATCTGACTACTCTGAGAAGAAACGCCGAAACAAACTCAGAGGTCACTGTCTCTTTTAAAGTCCAGACATAATCTTGGTCAGGTCATGTGAAGACCATGTGGATTGATATCTGAAATGGTCTTTCGAGGAAAGAACCACACAGAATGAGTGGACCTGTCCAGTCAGTGCACGCATTTGTCAGTTGTCATGCAGCTCAACACAGAACTAAAGGAGCTAAACGATTCGACGAACATTACCAAAGAAAGGACATTTGGGTAGGCCGCATAAATTACTCAAACTGCCAGACAATGATTAAAACTAATAATTAAAAAAAAATGCATTAAAAAAAACAACAAATCCACAATGTCTTCACATTCACAATAATTAAAATAGTATAATCCTTTACAAAGTAAATGTCATTGCATATATAAAGTGCATCAATGTCAAAGTGTAAATAAAATATGAAAATAATCTTGGTCATATCATATGAGGACTATGTAGACTGGTGTCTGAAATGGTCTTTTGAGGAAAGAACCACACGGATTTGAGTGGACCTGTCCAGTCAGTGCACGCATTTGTCAATCATCGTGCAGCTCAACTCAGAACTAAGGAGCTCAACGATCCGACGAACAATACAAAAGAAAGGACATTTGGGGAGGCCGCGTAAAGTACTCAAACAGCCAGACCATCATCATTAAAAGAAGAAAAAAAAAATGCAATGACCCACATAGTCCTCACATTCACAAAAATTAAAACAATATTATACTTTATACAGTAAATATATACATGTCATTGTTTAGATAAAAAGGTACGTATATAGAAAAAAAAAAGATTAAAAGAAAAAAAAATTAAAAATAGCAAATTACACATCAATTATGTCTGTGTAAACTTATTGGAGCAGCTCAATCCCAAGCCTTCTAGTCCTCAATATAGTCCTTGACAGTATAATAGGCTTTCTGGCATAATTTCCGCTTTATAAAAGTTTTAAATTTATTTTTATCTGATCTCAATTGTGTGCTGGTGCCTACGCTTATGTATGGAAGTGGATGTTGGGTGTGGCAAAAGAAGCATGAAAGCAGAATAAATGCTGTAGAAATGCGTTCCTTGCGTGCATGTGTGGTATGACTATGAATGATAGGCTGAGGAATGATGTGATACAGCAATGGTGCGGTTTAAAGGAAGATGTAGTGACAAAAATTGAAAAGAGTATGCTTAGATGGTTTGGTCATATTGAGAGGATGAATGAAAGGAGACTAACAAAAGGTATGTACAAGGCAAAGGTGAGTGGAAACGCCGGGAGGAGGCGCCCTATGAGGACATATATTGGCCTTATTGGAGATGTTTTTCAGAAAGGTCAGGTACATAGTACTCGCATCTGGCGTGCGTGTATGAGCAGATGTATGTACGTAAACGAGGCAAATAGTAAGGATCGTAGCAGGTAGCATTCTGTGGTTTCTACCTACCCTCATAGCATGAAGGCGTGAGTTTATGTATGTATGTGTGTAATCCTGTTGATCCCGTATTTAAGCGATATCGCGTTATCCCGTATATAATATCACTACACTGGCTCATCACCACACAAAGCTTCTCGTGCAAGGAACTCTTCACTTTAAACTGTTTCCTGCCAGTCGTGGAGACAGATCGTTAACGTTAGTGACAGCTACCTCATAACTGCATGCGTGGAATGGTCTCTTAAGAAACGGAAGATAAACTAATATATTGTAGAAAGATTTCTAACGCGCGATGTCAAAATTCGAAAAATTATTACTTTTTTGTTAAGACAGTGATTTGTTTTCTCTTACGGCCGAACACAATAACGTTTCTATCTCCAATTATGGCGTACTGGAGACAGCAAACCGTATTAATCTCTGGTGTTAACGGCCAAATAAAGCCAAAGCATGCGACCTTATAATGTGTTGACAGCTATTTGTTTGACAGGGACAGATATAATTGTACTGTCCATCATCAGTAGCGATCTGTCTTAGGTTATTATGTTTGAAATGCAGGAGACAATGTTTACATATCGAACAGATACGAGTATATTTCAAACAATATCGACACTACACGCACCAACGACTGAAAACATTATGGGTGAGGACTAACTTCAAAATAATTTCTTCGACATATAAACCAATACGTTTCTATCTGACACTTATATGTTGCAATAATAACATTAATGTGGCTATACCAAAATGTTTGACTTAAGTAAACATGTGGGAATAAGACGAAACTTAATATTAATAATAATAAATCATTTTTGTCAGGCTACAATGGCCCATAGACATAAAAACCATAATAAATATATAAAGTATAAAACAAAATTTTGTTAATATTTATAGCTTCAAACTATGTTAGTAGCACTTCCCTAGCTTGTTATTGTGCTGTCCAATGGTGCTTGTCCGCGGAAGCGATGGAACACCACGTCCTGGGGCCAAAAGTCTTCTTCCATGACGACGGGCAGATATAAATTCGGTACACGCAGCACAAACGCCTTGAAGTTGCCATTGCGGTGCGACTCCAGTAACTGCACCCTCGGCGTGTACCTCGTCTTTTGGCGCACCATACTCATACTTAGTTATTAAGTTTAATAACTAAGTAAGAGTGGACTTGTTATGAGTGCTTCTAGACGTTTGTCGTTCAAGTTTGTTTAAGTTAAGTGCCACTTTACTATTATGCTAATAATGTGGTAACACTTTAATATTGGTTAAGTGATATTAAATCGATAAAGATTGTTTACTAAGTTTAAGTTAGGTACTAAAGTAAAGTAAGTAACTTTGAGAATTGGCAGACTGTTTGGCAATTTGAAAGTGTCGGTAATGATCTAATTAAAATATATGCTTCGACTCTCGCTAACATCTGTCGTAAAATAATAAGACGAATATTTCATAACAGTAAGTAATTTATTGTAATAATAATTTACTTAACTGTTTTAATATTTTATTGGTTACTAGTGACTTGCGAGTCGGTCTTAAGGTCGTAGGTTCGAACCTGTACTGGCACCTTACTCGGAGTTAATTATTTCATCAATACTGCCCTCAAAACGGTGAAAGATAACATCGTGAAGAAAACCACATATCCTTCAAGGACATGCGGGTTTCCTCTAAGTAAAGGGTTCCATTAAGTATTGACGAGATGAGGTGAACCGGTGGCCTAGTGGAAATGATCGCGGTTCAATCCCAGACAGGCGTTTTACTTGTTTAAATTATTCCTTTCCCACTGCTCTCAAATGGTTAAGAATTTCCTTCACCATTTTGAGAGCAGTGGTGATCGTGACGAAATCGTCATGTAATGGAACCAAAAATACGAAGACATGTGACATCTACCAACCCGCACTGGGTACACAACCAAATAAAAACATTTATCCTGTACCCTAATTGCGTAATACACATTCAATCGTAATCTGAATCGTTTTGAAACAAATTGCTAATCCATTGCTTCATAAGTACGAAAAAAATATGCTCAACAATTTAAATAACGCAATGAATGTTGTTGAATTGTCAAAATCAAACAGAGTAGTCGTAATCGTTTACGAAAATGTGTTACGCAATTAGGGTGCTGGACCAAATACTTGTACCTACAAACACTGTATAAACCTGCCAAAATGCGTGACTGTATGTCAAGTCAAGGTTCAAAGTCAATTAAAATTTACGTTTTTTGCAATTTGCAGGTGATTATGAGGTTGTATATAAATCAAACAATGATGCGCGACCTAATGAAATAATATGTATTTATAGAATTATAATCGTTAAAATAAAAAAATACATCCCTCTTAGTTCAAATTACCCTAAATAATAACCATTTCGTGACATCATGACATTTAAGGTCAATTCTAACTTAGGGATATTATTGATGATTTAATGATTATAATTTTATAAAACATATTTCTTACGGTCGCGAATCATATTTTTGTTGTCTCTTCTATACATATAATAAATCTGTAGACGAGGCGTCTCTGTACGAACATTGAAAATAGTTCCAAAAAAATTGTTGGGGTGTTGGGGTGGGATAACCAAAAGATACCATTTTTGGAATTTGTTTCTGTTTGTCTGTTCGAATGTGAGAGATTAATTAGATCTTAAAAGAACGAAACCAATATGCTTAACTTTTACACTCAAATATTGTGGATCTCTCCCTCACGCGCTCCGCCTCCTCCTTCGCAAGTATTACTGCTTCGCAGAAGAAGGTGACGGCTTTCCAAGTCTGACAACCAGTATTACCAATGGGTATCTTGCTACTTAGTAACCGGGTTGTGGAGGTCAGCTAGGCAGTGGCTCTATGTAAAATCCTGGCATTCAGCTGCATCCTGTTACACTGGAAGCCGGCTCCAACATAGTTGAGAAATGGCTATGCAGATTGATTGCTCTTAGCCAACCATTCCAAGAAAAACTCTGTTCCTATAAGCGGAAGGAATATTTTTGCAAGAAACTAATTCTCCGACGACGTTCGGTTAAAAAATTGTGTCGTCGCTGTACTGTTGACATAAACAAATGCATAACGTTGAGCGTCGCGACAAGAATGCGATGCTTCTCATTTTCCTGAACAACCAGACGGCTCGCCGAAAGATATGAGGAAATAATTAAGGAAAAAGTTTCTTGGTTTGTTTTTGTTTAGGAATGTATATTGTAATGTTTTCTTGGACCGGACATCAATACAGGATAAGTTTTTAACCAGCGCAAACTGTGTAAAACACTTGGCAATAAGCTTTGAAAAGAGTTATTTTAACTGCCTTGCTACGAGTACAACGTGCAAACCTGCGAGCCAACATATTACATCGGACTGCCAGCGCCCTACGTTTCCTCTCAATATCCACTTGGTCATCAAGGTCGTCGGTTACATAATGCCCCAAGTACTTGAACTGGTACACTCGCAATATGCCATTCCCATTAAGTTTAATCGGGGGTACATACTCAGGACATTTAGCACCGCCAGCCTTAAAGACCAAGAACTAAGCTAAGTTTTGCTTTTAAATATTGAATCGATTTGAGTTACCCTACAAAAATAACTAAAACTATTTGCTTAGGGTTACATTTTAATAACTAATGTATATAACCCTAATAACAACCCAACTCGATAAAATCAAGGCTGAATAATTCAAATTAATAGCCAATAGCTCGATCAAATATTTATACAAATGATCGCGTGCTGCCATATAATTTGATTGTACGACTTTTATAAGTATGCATTGTTTGAATGTTTTAAGGCTATTAAAATAAAACAAAGCACGAATTACGTGCAATAAAGCATTAAACGCCATCATGACTTATACTAGCACTTTACAGTCGAATAATGCAGGGCATTGTTTCTTAAATTTCAACTTTGCTTATGCAAATTACGTGGTTTCCATTGAGCCTCAACAATAGAAACTTGCGGTGCCCATAATCTGTACGGATATACGAACGTGAACAATTTTAATATGTTGAAAAGCGACGTTTCATAGCTGTCTTTGTCGCGAAATGGAGCATTTGACATATATAATCGGGCGATAACCTTAACTTCACTTTTACTCCCACGAAAGAATAACACGGGCATGCCAACTGTGCTACCATGTTTTATATTGTTTTGTGCAGAACAAAGAAACTGTATTGCCCATTTTAGGCAGGGGCGGCAAAAATGTAAATAATTGCAAATTAGTTTTGTTTTTTCTGAGCACCCAGTTATTTCTTATCTATTATGTGCAAACCTCACCTTGAAACCGGAAACGTGAAGCGTGTAAAGTGAGCTTGAAGTAAGCTGGCAATAGTGTCGATCCCTATCATCAGATGGCAATATAGAAGGTTAGGGTTAGGTTTCGAGGTCTGGTCCTGAGCTGGCTCAGGACCAGACCTCGAAACCTATCCTTCTGCAGGGCGGTGTGAGACAGGGAGACGTTATCTCTCCGAAACTGTTCACCGCTGCACTGGAGGATGTCTTCAAGGTTCTGGACTGGAAAGGGGTTAGCATCAACATCAATGGCGAGTACATCACTCACTTTCAGTTTGCTGACGACATAGAAGTCATGGCTGAGACCATGGAGGACCTCAGTGCAATGCTTGATGACGTCAGTAGAGCTTCGAAAGAGCGGGTCTTAAAAAGAACATGGACAAAACGAAGATCATGTCACTCTCACGAAGATCGGAGACGCTGCACTCGAAGTCGTGGACGAATATGTTTACCTAGGACAAATTGTCCAGTTAGGTAGGTCTAACTTCGAGATAGAGTCCAGTCATCGAATCCGAATCGGCTCGGCTCTCGTCCCACATCCCGCAGTGTCTCAAGACGAAAGTCTTTGACCAGTGCGTGCGACCAGTGATGACCTACGGCACTGATACCCAATGTGAGCGACCATCACATTGGGCCTTATCAGAAAGCTAAAAGTCATCCAAAGAGCAATGGAGAGGGCTATGCTTGGAGTTTCCCTACATGATCGAATCAGAAATGAAGAGATCCGCAGGAGAATCAAAGTAAACGACATAGCCCGAAGAATTGCCAATCTTAAGTGGCAGTGGGCAGGGCACATTGCTCGCAGAACAGATTTCCGATGGGGCCGAAAGGTCCTGTAGTGGCTACCGCTTACCGGAAGACGTAGCGTTGGAAGGCCTCCCACAAGGTGGACCGATTACCTTGTGAAGGCCGCAGGAATCCACTGGATGCGGGAAGCGCAGAACCGTTCAAAGTGGCGATGCTTGGGGGAGGCCTATGTCTAGCAGTGGATGTCTTTTGGCTGAAATGATGATGATGATGATGATCAACCCTATTTGATTTTAAAAAAATATATATAACATAACGTTGCATTCTATAACACTCAGAAGTTCAGAACACCAAATCAATTATTATTATCTTACAGTACCACCACTTTTTAATTGAAATTCTTTTAACGCCACCGATCACCACCAATGTTAAGCGATTATTATGACATTTTAATCCTTAATCGTCGCGTCGAGTCGTGCAGTCGTCGCGAAAATAATGTCGTCTCATACTGTGAAGTGTGCTAATTGCAATGTTGTCATCAACGAACTGTTAGCGTTCCTACGAAATGTATTGAATGAGAATGAGAATATTGGTAATCTAAGAGATGAGTTTAATTCCCTATCAACAACTTCGTCACAAATACAAAATGAACTGAAGGAACTACGTACAGAATATTCTAATGCAAAATTTGAAATATCGAGTATAAGTGCAAAACATGATGCTCTGTCTCAGGTGGTGACAGAGTTAATTTCAACAGTAAATTTTAAATCTGCTAATTGCGTCGACAGTACGAATCGTATTGCTGATCTGGAGATGAGTTTGAGGAACTCTGCGACGGCGTCGGTTGCTCTGCTAGAAAGTAAAATAGACGTGTTGGAACAGCAGGCGAGGCAGTGTAATATTGAGCTGGGCAATATTCCTGAAAAACGAGGTGAAAACCTGATTTCTGTGCTGGAGTCAATTGCGTCAGCAATTAATATATCGATAGCAAAAAATGACGTAGTTGCGATTCACCGTGTTCCCCATGCACACGCGCATAATCGCCCTAAGAACATCATAGTGAAGTTTGCTTCTCGCCTGCTTCGTGATAATCTACTAAGTGCGTACCGATTATCCAAGGGGCTGACATCCGACCGCATTGGCCTCTCCGGAGCATCATGTCGTATCTACGTAAATGAGCATTTAACACTTCGAAATAAAGATTTGTTTCGCAAAAGTCGTGAAGCAGCCAAAGCTAATAAATTTAAATATGTATGGATTAGAAATGCAACCGTCTTGGTCAAAGAAGCGGATGACTCGGCCACTTTTGCTATTCGTACGGAAGCCGATATATGTAGCAAAATCACTCCAAAAAGCCATTCCGGGAATATCGCTGATAATTAAACTTCCACTAAATAGCACATTAAGTGCTTTTAATACGGGAGCATTTTCTGTTCTTATCATTAATCTAAATATGCTGTCTTCTGCAGGTTCAAATTATCTTTATTTTATTGGTCTCGTACGTAATTACGTAAAAGTATCACTTTTATCAAACTATGTGTCAAATGCAAAAAAAAAATTGTCTGCTAATTGTATTATGGTGCTACTGCCGACCCATAAATTGTTGCTTTATTTCTACAATTATATATATGCCTTTATTGCCTCTATAGGCGCCTTATTGTATGTGACGCTTTTGATTGATCTGTTCATAGGGTTTCGTTGTTTTATAGTCTTACCAATATCGCTCTTATTTACCACTATTGATTTGACTCATTTAATTAATGGCGGTTAATCATGTGTCTATATACTACCAAAACTGTCGAGGGATCAGGACAAAGCTGAACACATTATATTTAAATATTTTGGCGAATGTTTACGACATTATTGTTTTCACTGAGACCTGGCTGACACCTGATATCTCAGATAACGAATTTATTGACCAACGTTACCTTGTATTTAGATGTGATCGTGATCGTATTGTTACTCAAAAAAAAGACGGTGGTGGTGTCCTTATAGCTGTCTCTCGCGAATTAAGACCGTCTTGTCTCACTTTATCGCCCCCTTCAGCTTTACCTGAGCATAAAATTATTAAAATCCCTTCCTGTCGTGATAACTATAATTTAATATGTGCTACTTACATACCGCCGAACATGACGGAAGAAATATACAAACAGTTTCTTAGTTCTCTCTCGGCTCTGTTTGATGATTCTCGTGTGGACAATGTTATTTTAACAGGCGACTTCAACATGCCGCAACTTAACTGGGTTAAAAAAACTTCTTTCATGGAATGTGCTACAAGTACTTCCTCTAATGTAACTCGTCAACTCTTAAACATGTGCTCGCAACTAAATATTAAACAATATAATCATTTAACCAATTGTAACGGTCGTATATTAGATTTGTTTTTCAGTAATGCACCGTCTGTTACACTTATTTCTGATGTACCTTTCTTGCCCGTCGATACTTATCATCCAGCCTTTTGCGTCCACGTACCACTTATACGTACACCAAGTATCTCGAAAAGCATAATTCCGAATCCACTCAATTATTACAAAGCTGACTACTGCGAGATTAATAAAGATATTAGTAATGTTGACTGGAGTGGTTTACTTGAAGGGTTGTTACCTGAGGAAGCTGTGTCTGCTTTCTACGAAAAAATGTTCGAAATAATTAGGTCACACACACCCACGTGCAAGCAGAGGAATTATAATTTTCCCATCTGGTTCACACGTTCACTCATCCGTACCTTCAAAAATAAAACTTATGCTTGGGTAAAGTGGAAGAAGCGCGGCAATATAAGTGACTATGAAAAGTTTTCCACTATTAGAACAAGGTTCAAAAAGGAAACTGATAGATGCTATAAAAGATACATGATGGCAGTTGAAGATAATATTGCCACCAATATCAAGGCTTTCTGGTCATACATCTCCAACCGTAAAACTGCAAATAGAATTCCTAGCACGGTACACTACAAACATAATATAGCTAGTGATCCAATTGGAGCGTGTAATTTATTCTCTTCCTTTTTCCATTCTGTGTATGAACCCTCAACATTTAATTCTGATTCCTGGGTACCTCCATCTACAAATGCTGATCATGATGTTAACCTATCTAATTTATACTTCCCCATAGAAAGTATTCGTAGAGAACTAAAAATGCTGGGTTCGACTAAAGGACCTGGTCCGGACGGTATTCCTGCGTTATTTCTAAAAAACACTTACAGTACAGTATGCTATCCTATATTTATACTATTTAACAAATGTATTTCATGTGGAGTCTTTCCGGACGTATGGAAACGTGCAAACATCGTACCAGTACACAAAAGTGGGTCTAGAAAGAATGTAGAGATGTATCGTCCAATTTCCATATTATCAGCATTATCTAAACTCTTTGAAAGGCTTGCCATGCTGAGATTTACCCAATTATTCGTCATATTTAATAAAGGAGCAACATGGCTTCGTCACAGATAGGTCTTGCATAAGCAATCTTTTAATATTCACAACACAGCTTTTTGAGAATATGGATAACAGACAACAGACAGACGCGGTATACACCGATTTTCAAAAGGCCTTCGATAAAGTGGATCATAGATTGTTGCTCAATAAAATTGCGTACAATGGTATCAGAGGGGATCTCCTGCGTTGGTTTGTCTCCTATATAACCAATAGCCTGCCTCGTTGGTCTAGTGGTCGCAATCGCTACTGCTGAGCGTGAGGTCCTGGGTTCGATTCCCAGGTCGGGCAAAGTGTTATTGGGTTTTTCTATCTGGAATTACTCAGTAGCAGCGCGGAGTCTGGATTTGTGCCCGGTTGATGGCAATAGGCTCGCCGCCTATTACATGGGACTTAAAAACATAACTGGCGAAATGTGGGTGTACTAATAGGTACACTTCTGCCCAACCCTTCGGGGAAAACAAGGCGTGATGTTATGTTATGTTATAACCAATAGGACACAAAAGGTTGTGATCTACGGCTTCGAGTCTAGCTCTATTCAGGTTACATCAGGAGTCCCTCAAGGCTCAATTTTAGGACCTCTATTGTTTATACTGTTCATAAATGACATAAAATATTGCTTTCAAAATTCAAAATTTCTCTTATACGCTGACGATTTAAAAGTTTTTAAACAAATTTCAAATGAACAAGACTGTGTTGAATTTCAACATGATCTTGATCGTTTCTCAGACTATTGCTCTTATAATAAACTGTACCTTAGCTTGCCTAAGTGTCATAGTATAACGTTCACGAAAAAGAAAAATATCATACTTTTCAATTATCGACTTGCTAATAGTGTTATTAATAAAGTTAGCAATCTTCGTGATCTTGGTGTGCAGCTGGACTCGGAACTTCATCTCCATATTCATGTGGATAGCATTGTCAATAAGGCGTATCAGATGTTTGGCTTTGTAATGAGAGCATCTAGAGATTTCCATCGTCCCTCCACCTTCTTGCACCTGTATAAGTCCATAATTAGGCCGCAATTAGAATACGCAGTACCGGTCTGGAATCCGTACTATGCAAAATATATAGAAATTATAGAGTCAGTCCAACGCAAGTACCTTCGGGCTATGCAATTTAGATGTTTTCGAAAGAAAAAGTCATACGAATTCCTTCTGAAAGAATACGACCTACTTACATTACAGTCAAGACGCGTCCTTCTTGAGACAATGACGTTGTTCAGTATATGTCGAAACAAGTTTGATTGTCCTGACTTGGTGACTGGTTTGTATTACCTGGTTCCTCGAACAGTACTTGGACGGGAGGTGCGCACCAGGCGACTGTTCGCTACCCGCTTTTGTAGATCCAATGCTGGTGAACGCTCACCGCTATACCGCTTAGTCGACACATACAATACGCGTTTTGGTGCAATAGACATATTTTTCCTTAGCAGGTATAAATTTAAAAAAGAAATAATAGCAATTCTAAAGGATTGGCAGTTGACTCCATAGGTTACACAATGTAGGTATCATTATTTATAGGCTAGGGTCCTGTATGATACATCAGGCATGAAAATTAAAATTAAATTTCATTAGATATTTTTTTTTTTTTGTTGTGTTTTTTTTAAATTTTATATATCGAATATCTATGTTATCGTTTGTCCCTTTAACTGTTTTAACTTCTTTTTCATTATGTTAACCCTGCAACAGCTAACGTTTGATTGCAGCTTGTTTTTATTATATATGTACTATAGTAATCTGTGGAAAATGTTGTGGGTAGTATATTTGTTAAGTTTAGTTTTAAGACAATCACTGTTTATGCTTAATATACTACTGTTTGTTTTCCCAAAATAATAAAAAAATAAAAAAAAATAAAAAAAATAAGTATTGGACGTGATGGATGAAGAGAGTGTTCATCAAGTGTGTGAACGTCTTTCTCTGCTGAAGACATTGTGCGGGCAAAGTCTCTGCTTTTTGAGTCTATCCCCATCGGAAAGAAGATGCCAGTGCGCCGAAAGGAGGGAAAAAAGAAAATGTCACTGCTGAATTATTCCCGATATTTGTGGCGAAGGAGCTGAATAAACTCCCTCCAGTAACTTTTGACCATGTGGATGTAACATGTCTCCTAAAATATATTGTAAAAATCAAAAATCAGATCAGCATTTTAGAAGACAATACCGTGTCCAAGGAGCAGTTTCTATCGCTTCAACTAGAGGTGACTAGTCTCAAACAGGCGTCTCTAATACATGATAATCCTACTGTTAAGAACTGTAACAAGAACGGTAATATTAATGTGAGAAGAGGAGCATGTTTACAAAACAGCTTTACACTAGACAGTGGCCCTATAGGATTACAATATTTACCTATAAAATACCCAGCTGATCGCAACGTGAACGACCTTTCGGCTAAAGATGCGTCATCAACACTAGTCAGCAGCGGTAATAATTGCTTCTCTGTCTTGCAAGGACATATCACAGCGACAGAGCATTGCGGGCATGTGGTGGCCCAAACAGCTACTGCGGTTTCGAAGGAAGAGAGTGAGACCGACTGCATGACGGGCAAAGTTGATGAGAGCTGTATATGCGGGAGCGAGTCAGCACGACAATTAGAGCGCGTGGAGGCCACAACGAGCACCGCGGTTTCATTCAAACCAGTTAGTGTATCGGGCCCGGTTACCTGTGCGCACACGACCGGCAATTCCCCCACCTCTGGCAAGCGGGTGACCATCGCCACTAACGCCAGTGTCCACGGGTAAATTAGAAGCTAAGACTGGTCGCGCGGCGGACGTGGGAGGAGTTACTGAGCATAGGGACATTGCTAATTTATTTAGAGACCTTTTTAAAGTAAACTCTCCACTTGGCCCCTCTGTGTCAGGAACCGGCTATGTATCTCGTGTCAGGGGGGAAGAGTCGCTACTACGCTTTACCACGAAGCAAGTAAGGTCTGTTATTAATAGTATGAGTAGGGGCAAATCACCTGGGCATGATGGGCTTAGCATAGACCATTTAAAATATGCAGGCGTGCATATGCCGAGGGTCCTGTCCTTTTTCTTTACGATGTGTCTCAGCAATTCGTATTTACCGGCAGACGTAATAAAGACCATTGTAGTACCCATTGTGAAGAATAGGACAGGAGATATCTCGGACATGAGCAACTATCGCCCGATCTCTCTTGCAACTGTTATGGCCAAGGTGTTGGACAGTATGCTTGACTCTTATTTGGCAAAATATATTAAGTTGCACGATGCACAGTTTGGGTTTTGTCCTGGACTATCAACCGAAAGTGCTATCCTAAGTGTCAAGAATACTGTCAAATACTACACTGACCGGAAGACGCCGGTGTACGCCTGCTTCCTTGATCTCTCCAAGGCTTTCGATCTCGTTTCATACGACGTGCTTTGGAGTAAATTGAGGAGTAGGGGTATACCGGAGGAACTACTCAGTGTATTTAAGTTTTGGTATCGTTACCAGACAAACCGTGTTAAATGGTCTAATGCGCTCTCGGATTCATATGGGTTGGAGTGCGGGGTGAGGCAGGGTGGTTTGTCGTCTCCCCGGCTCTTCAATCTATATGTTAATGACCTCATTGACGAGCTCAGCAGCATGCGTGTCAGGTGAAGGGTAAATGGTGTCAGCTGCAACAAAATCAGTTATGCAGATGACATGGTGCTGTTGGGCCCGTCGCCGAGGGCGATCGTAGAGTTACTCAAAGTATGTGAGACCTACGCCGCTGCACATGGACTGGTTTATAATGCAAAAAAATGTGAATACATGGTCTTTGGGGTTGCGGGGAGACGCCGGGATAGTACAGTCGAACTCACCATTAACGGTACGTGCAACTGTTACTAACAATTTATGGATCTTTTTTAGTTGTCCGAAATAAAATGATTTATTATTATTGACAATTTTTTTATCAATAACACAGGAACCTTTAGGACGTCACGTTAGTCAGTTACGTTTAGGAGGACGAAATTCGTTAGTACCATTTAGCGTCAATAGATGTCATTACGTGTATGTGTCAAGAACAGTTTTTCTTGAACACTTTAAATTGATTATATATTTCGATAGACCAAAACCGAGTTATCTAATATTTTAGTAACGAAACCAATATGGGTAACTTTTATACTATAAAAGTTAACCATATTGGTTTCGTTCTTTTTACGTGATACTTGATCTAATTAATCTCTCGCAGACAAACAGACAACAATTCTAAAAATTACAGGAATGGAATCTTTTGGATATCCCTAACATCCCAACTATTTATTGGAAATTATTTATAAGTTCGGAAACGCCGCGTCTACAGATTTATAATATGTATAGAAGACATAATAAAAATATTATTCGCGACCGTAAGAAATATGTTATAAAGAATTTTAAATCATTAAAATCATCAATAAATCCCTAATAAAGTTAGAAATGACCTTAAATGTCATGATGTCACGAAATAGTTATTATTTCGGGTAATTTGAACTAACAGGGTTGTATTGATGACTTTTATGCTTAGAAATTCATAGTTATGAAATATATTGGATGGGATTGTAGAAAGCTAAATAATAGAGGGATGCGCAGAGTAAAATATTATATAGGTATAAACTTGTGAGTAACCCAAACGCTAGCGCTTAACAGGTTTTTGATCAGTCGTAACTCATCGTCTCTCGAACTGATAAACGTGGCGAAGCGGCTTTTCCTGCGGCAACCGTGCAACTGTCCTTGTCTAGCAACGGAGCGGCTAGTCCTAGCGGTATTGCGTCTGCATCATGCTCTTAAGAAGACATGGTCCCTATCAGACTGGAAGAGATAGATGTGGTCACCCAAATCCCTGGAAGTTCACTCTTTGCACAACAAGCGTATTTGCAAGACACGTGCTCATATCAGTCTATACGAGTGCTCGTATTAGTCTAAGATTTAGAATATAATATTCCTTGAATTACTAGCTAACTCAAGGATCATTACAGCCCCAAAGAGCCCACCCTTCACCACTTCCTAGTGCTTATGCTGGGGAGAACAAGTGGTGCAACAAACTTACCAGAAACACGTGTCTGTCTGATTAGTTAAAATAAAACTCCATCAGCCTAGGATAATTATAATAACTCAAGATTCACACAGTCTCACCAACAAACACTCACACATACTACGTTAAATACTAGTTTATAGAATAATAATAAACTAAATCTGTGCTTCAACACAACTATATTTAATTTATTTAATATTAACTCGCTCTCCTACAACAGCCCACTTGGACAAGGCCTCTGGCAATCAATAATTCTCCTGACTTTCTTAGCCTAGCCTTACACCCACCGCTTCCTACTGCGGTCCGTCTTCCTTCTCGCAGGTAGCGCTAATATTACCTGTAATAGAATCTTCATAATGTGAAAGGATAAAGGGATCGCTACGCTTGCGCTTTAATAATCAATAATAGCTTCGTTAATGTAATTGTGTATGATTTACCCATTTCAGTCAGACGGCGAACCGTTTTACAACGTTTGTCTCATTTTACGTGTTCTACTAAACCTAACGCATAAAACCTCTGAGGAGAAAATACGATTTTTGTAGAACACGTTTCCTAAGCACTGTATAAATGTCTTACTCAATCCTAGAGACAGTGCACTACGAAGCCCAAATGCCATTGAGTGAGACAAGTATTGAGTATAAAATCCTAAACGCGTATTAATGTTAGTATCACCTTTACGGCAGCCTAGCTCCATTTCTTACTAAAACCACAGAAAATATCGCTCAAGCTTACCGTAGACTCAGTCTGTAGCAAAACTCAATGCGATCGTACTCGGTGTCTGCCGAGATGCTATTTGTCACCTCATATCTCGTTAAACTTCCCCATTTAGTGGACATAGTGCGGCTGTCAGCGGCAAAGCGTTCAAATTGTCGTGTTTCGAAAAATAGTGTCGATTTAGAAATCGGCGTACTATATGCCGTAGGTTGGTGTAGGTTTTATCGAGACACGGTCCCTAGCGTTCTTAGAACGACTACCAATCCAGTTTACTGGGGTGTGGGGAGCTTTGTGAAGCCTACCCCCTCTCCCGGAGATGCACCTACAACGAACCGAGCCCAAAGTTTTTTGTGGCCAAACCATTTTGGAAGCAGTAATTATCACTAACGTTTGATTGTTTAATAATGCCGATTTAGATCGGCTTTATTGCATATTTTGATTTAAATGAACTGAGAGTATTTACGGTTCTGCCTTCCATATGTGGTTGCCCAAGTTACCGGTCAAAGTCGTCAAAAGTCGAGCGTCAGTGCTCAGTGTCAAATAAAGTGGAAGGCCTTCTCCGTTTCCCTATAATCAAACGCAAATGACAAATATCTGTCAGGGTACGGATTAGGAGATGGACACGTAATACAAGAGAAAATAGCGTTATTTCGCTATGCTTCACCACTCCCGCCAGCCTCTAAAATCGGGGCCCGGTCATTTCCCACGCTATTTTTTTGTAAACTTCGACTTAAAACACATTTTTCTATTTCTTAATTGTTTCTCAAATGCGTCCCGGGTTTACGATTCCCAGATGTGAACCTTTGTGCACATTTGTGTGTGTGGAACGAATTTCTAAGAGGCTTTACAAGTTTAAAGTATTAGTATTTTTTTGTTATTAATTAGGGTAACGCGTCAAGCTGTCAGACCGTAAAATTAAGATTTAATGTGTTTTAAAGTGGGCCGAACCATGTGCAAGGTTTAAGAATAAATATAATATGTTGTTATTATATAGGAATTTTAAAACTAAATTTTAAAACTAGATTCACGTAGAGAAAATATTGACTGCAATAATTATATTAAAAGGCAAGTTATCCAAAAATTACCGAAAAGTAATCGCCAGGTTTTAAACTGTCATGTAAAAGCAAGAATAAAAACGTGTCGGTAAGAATGTCAAAGCTATACTAAGAATTCATGGTAATAGTATTATCATCATGAGCCTACAGGATTATCCAGCACTTATCGTTATAATTTAAACCAACATTTCAAAAAATACCGGCCAACAAAAAAGCCTTTACCCATTAAAATTGAAAACATAAACTTGTAATGTGAGCACATGTGTACTTTCCACTTCTGAAATGTAATAAAACTCCTTGGGTAGATAACAATATTATTTAATTCCTCCAATCAAACAGTCTACTATAATAATTAGTAACAATTTACTAGCGATTATAATAAAACATATAATAAAACTCACATGAATTATTGTAGTGCAATTATATTGATGATACACACGTAATCCGTCCGCCTTAGATGCTGGCCCCGAGCAAATAGGCCGAGTGTAGACCCGTATTCTCAACCGTCATCTCAGAACTGTTATTCGTTCCATTCAAGTGTTGCCAGTATAATAAATAATATATCCCAACGATCGACTAAGACAATTTAACTATTTACTATATTATTTCAAAACCCAACATAGGTTTGTTTTTTTTTACGCTTTCAAGCCAAAACGGTTTAACGAATTCAGGTGAAATCTGGCAAACAGATAGACCATGACCTAGGAAAGGACATAATTCTTTTCATCCTGGACCGCAGACGAGCGCGCGGGCAACAACTAGTATGATTATTAATTATTTAAAATGAGACTTAAATACCATAAAACATATTAAAGTGTATCGGTTATTGTCACCTTGGCTCAAAGGTTTCACAATCATTACAATGACTTGTACCTTTTTGTTTTTTATTTTAACTAAGTACAAGACAATGGTGCCGATTCTCTTGTACACCGAACTAAACTAACTAAACTATCACTAAAATTCCTTACTTTTTACTATGAAAATCTTGAAGCTATTCTGCGAAAAATAATCTCTAAATTTAAAAATAATTTTGACACAACTATAATCGAATTTGACAATCGCGAGTCCACGTGTTTTTTTTTCTTCTTTTGGTTTCGCAACGTATTTGTTAGAGCCGGAGGCAGCCTGGGGCAGCCTCGACGTGTTTTATATGGAAGTTTTGACTTTTTGTGTGGAAAATATAAAATAAAAATATCTAAATGTAGAGATTTGGTGGTTTCAGGGCTACAGAGGGGGTCGAAATTTTCATTATTTTTGTGATAGGACACACCGTTTTCGAGATATGAGCAAAAAAAAGAAAAAGAAAGTTAAAGTACCGTTTTTGCACGTCTGAAGTCGAGGTGTTGGTGTGAATTTTAGTCCACGCCACCTAATTTTATTCCACACCTTTTTAATCGCGATTAAAAATAGTCAGATTCATGTTCAGATTTAGTAAGACAATCAAATTTTTAGTTGAAAAACGTAAAATTCAGAATAGCAAAATTGCCATTTTCACTAAATTAATAACTCAGTTGTATCTTAGTGCTGTCAAACTAAAATATTGTTAAGTTGTGTCACTATAGTCAATTTCAGAATGGAAAATCGTCATTTGACAGAATTAAACCAAATTTTAGTGATTTTTAGTCTAGTTTAGAGGCATTTGTGACAAGAGAATCGGCACCAATGACGACGATTAGGTACGTGTCTAAACAAACATTCGATCACTGCGAAGACAATAAAAATTGCAGCTTACCAACAGACCCACAGCATTACGTGAAAGTTTTATGGCCCACCCTTATTGGCCAGGAAACGGCTTTATTGCGCTTTTGATTCCGTAATTTTAGTAATACCGGACGGATTCTGATCAGCGAATTTCACAAGGAGTTTTGGATAGCAAGACGATTTCGCTATCACTAACATTCGTTATGTTAGTGATAGCGAAAGCGTTCTGCTTTTTTTAAATTGAGTCGTAGCAGAGCGTTGCTACTAATCAACATAAAGGGGAACTTTTATTCTTAAGAGAGGAGTACCAGGGTAACTCTTCTCTGCTAAAACATTATATGATAACATAGGAAAAGCGATATCATTTTCTTGCTGTTTACTTAAAAACAGTTTAGTGTTCAAGTTGTCAAAAAGTATTCACTTGATCGCTAAATATAATGTAGTACTTAGCTACGTTTGTGATGCTTTGCTAGTACCTAGAAAAGTAACACCAACAATAAATCAGTACCAAAGTTTTGGACTTACCAACAAAAAGCACTAAGTCGAAAATTAGTGCAAATATTGTTAACGAATCGGATTTACCAGCCCTATGCGTTGGTGTGCACTGTGAGACCTCATAGTACCGTTCATGAATACGGGTGTTAGTCACACGAAAAAGTGTCCTTACTGAGAAGAGTGAGCTCACACAATATTGAGTAGCATAGTGTGTCAGAGGTGTCAAAACGAAACAGAAACGCAACGAGTCTATATACGCTCTAATCTTTAGTCGCGGAATCTTACGATTTAAATCTGTGCAGGTGCCATAATTTTCATGACAGTCATCACTGCGGCCGTTATGTGGCGGCCACCGCTCTTCTAGGAAACCGCTAACTGAGGTGAATGCCATTCCCCCTGCTTATCTTAATATCATCTAAACTTATTTCTAATAATGTTCCGTACTACTGTGTTAGAAAAAAAATGCTGTAAAATACAATTATAGCTTTAATTTTAAAAAAAAATACATTTTAAGTTTTTCTTTGTCCGTCGTAGAAGCAATTAATGTGGGAAGAGCACTGGTTCACGTCCTGAAATAAAATCAATACTATGATAAGATAATCTAATGATGAGAATTTATTTTGACACCTAGCTCTTTAAGTTTCTGTAATCCATTAATAACTTCAACTAAATAAATTAAGTTCAACTATTGCATTACTCGGCAAAGACGTGACCTTTTTTGAGCTTTCGTCTTAAGGCAATTCCATATATGCTCAAATATTGGGGTACTGCCTCGTTGGTCTAGTGGTCGCAATCGCTACTGCTGAGCATGAGGTCCTGGGTTCGATTCCCAGGTCGGGCAACATGTTATTGGGTTTTTCTATCTGGAATCTCTCAGTAGCAGCCCGAAGTCTGGATTTGTGCCCGGTAGATGGCAATAGGCTCGCCCCCTATTACATGGGACTTAAACATAACTGGTGAAATGTGGGTGTACTATAGGTACACCTCTGCCTAACCCTTCGGGGAAACAAGGCGTGATGTTATGTTATTGGGGTACAAATGTAAAATGTGGTGACTTGAAGTGGTTTAATAAAAGGCCAATTATTTATTTATTTTATATAAGGTAGCTTCACTGCTGACAGTAAATATAACATAATTATTATTGTAAACTTTACGCCAATTATGAAGTACAAAGAAAAATAAGAAATACAGAACATAATTATTAATATTTATAGTGTGTGCGTGCGTGTATCTGTGCGGTGTAGTTGCTGTAAATGTTTGTGATGAAAACTGAAAACTGTAAATGTTGTGTGTCTGTCCATATACGTATGACTAAACTGGCACTAAATTAAGCTGAGCATCCGGCGTTTGATGGAGGATTTGGATAATTTATTTTGTCAAGTCCGTTTTCATGTGTTAATAAAGCAGTCCAAAGACGAGAATTTATAATTTTATTATAATGCAGGTAGATGTAAAATGCTAACATCTTTAGACAACTAATGGAGACCGAAGGTACAGATAGCAAAGTGATACGTCAAGTACGTCTGAGTGGAACGTTAAAATGTGTTCTGCTGAGCAGTTGTGGACAGTCAAATTCATTGTTAAGTATGTCGAACAATATCATCATATCATTTAACGGGCGTGGCTCTTCAAGAGCATTAAAGTGGTATCGACAGGAGTCCGGGTAGTTAGGGTCAGTGGATTGATTTTTTGGGATGTCAGATTTATATTTTATGTTTTGTAAATTTGCGTTAGATCATTTAAATTTTACAGATATTTTTCTTACAAAAAGGTCGTCAAAACTTGCAGATTCCAGCCCAATTCTTACGTGACAGTAATATATAGTTCTTATGCAAATTGGGTTATTACGAATGCGGTTACAACACGGTACGGTTTTCGAATTACGAATACGACTTGTAGGTTTTACTAGTGACTTGATCAATGTGTGCCTCGAACGTGAATTTTTCGTTCATAATCAATCTCAAATCCCAAACCAGTGATGCTCGCGGTATATATCCTTACTGATGCGGTAATTGTAGAGTACATTTCAAATAAGACCATAATCGCTCACAACGCCCATATCAATAATTTGCGTTCCGATAGATATTATGGTAAATTTGCGATCAAAATCTATAGTGATAAAACTAAAGGTATTATGATAGTACCAATGTGGGCAACGCAGCCGTGATACCCGTTATTTAACAGTCTACTCACAACCAAACATTTAATATTAAAAAAACTAAAAACTTGATTATTTCTCATTTTAGCAAACGGGAGGCGGATCAGAAAACTACCCTGGTTGCTGGAATATTATCAGGACGTCCTTTCTAAAAAGATATGTGCCACCAGATTCTATACCTCTTATGATAGCCTCACTGTCAGAGAACTCACTGAAGCAATATTTCGTGCCTCAGAAAATGGTTAAATTTTTGTAAAACAAACAATGTTGATTTATATGTAGCCTCCGTTCCGATTGTTACACATTTTTAACAGAATTCAGGTAAGTAAGTTTTTATTTGTTGAAACATGGTGTACATGATACATTGCATGCAAGATAATAAAGATGTACAGAAAAGTTCTAACATGTTCAGCCACATATCGTGCCATACAAATTGGTAGGAAGAGATGGTGCATATACCTTGATAATATTCATCAAAATTCAAAGTAGTCATTATATAAATTAGTCATTAAAATATGAATTACTATCATTAAAATTTCAATACCAAATTACAATTATTCCACAATGAAACATAAAAAATAAAAACATGTCAAAAAATTAACATCTTCATCTCAAAAACGAAGAAAATTGTCCTTTCCCATAAACTCTGCTATACTGTAATATGCTCTTTCAGTTAATAAACTCTTCAATTTACTTCTAATATATTGAATGTTTTCCATGATTTGGGCAATTTATAAAAAATGGTCGGAGCCGTCCAAAAGATGCTCTTACGCATAAGGGTTGTTTTAGCGCCGTGAACACAGAGTTTGAAATGATCACGTCTATTCCTAGGGACAGCGTCAGACAAACGCTATAATAAATGAGAATTGTATTTATTGAATATTACTGTTTCCACGATATACGAGTATAATGAGGGCAACCAACCGATTATCCTTTAAAGTTAAAGCTCGTGAGCACATTCGCAAGAAGCTGGCAGTATCATCTTAAGGGTAATGTTTTCTCATTGGTTGTTTTATTTGTTTTAGTATAATTATATATTTATGCATATTTATTTTTTGTTTATATTTATATATAATTAGGTATATATGTATATCTATGTCTTAGATTAAATATTTATTCCTTGGTTTTTTTTATAAATTGCACCTACCACTGCTTGTCTCTGCATCACCCAAAGGTTGACTGGTAGAAAATGCCTATGGCATTAAGTCCGCCGCTGTACAAAATGTGCGTGAAGTATAAATAAGTAACTAAATGTCAATATCTTACATTCTATAAAATAAGGTTTACAGTTGTCCGTTGTTTGCAGTCTAAACATCGATCTAATGAACCTTTTCTGTGCCCTAAACGCTATTTCACTGTCCGTGCTATTCCCCCATAAGATGACTCCGTATCTAAGAATGTTCGGCTAATCCATAGTAAGCAGTAATTAGCGCATCTGTGTTAAGAACCACAGCAAGCTGTTTCAGAGCGTAGGCTGCACTACTCATTTTTTTACTAAGTGCCTCTATTCGAGGTTTCCAATTAAATTTACTATCTATTACTATTCCCAGAACAATTGTTGTGTCAGATTCATTGATATTTATATTATTAAATTGAATATTAAGATTATTGATTGTTTGTGTACGTTGTCTAAAGTGGATTACGCTAGTCTTTTTTTAAATTAATTATTAAATTATTATCATTTATCCAATTTATAATAGATATTAGTGAATTATTAATGTCATGTTCATATGTGTTTATGTCATTACAAGCTATTGTCACAGTGCAATCGTCAGCAAAAAGTGTCATCGTATGTTCAGTTACTTTAGGCAAGTCATTTATATACAAAGTGAACAATCGAGGCCCCAATACACTGCCTTGAGGTACTCCGTATATAACTTTCGTTCCGTATTCCGTTCCGTATATAGCGTTCGTTAAAATAAATACAAAAAGTAAACGTGAAGAAACTTTTAGATCAGAGCTTGAAGTTTCTTCACGTTTACTTTTTGTATTTATTTTACTGATTTCTGTTACTTGTTTACGGTTGTGAAGATACGATTTAATTCATTCTAAAACGTTGCCTCTAACACCATACGCTTCAAGTTTCTCTGCCAGGGAATTATAATGGACGTAGTCAAATGCCTGTGTCATGTCGCAGAATATGGCACAGACCGGTGTTCTCATAGCTACATTTAGCATGACATTATGTAAAAACTCATAAATAACAAAATATTTTTCGTCACTTATATATGATATTTTTATATTTATCGTACCATAATATATATATTTTTCGAACACCCTAGAGATAACTGGTATAAGCGCGATTGGTCTGTAATTTATCATTAATTCGTGAATGAATTCGTTCTTTTATGCAAAGATTAATAATGAAACAAAAATGAGTACATATTTCACACGCAACTGCTTTCAATATTTTGTGGCAATACCATCGTAGCCAACGCTGTTCTTGTTTTTTAGCTTCATAATAATATTTAGTATGTCACAGGGCGTAGACAGAGCCATAAACATAGACTGTGCTCTGCCAACAATTAGCGACGTTGAGTTTGTTCCCGCGTTAATTGTTGGTTGTATTTTATTTATAAAATAATTATTAAATGTAATATCAATGTCTTTTGGGCGTGTGATATCTTTACTTTCAAATCTGATGCAAGAAATTGAATTTTTCGGGCGTTGTATTTAATCTTATTATTAATAAGAGTAAATACAACGCCCGAAAAATTCATTTGCCACGTAGTCTTAGATATGTTATTTGAGGTTTTTATATTGTACTTGTTTTGTGATTTCTGAGTTAGATTCATATTTCTTTTGAATAATTATGAATATCTTTTGAATATATCTGTATTAGCTTGACTTGGTTTTAACCTATATTTCCATGAAAGCTTCCGTTTGTTTTACTACACAACTTTATCTCACGTGATACCCAAGTAGGTTTTTTTGTAGTCTTAATGGTAATCATTTTGCTGGAGAAACCTTATTCAAAGAGTATGAGTGAACTTTACACCCTGTTCCTCATATCTCTTCACTGTTATGTATTGTCTACGTAATCAGATCAGTTACTACAGCTAGCCGCTGGTTCCTCAGGTAAGAGTCGATCCACCTTATTCAATCAGAATGCAGAATTCCGGTAAAACGCTTTTTCGCAATCGCAGTCGGGGTATATTACGTCCACTTGGGTACCGTCGTTCATGTGAGGTATAGATTATAATTGTGGACTTTTCGAAAATGCACTCCCAAAGTAAAGGACAAAGATGCATTATAAATGATAAAAAATATAGTGACAAATAAAATCGCTCTTACCACACTGTTTGTAAGGCACACATTTGCCTTCGGAATTCCTCAGGTAGTTATCTTTACATACACAGGCAGGTTTATAACAACCAGCAGCAATGGAAGGGCAGGGAGGTGGATTTTTCAAATGATCACAAGTCTTGTAACACGCTGCCAATTCACACTTGTAATACTCCTCATTGGCAGGGCAATCTGAAAAATGTTAAAAAGGGAATATTAGCTTTTAACCATACTTTGAATGATACGCGATACAAGTGGGCACGGCCTTAAATATAATGTGACCAAAAGCCAGTGCATGGTCTTTGAGACGAGTAGTGCTAAATGCCCACAAAGTATACCAGTTTTTCTTAATGGTGTTCACCTAGACTTGGTGAAACAATTGAAATACTTAGGACATTTGGTCTTGGCTGACCTCAGGGATCACGCTAACATCAAACATGAGCGGATGGGCGTTTCAAAAGGAGCGAATATGTTGTCACGGAAAAGGTTTGCATGCTGTTCTGATCAAATTTTTCGTTTTTTAAATTTATGTTATTATTTTTAACCAAAATTTGCCCAAAACTTTTTTTTATTTGAATTTTTTATATTAATAATTTCCGTTTTTTTTTTTTTTTTTTTTTTCATTAACTTCATTATTTAAATTTAACATTGTATTTATGTTTTTAATGACATTGTATATATTTTCATATTGTTATTTGTATTTATTTCGTATAAATGTTTTTTTTAAAGATGTACATGACACGATGACTGTTCTCCTATTTTTCAAGCATACAAAAATCTATTTACGACTAGGCTGACACACTAAGAATCAGCAGCCAAATTGCGTAACACATTTTCATAAACGATTACGACTAATCTGTTTGATTTTGACAATTCAACAACATTCATTGCGTTATTTACATTGTTGAGCAAATTTTTTATCGAACTGATGTAGCAACGGATTAGCAATCTGTTTCAAAACGATTCCGATTCCGATTGATAGTGTATTACGCAATTAGGGTACAGATCACTAAGTACCTAGTAATACGGATCTAGGCTTAACATACCAACATCCAAGCTAAAAATGTATTATACAACAAAGTACCAGACATAATAAAGAAAGAAGAAAAGATTAATATATTTATAATAAAACTTAATATTAAATAAAGATCTAAATTAAATAGTTACCACCTAAGTACACATTATGGTAAAGCAATAAAGATATTGAGTATTGAGTATTACCTACAAAAAAACTGAAAAAAAAATACCGAGTCAAGTTCTTTTCTATTTAGATGTTTTCATCATAAAAAATATGCAAATTAAATATACTTAATGATCTTAGTGCAACCAGAACCGTTATAAAACAAATTAACAATAAAAACTAAAAAAGAGATACAAGAAGGACAAGTGCGAGTTTAACTCGCGTGGAGAGGGTTCTGTAAGATGGTGTTATCTACCAAAAACATTTTATGTAGAGTAGGTTGTCAGACTGTCCGTCCGTCTGTCACAGCCAATTTACTTCACATGTAATTTTCTGTGACCCAAACACACGGTCATTTAACGTAACTAAACGAATTTTGAACATGGGGATCACTTTTGGGGGGAAAATCTTAATTTAAAAACAAAAGTTTTGCCAGCTGAATTATGTTTGGTGGCAGCAGAGGATGCAACAGAAACCAATTTTTTTTATGAGTTTAATGTTTTATCAAATAAAAGGATTACAACTATATTCTAATTCTAGCTATATTAATCTTGTATTATTTAGTCGACGATGGACCAAAGAAAACGCATGGATCTCGTAAGCGGTGTCGCGTTCGACACGTGTTGCAACACGTAAATCTTACGATACTGTGCGTACAAACTTACAGTTGCAGTTGGACTGTATGAGAGAACATGTTTTTCAACTAATACAATGTCAAGTTTGTTATTCATCCCAACTACGGAACCCTTCAGTGTACGTCACGGTGCCTTTGACGGCTAAACTCAGAAAATAAGATACTTCCGCAATATAAAAAAGGCACACCATCTGCCTAGCATTTTCCCAACCATGTTGATAACGTTGGGTTTGCCTCGTTCCCAACCAGATGCAGCAGTATAAAAATAGGTACAAATAATAAAAACTTACCAAAAGGCTTCTGATCAGGTGGAGCAGCAGAAACAATAGTAAAAACTGCAACGAACAAACATATAGGTAAAACATAGGACGCCATTGCTATCTTAACGTTAGTCAGAGATGATGCCGGCAAATGTAATGATCTAATGAAGTATCCGTCTATTATTTATAAAATCATTAAGTTTGGCAAAGTGCCAGTCGTATAAACAAAACTCGTTTATTAATAGCCACACAAAAATGTCTGAGAGAAGGAAGCTGAAGATGCTACGAATAAAATGATCGGCCAAGTGCCGGTCATATTACTCGTAGAAATGATTGTTTTATCGAATGAAGCATCCGTCTTTTATTTATAACATCATTAACTTTGGCAAAGTGCCAGTCGTATAAACAAAACACGTTTATTTATAGCACAGAATACACAAAAATGTCTGAGAGAAGGAACCTGTCTTCAGCTTCCTTCTTTTCATCTTTGGTACAATTAATATGATCGGCCAATTGACGGTCATATTAATCGTAGAAATGATTGTTGTATATATAAAAAAACGGTTTTTTAATCTGACTTCTGGTTCAGTTCGCTGCAGATTGGTCTACGGAAAGGAACGGTTACATGTTTTACCTGTTTCTTCTTGTAAGAGCTCATATGTTAATACAGGACTATTTCGCCGGCACCGGTCGGTATTCAAATGTTCGTCACTCGAATTACAACCTACAATTAAATTGGTATAGATCCTTTGCTTACCTTAAAGCAATTTAAAGAAATTGCTCCACTGTTTGTAATTGTCCAAGACAAAACGAATCGCTCAAATCTGGACTGGTGGATGTGCGATTAGAAATTGAATGTTCTGAAGATATTGCAGATACATTACATTACATACATTGTACTTTTGTTTAATAATAAACGATCGACTTTTCGAATACAAACCTATGAGTAATATTGAGAAAAAAATATCTTGAATGCTATTGTGGACGTCCAAGGATTTAAGAATGAAGAAAACTGATTTATTCCAAATAAATAGCAGTGATTTATGATACAAGTATGGTAAATAAAACCACCACGACCATTTTATGAATTGACGAAAAAAGAACAGAACTGGAATGAAGGCTCTTTGCTGTATTTAAGCTATAAAGCTAACTTTGCTAATAGAACAAAAAGGCTATATTTACAAAAGGTAGGTAATGAAAAAGTGATAGTATGGTCAAAAGATATGTTCAAAATTGATGATGTATACCTATAATTTTTAAAGTAAGCAGTTCCAAGTATAAAAAAATATATTCTATACGTTGTTGTATCAATCATACCAATATTTGGGCCTTAAAATGAATTTTAGTTAAGTAAGCGGTGTGTCGAAAATGTTGTTTTTTTTAATAAGCAGCAAAACAAATAGATTTAAACTAACATTTAAGTTTTATTTTTTAACACCTTTCGTCCGTGAAATTATAAGGGCTTTAACATAAAACAGAGGCGACGGCTCTCCTATGACATGGAGCAGACCATTTAATGAAATAAGGGCTGTTTGTGAACTTGCCCTATTCATGTAACACAGACACAGTTCTATATTACACGCATAGGTATGATGATACACAAATCGAAAGATTAATTACTTCTAGCAATGGATGATTTGAATATTTATCGTATTTTATGAATATGTTATTTTGTTGAACTTAAAACAGTTTAACACGATTATGGTTGTAAATTGCAACATCAGATATGGGATTTTAATACTGTGTTACTATTTTATGCCATAAAATCATTCCGATTATGTTTATAAATCAAGCCCTACATTTATCAAAGAAACAGGCATTTAAAATGAATGCAAGTCTCATTTCACATACTCGACTTAGAATAAAGGATTCTACGTACAACGTTCGTTTTGAATAGGGAATTCTGAATACAACACTCATTTTGTATGAAGTATCGGGGGGCCTGGATCTCTTTTGATCCAAGTGCCCCAATACACTCCTACTTATCTTATATCCTAACAGGCATACAGACTTACTTTCACATGGATAATATTATAGCGTGGAGTGTCGATTGTAGGTTACATTATAATAGGATTAATTTGTCTAAATAAAGTCCGTGGTAATAATCAACTTGTTATATTTACACGACCCACACTTAGCTAGACAATGCATTAATAAGCCAAACAAAATGCAAGCATTATAATAAAAGACGGATGTCTCACTATATCATTTTCTTCGTCGACATCATCTTTATGTAACGTTACTGTAGCAATGGCTTCCTATCACATACTACCTATTTGCTGGTTCGTTGTAGTTTTAACTGTTGTTTTTGCTGGTCCTCCTAATGAGAAACCTTTCGGTGAGTTCTTATTATTTGTATCTTCGTATAATACTGAGAATGTTTGCACCATTAATAATTTGAGAACCCATTCCTGACACCTGTTAATTATATAGGGTGACTGGTAATTAGTGACTGATACTTAAACACATGATTGTACTCATTTACCAAGCGCGTCATGCCCAGTCACCCCAGAATAACAGCTGATAGCGCGCGCGTGGTCGGTACGGTTGTTAAAGGAATGAAAAAGAATAATGCACGGTAAACATGTAATAGTTTTGTTTGTAAAAACTATTTAAATCAAATAGCTGATGGTGTATTATTCTTGAGTTACTCAATATTCTATTGAGGTGACTGGGGTCATGCACTTGGTAAATAAAAATATCGTTTATTTGGATAAGTTGCTTGTTATGATGAGTACAATCATATGTTTAAGCATTGGTTACTAATCACAAGTCACCCTATATACAGTTCCTTTACAGTTATTTGACATATGTAAGCATTATTATAACAATGACAATAAAGATCACTGTGATTCAAAACTAGAGGCAAAATAACTGAGAAAAGACTACAATAGATAAACTGTGCAAAACAATATGTGTTTTATGAATCTAAACTTCATCAGTTCCTAATCGTGTCCAACCGACAGGTGTCATTTTCTTTGTTAGAATCATCTTTAACTAACGCTGTCTGTGACTGTAGCAATGGCTTCTTACATACTACCTATTGGCTTGTTTGTTGCAGTTTTAACTATTGATTTTGCTGCTCCACCTAATAAGAAACCTTTTGGTAAGATTTTGTTAGCTGTATCTTCTTTAGGGTTCCTAGAGTTTCTTTTGAGGTAAAAGAAAAAAAATAACCCTTATTATAACTTGATTGTCCGTCTGTCTGTCTGTCAGTCTATCAAGACCCTTTTTTCAGGAACGCCTGGAGGTATCAAGTAAAAGTTTATATCAATACGTATGTGAATACGTACGGTCACTATAATACGGTACCTTCGATTATAATTGAGTCAACGCAATAAAAAAATACGGCGAATTATAAATCAAAACCTTTAGGGTACTTCCCTTTGACTCAGAATGATGAAATTTGGCAAGAAGCAAGGTCTCCTAGGACAAGTAAAGGAAAATGTCCGAATATCTGAAATTTGTAGTTTTATGACAAACTTACATTTGCAATTGGAGAATTTACTAAATTCTCCAATTGCAAATGTAAGTTTATCGATTTTATATGGGAGAACATGTTTTTCAACTACAATGTTTAGTTTGTTCTTGGGATAAATTAATCCCAACTACGGCACACTTTCATTGTTCGTGGTCCGACACGCACTTGGCCTGTTTTCTTATTACTAAGGATTTTTGCACCATAATAATTTGAGAAAGCGTTCCTAAACCTGTCAGTTACTTACTTAGCCATTTTAATGTAAATTAACATCTGAGAGCAACCAATGGCAATGACAATCAATATTACTGTGAAGCAAAATCAGAAGTTAAAGGACCATAAACACTGTAGACAGAAGAATACGATTTGAATGATTTTTCATTAAAATTATTTTTATTATGGCTTTGACATAATATCTCGGGACCCTCAGGTCCTGGACATTTGGAAATCGTACGAGGGTCCGAGGCCAACCCGCAGAGGCCCGTTAGACGTGTTCAATTAAATGAGGCACCAACCATATTTGACTCGACTATTGATGTCAGACATTGCTAAGTTCAGCCATTGGCTTCTTTTGACAAAACTTACAAAGTATGTAGCAGAATCATCATTATTTTCATTCGCAAACATATCTAGATCTGTGTTGGAGCTCAGGAGAGCGTTAATAGCGGCTAATGTCCGAGAAAGTTGGAACCGCCAGTAAGCGGTGTTTTCTGCCACGACAGTAATTTTCTGGGACAAACAGATTGCAGATTTTATTATGCAGATCAGGAACATCAAAAATCTTCCTAAGAATTTTAAATATTACAGTCATCTGATCATGCGACCGTCTTACTTCTAGAGAATTGAAACATATGCAACCCAGCAGGAATTTAGTAGGATACAAGAGAGGATAAAACCCGTACAAGTACTTGCACAGGTTTCTGAGGAATGCTTTTTGAACGTTTTCTAAAGCTAACGCATACTGACGGTCAAAAGAACGCACTAGACTAAAGTTTGCTACTGCCCAATGCCCCAAAAACAAGCTTGATAACTTGGGGGTTGTGGAAGTCACGACAGTTCATGAAAACTTGATGGGTCGCGAAAATATAGATTCCACAACTTATATAATATACTGACCACGGAGCATCAAAGGGGCATTCAAAGGGTATTGAAGTGCGCGCTGGAGGATACCGCGGCTGGACTTAACAGCATGCGGCGGGAGGCAACGGCAAGTTGCGACTTCATGCCGCAGCATCCAATAGTGCGCTGGCGGCCGCCCTGGCAGCATTGCAAATCTTCACAGTCTGCTGGCCAGCGGGTGGTAAATCCTCCTCGATGCCGTCCCTATCCGTCCCCCGGTGTGTGCTGGCCTTTAAGTCTACTGTTTCATTGTATGACTTTTTAATTTTTTGAAAGTTAGGATTGTGATTATTATATAGTCTTCCATTAAATATTATGTCTTCATTTTGTTTGCGCTATTGTATTTACTTATAGTTTTTCAAGTTTACAAAGTGATTGATAAAATAATGACTTGCTTTTACCAGAATATCAAAAAGAATTTAAAGTTCAGACTCCAGCTTTACTCATAAACAAAACTGTCATCGTAAAATGTGGTTTCATTGTGATTTCTACATCAAAATTCATGTATTAATGTTATAAATATACAAGTAACATGGCATGAAGTTCTAAGCAACAGAAAACACAACAGCATTCAAAGTTATTATTTCTTCTTTAAAATTTCAGATTGCCCTGCACGTGAAAAGTATCACAAATGTGATCAGGAGCTGTGTTACAAGTCCTGTGAGCATCTGAGACGCCCACCGGCTTGCCCCTCCCTTGAACCTAATTGTTTTAAACCTGCCTGTCTATGTGAAAAAGGTACCCTGAGGAATTCAGAAGGCAAATGTGTACCCTACGATATGTGCCGTAAGTTATTTTGCCTATGTTTCGCATGCACTGATTTGCACAGTTCGATTTAATTACCTATGGCATACCATATGTTGACATTAAAAAACAATAAAAGTGGTATCGTGTAAGTAATTTTTTGCTTAAATTTTTATTTATGCCACATTCAAGAAACTTGCATCGTGTGAATGAGGTTTTACGATTATATCTCCACAAAAAAACAGTCCGAAGTTTGTCGTGAATATCATTTTACCCTAAATTGTGATGTGGAAATCTTTATCATGGTTTATTACCTTGGGAGGATAGGCTTGTGAGATAGTTTTAATTCTCTAAATGTTCCCTGCAATTAGAACTATATATCAAGATATTTGAAACAGTTTTTTTTTTGTTTCAGCTTAAGAAGCAACAACTGAACTCAGGATCTATTAAATTAATCAATTTTTATAATAGTTAACTCTTTTGTAAACATAAAACAATAATTTTATTAGCTCTGTTTTTATTTTTCTACCAAGTAGTGCAAAACGAGACACATTTTCGGTACGTAACAAATTGTCTCGTGTACTTTGCAAACAGCTTTAAAGTATAAAAGAGAAACGATTGACTAGATTTTCATTTAAGCGAAATAGGTAACACGGGCTGGTGTCCGCAACTCCACGACAATGCGCGTATTTTGCGTACTGCATTTAACTTAAGCGTAACACAATGGCTTCTTACAAACTACCTTTATGTCTGTTTGTTACTGTATTCAAAATAACTTCTGCTAATCCAACCTGATGATAAACCACTGGGCAAGATAATAATATTTTGATTTATTTAGTTCGATGCTTATTTAATCTTCAAATTTATTTTTTATTCAAGTGATTAATAGTTTATATATCAGAACACAGGATTTAGTCCCTGTGTTTTTTGTGCAACTCTTTCATATTCCCTTTCAAAGTTTATTTTCTTTACTTATTTATTTATCTTGTTCTTTTGTATCCATTATGTTTCATTTTTCTTTTCTCATATTTATAAGTAGGTAATTTACGTCTTCTCTAAAACATCCCAGAATGTCAGAAAAATGAGGAATACTATTTTGCCACCTATATCTTTGTTAAGGAAAAGGCAATTAATAAAAATGCAATAACAACCAATGATATAACAGCGAGCGAAGTGAGCTCGGACTTGGGGTGAACCTAACCCCGACTCGGAGGTTAGGTTCGAAGGAGATGGTGGGGGTTGAACAAAGACCCACCACATTCCCTTCATGTTTCTATCTTTTTAAAACATTTAGAAGTAAGAGCCCCGCGTCGACTACGCCTTACTTACATAATATTAAACATTATATTGAAAATATGATTTAAAAACTGTTTTTATTTATTGACAGCCTATTCGACACCCCATCGAGGCGCTAAGTTTTTTTTATACCATCAAGGGGGCATAGACTCGTGGATCTTTTTATCCATTAACTATAGAATACAACAGTAGCAAAAATAAACCAATATTTGATGCACATTGATTTTAGCATTTAGGCAGGTGTCCCTAGTTCCACTGGTAATGATATTTTCTTATTGTTGTTGACTGTCGTCGTTGGCGTTGTTACTGGAGATTGCGCTCTGAAAGCTCGATGCCAACAAGTGTGACAAATAGAAAAAGTTCATAATGTATCATTTGATAACATAATAATTGTATAAAATATTTAAGCAGTCGTGGTACAGAATAAAATCAAACATTTTACATACTAACTTGTTGAGGAAAAACCCATTCAGATATTACATCATGAATGTTTTCATTCATGATGTAATATATTCTATTGCTTTCAGGGTTACGTGCCTGTGTGTGAAAATAAACACACATCAGGGATCTTTCACACTTTACACACACATGACGATAACCAACACTAGGGCCTGGTGTTCCACTCGTACCCGAGTTTTATATCTGCCTAGCCAGTAACCAGCAAGAATGGCACACAATCATGATCAGACCTAATCCATACAATAGACTATAGACTTTATTGAAAATGTTGAAAGTATCCAATCGCGAAGTCATCCGCTGTATTATAACAGATTGAATTTCATGCGAATCCGACAAATGGATCCTTAAGCGAAGCATTGCTATATCACAGTTTGTGCAGCGTCAGTTCTCCATTAGAAATTACGGTAATGATGTTTTGATGATGGAGCCGATAGGTGATAGTAGAACTCTTCAATGGATCCTAGTAAACCGCTCAAGTCATAACTTCGTTGACTCTTTAGAACGGAATATCATAATTGTGTTTTTACAATTTCGTGTTGACAGTTAAGAAGTTTCTAAGGATTGGCTCGTTTGGAGCCAATCCAAGATGTCGAATCGAAGGAGGTTATGCATTACGCAAAAATGCTTTTTCTTTAAAACAGAATCAACGTGTAAAATTTTAGGCGATATGAGGAAGTGGTTTTAATTCAGCTTACAGAATTAGTCATCAACAAACCTCAAACATAGCAAATTAAATTAATTAAAGCTTTTTTTCCACTTTTATGTTTTGGGGTTTTCATCGAAACAGAAATTTCAACACCATTGTGCCTTTTACCATTGTAACATTTACCCTAATTAACACATAAACTATACTAAACGGCTACAGTTTGCCCAAAAAAAACTGCGGTTATACACGTGTTTATTTAAACACTGTCTAAGAGTTATATGCAGCTCAAACAAGTGTTTAAAATTTCTTACCACAAATACATATTTAAAATTTTCTCAGCAAAACACTGTTTAAATTGACGTATCCATATGGTTCTAACCATAAACAATGACATAACATGGTTTTGTGGTATCACTTTTGCTAAAAAACTGCTAAACACGTGTCTAAGGCGTGTCTATGTTTTTTGTGGTAAGGCTGTGATAAAGATAGAAGTCACCGATGAAGGACTGTTATTAAATAACATAATTTATTGGAACCTTCTGAAGTTGGTAATAAGGGATAAGGAATAAAGTTGATTGTATTTATCCCACGTAAAGCCTATTTAAGTCGAATCCTCTCAAAGGTGACTCCCTCTCGCTCCTGTTGCGGAAACAATCCATCAGCAAATGCTGCACGTCCTCAATCTAATTACATTCTCTGCAATTCGGTGAATCAGTTTTTTTTTTCATAAGGAGTGCAAACTTCGCCGATAGTATTCAAAGATAGTATTCAAAGCCAAGTTTTACAATTCATTGAAAGTAATTCCTATAAGTTGATCGACATCGAACCAAGGCACACGAGAAGGCTCCCCTAGTATACTCCTACACCATATACCTTTTTGATGAGTGAAACTAGTGTGATGCACCTCTGAAACCAGAGGCGCTTCGAGCAATTCGCTGTAGAGCGACTATTAAACAAATGGGTTAACTATGAGGAATCAGTGTAATGTAAGAAGCAATAAAATTAAGAAAAAATATTATCCAACTAATAACACAATGATACAATCAATCAAGCATTTATTTTGTTAAACATAAGTATGGTTACAGCTAATAAGACGTTTAAAATATATGCACTATTCTTTGCCAATGTATGGCGTACAAAAATAACATAAACAATCAATTTTAATTTAGGTAGGTAGGTAGGTAGTTGTTATACAACTTTTCGACACAGATTTCTGAAGTCAGTCAGCTCAGTAAAGAAGCTGTAGTCTATGTTTCTGTGAATCAATTATGCAAATGAAGCAGAAGGTAAGGTGAGTTTGTTTTTGAAAATTAAAACCAGAATGTATTTTGTTAATTTATGAAATTCATGAAGATACCTCTTTTACTCATGTGGAGCGTTACGAAAATTCGACTCCGATTTTACACATACTTATGACTATATTTGTTAAATATTTAGTAGCACCACTACTTACTGTATAGGGATACGGAAGACACTTGTGAGCCTGCAAGTAAATGTTGTTAGTAGTGTAGCTACTAAATCTATAGACAACATAGTCATCAGTCTGTGTAAAATCAACGTTGAATTTTCGTTGCACTCCATTTGACTAAAAGAAGTAGCTTCATAAACTTCATCTGAAGACATTTTTTTCTCATTATTTGACATTTTATTCTTACAATTTTAATTTACGATAGACGATCTTTTATTCTCCATCAAGTTGTTTGCAAAGTAAACATGACCCGATTTTTATTAATTTTTATTTTATTTTATTGATCAAAAGAAATAGTTTACATTTATTATTATGCAAACATACCACACAAACCATCGCGGGTTTAACAGCGGTATGGCCAGACACGGCAACTCGGTGCCACAACTTAGGAATTAACTATCCATGACAGTTAAAGTTTCACTTCCAAAATAGTAAATTAACCAATATTATACAATAGTCCGTTAACCACATCAATTTGCTAGCCAACAAACATATTACTTTAATGTATTGGGTAGTAGGTATTGGGTAAAACATCATTGAGTGAAATCAAAACTAAGAAATAAACATTTTCCTTAACGTAGAACCTTCAAAGAATCGTATGGAAATGACAATATTTCGCACATCAGTACCTCCGCATATTGAATGAGCGCTGGAGATGTTTTTGTTCCAACTTTTTACACTTACATACGTATAAACAACGGTCCATTAGTGAAATGATATTCCTCTTAATGTGCCCATGAGGCGACAAATTGTAGATATGTGACGTAGACGACACGAAACTAGAAGAGGAATTAAAAACTTGGTGGTAAACTGTAAAAGACTCTCAGGTACCTACAAAAGTAAATCGTAATTTAGCGGTTTGGATTGTTCAAATTACCGATTAATACGATCGATCCATGGTCAGTTCGTAATTTGGTCACCATTCTCCTTTTTTAAATACATCTACTTAGTTTCCTACACAAGGTAGAGCTCAACGGTCTAGGTTGGTATTTAAATAAGCCGTCAGAAGGGACTGGTCATCTCTTAGGTACCACGGCGTATTTTATTTAAATTTTATTTTTTAATTGTTTTCAACTTTATATTTCGGACCGTTTAAACGTTCTGCATCGTTCTCACATGCATAATTGCAACATGAATGATGTAACCAATATAATGTAACCATAAATTGATTTAAAAGAGTGTCCGTGGAGTTTCTTGCTCGTTCTCTCCATAAGTACAGGGTGTCTTGCTGTTGGAAGTCGCTTCGTCCCTGTAAGGCGGCGCGGCAAGCGAAACCGGGGCTGTGACCCCCGGCCGCGGGGGCTATACGTTGGTCCGATAATACGGGCCCCTCATTTTGTTTGCCCCTGGCAATGATATTTGAGCGCGCGTGTAAATTGCGCGCGCCCATGTGTGTGATTGCTATGAGTTTATCTGTAGGAGCGCCGCGACGATGATAGTGAGCGTCGCTTTCTTCAAGGCATCTCGGCGGTCTGTCACCGCCAGGTGAGACCCCTAGTTACCTAGGGCAGGCCCGGCGGCGACGACCTGCAACAGAGATGCCGACTCGACGCGCCTACAGAGTGGGTGATTGGTCTCCGCCCGCCCAGATCACAGAGCTAGCCGTTCACTGTCCGTGCTAAGGGACCGTCTTCTGTGTGTGCACGTTATTGTATTGTGTAACACCGCCCTGCAGCGTCTAACGTGTGTGTTTATGCGCCTGTATTAATAGGTGAATGTCTGTTTTTCGTTAACGTAGCGTGCCTATATTAACCTAGAACACGTTACGCAACGGGTGTATATTTTTGTATGTGGAGTCTTTGTTGTCACGGATAAGCTGTGTGTAACCTGAATTACAGCTTATCCGGGCGTCATATCCGGTGGGATGGGGTCATGGTCCGCTATCAGGTCGCGGGGTAGAGGTCTCGCGTCGGGTGGGCGCGCGTGCCAGGGCGCAATGTCCTTGACGTGCGTTAGGTCCGATGCGTCGGCACGCGAGAACATTTCCTTCGCGAGTTGCCGCGTAAACTCGTCCAGGCTCTCAATCTTGAGGTACCGCTGGATGATATCGTTCCTCACGAAGCGAGGGGCGTTCACTATGGTCCGCAGCGCAAGGTTTTGTTGCGTGCGGAGCAGTCTGCGGTTCGTCTCGCTCGTGAGGGCGAACCATGCGGGTGCGGCGTACGTCAGTATAGGGCGTATGTACGACTTGTACACGCCCAGTTGACGCGCGCCGGGATGCGAGACGAGAGCACTTTGTTGAGCAGGTTGCGGGCGACCCTACCCTATGCGGCGACCTTGCGGACATGTGGCCCCATCGTGAGCGCCGGCGGTCGATGGTGACCCCCAGGTATTTCACCGTGGGCGACCACTCGATGTCGGCTCCTTGTAATTACAAGGGTGGCGGGAGAGGCGCGGACCCGGTGATCATCGCCTGCGTCTTACCGAGGTTCACCGATAGCCGCCACTTTGACAGCCAATCGGGAAGAGTGTTGAGGGCGCGCTGCATTTTGACGGCCGCGTACTTTGCATTAAGCGAGGTGGTAATGTACGCGGCGTCGTCTGCATACAGCGCGAGCGTCGCGTCTGGCGTCGTGGGAATGTCGTCGGCGAAACGCGTGTAACACGCCGGCGATACGCAGCTGTCTTGCGGTACACCCGCCCGCACCGGTCGGGCGCTGGAAAGCGACCCGTCGACCACCACCCTGAAGGACTTGTGGGACAGAAAGGATGAGACCACCCTAACAACGCGACGGGGCGCGTCAAACGTGGCCAGTTTGTATATAAGGCCGTCGTGCCATACACGGTCAAAGGCCTTCTCCATGTCGAGGAATACTGCGACCGAGTACTCCTTCTTATTCATCGCGGCTGAGGTGAGAAGGTGCAGTACCCTTAACAGCTGAAGCGTCGTGCTGTGTTCCGCCCGGAACCCGAACTGTTCAGGCCGCGGGGCGATGTGTGGCTGGAGATGTCGCAGCAGGAGTGCCTCGAACACCTTAGAGACCGTCGGCAGCAGAGGTATCGGTCGATAGCTCTCTGGCTTCAGTATATTTTTCCCCGCCTTGGGCATAATGACGCGCCCTTCCTTCCACGAGGCGGGAAAGGTCCCGGTGCGCAGTATCGCCGTGAACAGGCGCGCCAGTGCCGCTACCATACGGTACGGCAGCTGGCGCAGCGCTGTATTGATGACACCGTCCGCACCGGGAGCCTTTCTAGGCTTCGTCCGTAGGATGGCGCCAGGCGACTGCGCCAGGCGAGGAGAAAATAGGATCTTCTTCGGGAGCTATCGGCATGGCGAAATAGTCTCCCAGGTGTTACTCGACCGCTGCGACATGTTCGAAGTCGCTAGTCGGGTTCGGTTGGAACTGACGCTCCAGGTGCTCGGCGAAGACCTCCGCCTGGTCCTCCGCTACATACTTAAGCGCCCCGTCGCTGCTGAGCACTGGGCGCACCGGGACTGGGGTATTCTTCAGCTGGCGGCACAGCTTGTGTAGTGACGGCCAGTTGTCCGTCGTGGCGTCGATTCTTTCTTCCCAGTCCGCGGCGGTGTGTGCCGTGAGCTCGGCCTTCACATTCTCCGCGATACGGTTCATCTCTTTCTTAAGAGTCGGACTTCTTAGTTGTTCCCACTGCTTGCGGATGCGCCTCTTCGCATCGATCATAGCGGTTATGTATGCCGGCAGGGGCGGCAGTAGCCTTCTCCCCTGTGGCAGTGTGCTAGTTGCCGATTCGTAGGCGCTTTGTATGCAAGCAGTGACATCGTCCGCCGTCTGGTCTACGTCCGCGGAGGTAACGATAGGCTTAGTCGGCGTGATGGTATCAATCCTCTCCGCATAGGCTGTCCAGTCCGTTTTACGATGTGGCGCTATGGGCTTCAGTCGGGTCGGCATACCCAATAAGACGACGAATACCGGTTCATGATCCGACTGTAACTCGTCGTCTATCACTTGTTGAGTGGCCTGGCATTGTAGCCCTCGGTGGACTACGATGTCCAGCACGTCCGGCATATACCGTGCGACGTCCGGGTAGTGTACGGGTGTCTCCGGGCCGGACACCGTATAGCCGAAGGCTTCCGCGTCCGCGAAGAGCCGTCTCCCCTCGGTATTCGTTTGGTATGAATTCCACGCTGGATGCTTGCAATAAAAATCGCCGGCGAGTATGGTAGCGTGCGGTGATTGGGTGTCTGGTGGCAGATTTATGTGTTTAAATACGATTATTTCAAATAGTAATAAACGGTGCGGGGGGGAGACATGTCATTGGAATCAGTGATCGTGCGAATTTCTCAGTCACGATGTCGCACTGGTCGAGTGAGCATCGCGCGTTCGCCATCGAGGCATTTTTCAAGAGTAACGAATCGTACGTAACTGCGCGTCGACAGTTTTGTTCACACTTCGGTATACGACGAATAGGTGAAGGGCCGAGTGTGATTTTGATTCGTTCCTGGGTGCAGAGGTTCCGCGCAACTGCTTCGGCTTTGAACACTCCACGGCCAGGGCCCAGTCGATCTTCAAGGACTCCCGAAAACATTTAAGTGGTTAAAGAGAGTTTACGTGAAAATCCACGACTTTCGATACGGAAAAGGGCAGCCTCACTGGGACTTCCAAGAGCGATTACTCATGAAATTAAAAAAAAAGGATTTAAAGTTCCATTCATTCAAAACTCAAATCGTTCAAGAACACAAAGAAAGTGATTTTGTTTCACGCAAAAAAAATTGTGAGATGATATTGGAGCGTTTTCGTGCTGTGAATCCCATTTTAGAAGCGACGAGGCTCATTTTCATTTAAACGGGCACGTTCATAAACAAAACTGCCGTTACTGGGCTCCAAGAACCCATAACCCTCGACTGAAACACCAAAAGCCATTGCATTGCCCCAGGGTAACTGTTTGGTGCGCCTTATACACGCATAGGATAATTGGACCATTATTTTTCGAGAATGCTCGGGGCCAGGCGACAAATGTCAATAGTGACAATTACCGACAGTGACAATTAACGGATTTCTTTTTGCCGAACCTGCGAGCTCATCCATCGTTTTCGTCGCACACGTGGTTCCAGCAGGATGGTGCGACCACACACACGGCTAGAGATTCGATGAATTGCTTCGGGAAACTATCCCTCAAAAACTTATCAGTCGCTTTGGGGACATCCCGTGGCCACCGAGGTCCCTCACTACTACCTCAAAGAGACAGTTTACAGCAACAATCCCCGAACTCCAGTGAACTTAAAAGAAAACAGTCGTCGAGAAATCAGCGCAATTGAATCAAGTTTACTGCGGCGTGTGGCGCGTAATACGAGGCACCGTTTTGAACAGTGCGTGCAACTCGACGGAAGACATTTGGATGACTCCGCATTATTATTCTGTCGTTACATATTTCAAATAAAACAATGTATCAAATAGTTTTTTTTTTAATTTAATGTTGAAAATATAAATCTGCGGCCAGACACACTGTATCTACTACGCTTTGGAATGGGCAACTAGCTTCTTTTTTCTGATCGACTTACCTTGACAATCCAAAAGTCCCTGTAATTGGTTTATTTGAAATAAATGATTTGAGTTTGAGGTTGCCAATTGACATAAACGTAAACGATTACATTGATGATATCTATGAAAGTATATAAAAGGCAGATACAAATTTGTCAAATAATATCCAAAAAATATATTTGAAGGACACTTCCGTAAGTTGCTAAGCAAATACAGACGATATTATTGATCTTAGTTTTATGTAACAACATCCACCGAAAATTATGAAGTAATGAATTCGTAAGCAGTTACACTTGCCAATATTGGTAAGCAATGAGGAAAATAAATATATTGCCAATATATACCTAATGTCAATGTTTGCCTTGCTTTCGTTGTATGGTCTCCGGTAAATGCCACCTCATATCTTTTATTAGGTGTCCATATAGAGAGTTTGCATTTAAAAGCAAACAAATCCCTTTTGCGGTTTCCACAAATAAAAACGACTATCCTATCACTCAACCTGTTACATTTACTTGTGCTTTTAAGAAAACAAAGTCGTCACATTTCCAACAGTCTCTTCCAGCACATCTTCTTTGTACCATTACATAATAACACTAACAGATTTTGCCGTAGAAATCTCAAAGTGATACCTCAGACTTCACATTACTGGGTCATCTCGTGACAACTTTGCAACTTTTCCTCCAGCCATATTATTATGGTTGTCATTTTAGTACCAAAAAATGAATAAAGGAAAACCATAAAATTCCCCTCAAAATATCATAATACTGTCTTTTTATGACTTGACTGACATCTGTGAGTTTGATTTGTGAAAATTTTGTGGGCTTTAGAATTTTGTAAGTCTTGAGGAATAGTGGATTAGACTGACCCGTTCTTACCAAGAGGTCATAAGTGTTGTCAGGTGGGTGAGTGAGTGGTGACATCCTGTATTTCTACATTCATGGTGGATATATTTCAACGCCCTTGATGGAACTACTCCCGAGCTATCATGTATATATGTTTTTTAATAGTTATAGTTTAAATGATAGTATTACGAACACATTATGATTATAAGCTCATTCCAATAAATAAAGTAGACAAACAATTTAAAATAGAAACACATTGCGTTTTTCGTTGGAACGTGCAGCAATTTAAAAGACGTTGTTTTGGATTCGTACTGCAGTCGAGTAGATTTTTTTGTAGCTATTAAGTAGTTTGAACAAGGTTGAAGAGATCGCCACAGAGACCAGCTAATAGATATAGTCCTTCTTCCTTCAACGTTTTACGTTGAAATTGGAAAAAAAAAACAATAATTTTAAAAAAGCTTTTTTTTAATTTGAATCATTTTTAACAAAATTAATAGGTTTATCAACTTTTTTTTTTGGGACTAAAAAGTATCTGAGCATTGAGTAATATTTTATTAGTGCTGAATTATTTCTGACTTGATGAATGATTCAAAGACAAAATTGATGAAGTCATTTTAAATTCAAAGTCGTTTGTTTGTATTAAATGCGGTACAAAAGATGGTCGCGACATACGTTGTTAGTGCAAAGACATACTCATTTTCCATTAAATTGGAAGGCAAATATAAAAATAATAAGGGGAAAATTTCAATAATCAAATCACGATACGAATAGAAAACAAACTTTATTATAAATATTTTAATGATGTGTTCATTAAAATATTTAAAGTAAATTTAAAGCTACTCGTACATATACTCAACATAATTACTTACGTTACCTTTAAATATTAACGAAAAATAATTTTCCCATACACGTGTAGGTAAAACATATACTTGTTGGTATTATTATCTCAGCCAGTTGCTAAGTAAAACCAGTTTCTGGCTACTAAGAACAAGTCAACATTGTTTTGTAGTAAAATACGACATAGGTATAACCTACTATTGTTTATAGATTAAACGTGACATGTGTATGTTTCTAATGAAATAAAATATGCCATGGCTTTGGCATTGGTTGGATGAAACTCTTTTCTTCTTCTTCTCGTACATAAAATCAATAACCGTCCATTATTTTCGCTTAAACTTGGAAATGGCTATATCGTCATTGCTGTGTGGGGCAAAACTCATTTTAAAATGGTAAAATAAAGTGCAAAGCCAGTTTTTGTTGAATTGTGAGAGTACAGTGGTGCGACTAAAATTATTAGCAAGAAAAGAGACTGTGTTTGTGTGTTGTAAGTATTGTGTGCGGACTTTAAATACAACAAGAGGCCAGCTTATACTGGTAGGATAACCACTGACGTGCGGCCTACCGTATACATTAATCTACGATTCTGGGGATTTGGTGGATCCCCGTTGAAGACGTCTGTTTTATTTTATTTTTATTGTAATACTGATAATACTTGCCAGAAGAACTTCCACTCAGGGTCAATAATGACCTTGTTCAAAAAGATTTAACGTCGATATGTAAATCGGAACCTATTTGATGATTTTTAAAAACCACAAAAGCATAAATATGGAGGATTGAGGCACGTCATAGTTTCATAAATAAGCAATAGGTGTTGGAATAGCATTCGACGTTCAAAAAATTACAATGTTTTTAATGCTATAACATTTATGTCCAATTGCATGCCTTAATTGCTAGTTTATATTATTAATTAATTGTGCAATTAATTAAATATAAATACAGTCACATTACTTTCATTTCACCTTATTTACAAATTCATTTACACTTTTTAAAAATAAAAAAACAGGCAGGTAACTCTTTAGAGTTATTTGGTATTTTATAGAAAAAATAAACAACAACATAACAGTTCTTTTTATACAGAGAAGTTCTTGCTGTCCTAGGCAGAACTATTCTATCTGGATCTCTAACTATTATATCTGGTTCTAGATTCTTTAAACATTTTACGAACTTGAATAAAACAGTTTATTCGTTAATTGTCAATGAAAAAAACAAAACCCTGATCGGCAGGATGACCTGTCACGATAAGCAGCCCCTGTTTACAAGCATAACGCAAAGATCAGCCATTACCCCCCTCGCCATATTTGAGGGAAGGAGGCAACCCGACCCCTGACACTACCGCAAGTAGTGGCATTTAAGGGAGCATGACGAACTTGTTGCCAGTAGCTCAGGTAAGAATACTATGTTCAATGGTCACAGTCGCTAGCTAACTACATATTGCAATACAACTCATTAAAAAAACGATTAAGTGCGAGTTGAACTCGCGTGGAGACTGTTCCGTACAAACTCAAACTTTTGAGTTTGAGTTTGTACGGAACAGTCTCCACCTGTAATGGGTTTATTTGAAATAAATGCTTTGGCATTTATTTCAAATAAACCCATTACAGGCACTTTTGAATTGTCAAGGTCGGTCGGTCAGAAAAATGAAGCTAGTTGCCCATTCCAAAGCGTAGTAGGTACCTATGGAGAAGAACGGGCAAGAAACTCCACGGACAATCTTTTAAATCAAATTATGTTTACAATAGATTGGTTGCATCATTCATGTTGAAATTATGCATGTGAGAACGATGCAGAACGTTAAAAGCGTCCGTTATATAAATATGAAAACAATTCAAAAATAAAATTTAATTAAAATACGCCGTGGCAGCTAAGAGATGACCAGTCTCAACTGACGGCGCCCGTTCACGAACATGACGCATGGATTAGCACCATTCAACTCAACCCTTTGCCACCATCAGCGAAACATTAAAGTGAGCATGACACACTCTCAGCCGCCAGGACACATTCAAGTCGTAATAATGTACGTACGATGATGTTACCCACCAAAATCATATCATGTGAAGAAGTTTGCCAAGACTTACATAACGCTTTAATTGTTAGAAAGTTATTCAATTTATTAAGTTTAATAATAGTTTCGTTTCTCCGCATAACTCGGTGGGAAAATATCAATTTTAAAGAGTATTATTTTGTTTGTTTTATTTTGATGTCCATCCGTGAGTTACTAATGTTGCAATTGTTTGAAATAAAATGGTAATTAGTACATGTTTGTTGTTCGAAACAACATGTATTTACTTGTAGTTTAGATAACAGAGTAAGAGAAATAAATATTTTTATTCGTGTTTAGTAATAACGGAACTATAATAAAAAAATGAACATTTTAATTATATCTTTAACTAAAAATCAATAGATTAATTGGTTCTTCAAATTAATGGAAACACTACCTTCTTCTTTTAAGATAGGTGTACACGAAGTGATATGTAAACGTTTTCAAAATAACGCACATTTCGAAATAGTGTATTGGTCTAATATACACATCGTATCTACACATCCACCCGATACATACGTCACACCTGTAATGCCTGAAGGGTTAGGCTAAGGTATACCTACAGTACACCCGCATTTTGCCAGTTAGGTATGTGTAAGCCCCATGTAATATATTGCCATCATCCGGGCACAAATCCAGACTCCGGGATGCCACTGAGAAGTTCAATAAAACATAACATAATTAATTAGCAAGTAAGTATCTTTACAAGCAGATATTCAGTGCAGGAAACATTATTGTATTATTTCAGTATGGTAATTTAAAACATATTTTGACACGTTTTTGTGACATTTACGATATACTTTCTGACAAAATAAACACACGCACACCTATACCTAATAATTACATATTTGACACCCTTTGTGTACAACACAATATATCAGTTCTATTATAACGACGCGCCTGTACGACTAGATGACAGCTATGAAAGCAGACAAAGCAAAAGGAGTACGTAAGTACCCTCCGTAGTAGTGGGCGTTTTGTAGTTTCAGCCTACCCCCATGGGGAAAACAGTGAGTTTATGTATGTTTGTTTACATTATTATAGCTAGGTACGTGTGTTACGGGTTTTATGTCGATTTTCTTGACAAAGTCATGTCATGATAGGTATTGACATGACAGTTTAAGTCATTTGTGTGTAGCCAATTTGTTGGTGCATAGGTTTTTGTAGCTCGCATCTTGAATGATTTCTCGTGGTTTCTTGTGGTGGTGCGACGACCTTTGGCTTTGTATCTGGATATCTGTTGTTACTGCTCTCCCAACCAACCCCGGCGCTCACGGACTTCATCTTTTTATTTCAACTTACCATAGGTACTCGATTAAATACAACATATTTTTACCCTATTTCTAATGAAGAACTGACGCTGCACTAACTGTGTGTAAATAGCAACGCTTCGCTTAAGGAGCCATTTGTTATATTCACATAAAATCAATCTGATAGAAAGCATTGGATGTCTCCACGATTGGAGACTTTTAACATTTTCAGTAACGTCTTCAACATATCTTAGAAGGGTGTAGGATGTATTTGTTTATACTTATTAAAGTTTTTTTTATTTCATTTCACTGCGTCTTATCATGATTGTGTGCATGAAGTTTTTCTATTTGCAACCCATGTTAGCCACGAGCTGACAGAGCACAATCTCTAGTACATAGTTGACCAAACAACGTCAACGAAGCAAAAGGAACAACAATAAGAAAATATCATAGTTCCAAGATATTTTTTAACTAAATAGTAATATCAGCCTATGCTTGTCCCACTGGCAAAGGCCTCTTCTCATACAGAGAAGGCACCAGCAGGGTGATCACCACCCTTATTCATATATTTCGTTCTAACTACGAATTAAAATAATAGTCATCATCATCATTCGGCCAAAAAAGTCCACTGCTAGACATAGGTAGGCCCCTCGCGGAAATTTCCTGTATGCGAGAAGCACAGGACCGGTTAGAACCTATAGGTTATTGTTCACACGTAGTTAAAATAATGAAAAGTTAATTAAAAATAATACCAGCATAGTATTATCCCACCCACTGCAGGGCTACTCGTACAGAGAAGGCACGAGCGTTGCACGCTTGCTTAAGACAGGTTGGCGGTTCATATATATTTTAACTATAAGTCCAGGTTTCCTCGGATTCGTTTTCATTCACCGATCTCAGTAAACTGAGAAAGTACATATGAATTGAAAAAAGTCACACGGGTACTTAGCCAAGAATTGAAACCACAATCTCGTGCTTGATTAATGAGGCCTTAACCTCTAGACTATCACGACAATGTCAAAGCTTACTGTATTAAACGTCAAAATGTCATAACGAAGTATAAACTTAAAATGTCTTAAATCTCGACACCACCGAGTTATGGAGTAATAAAATATTAACAGGACTAATAAATACAAATATGCCTTCATATCATATATTGTTTTATTTGTGTCCGTGCTGGGCCAAACCTGTATGGGAGGAATATCCATCTCCTTTGACACTGTCGCGTTACAGCAACCAGTCAAAGTTAAAGCATCTAGTAGCAACACCTTTCGTGGGTCTGCGCAAGCACAGATAGATGAGAATTCTAGTGAGTGTGTGGAAGAGGATTCTCGAAGGATTTTTTTTTACCTTCAAGGCGTGACAACGAGGAACACGTTTTCGGAGAGGGACCAGTCTGGAATGACAAGATTGTGTCCAAATAACCCAATGGGTTTCCTATGACTCCATTTAAACTCGAAACTTGTGAGTCTTCAACCATTTTCTTTGTTCTTGTGATACACCATAAGTCTCAGTTGAGAGTATTGACACGAAGATGTTGTTACAGGTCTGGCTGATTATGCTAGCCATATGATTAGTTCTGATGCGAGACTAAGACGTGACGACTTGGCATAGCCCCGAAGTCAGATGATTTTGAATTGATGCGGGTGCAGGCAATTTGAAGGCCATCTGTTGGCGAAGAAGGTCTTACTCTACCGTTGATGGTAGATGAGGGAAGCTCGCCACTCCAGGTTATATACTCGTAGGCCGCGTTTATCTGTGCGAACACGTTATTCTGCGTTCGACGGAAATGATAAATGATAAATTATTTATTTCTGTAAGTAGGTTTGTACAAACACTTTTACACGTCAATCATATCTGACTACTCTGAGAAGGAAGGCTGAAACCAACTCAGAGGTCACAGTCTCTTTTAAAGTCCAGACATAATCTTGGTCAGGTCATGTGTAGACCTCGTGGATTGATGTCTGAAATGGTCTTTTGAGGAAAGAACCACACATAATGAGTGGACCTGTCCAGTCAGTGCACGCATTTGTCAGTTGTCATGCAGCTCAACACAGAACTAAAGGAGCTAAACGATTCGACGAACATTACCAAAGAAAGGACATTTGGGTAGGCCGCATAAATCACTGAAACTGCCAGACCATGACTAAAAGTGATAAAAAAATGCATTATAAAAACGACAAAACCACAATGTCTTCACATTCACAATAATTTAAATAATATAGTACTTTACAAAGTAAATTAACATGTCATTGTATACATAAAGTCCATCAATGTCAAAGTGTAAAAAAAAAAACGAAAATAATCTTTGTCATATCGTATGAGGACCATGTAGACTGGTGTCTGAAATGGTCTTTAGAGTAAACAACCACACAGATTTGAGTGGACCTTTTCGGTCAGTGCACGCATTTGTCAATCATCGTGCAGCTCAACTCAGAACTAAGGAGCTCAACGATTCGACGAACAATACAAAAGAAAGGACATTGGGGTAGGCCGCGTAAAGTACTCAAACAGCCAGACCGTCATTAAAAGAAAAAAAGAAAAAACAATAACCCACATAGTCCTCATATTCACAAAAATTAAATCAATATTATACTTTATACAGTAAATATATACATGTCATTGTTTATCTAAAAAGGTACGAAGAAAAATTCAAAACAAAAGTTAAATAGCAAATTAAACACCAACAATATCTGTGTAAACTTATTGGAGCAGCTCAATCCCAAGCCTTCTTGTCCTCAATATAGCCTTTTACAGTATAATAGGCATTCTAGCATAATTTCCGCTTTATAAAATATTTGAATTTATTAAGGCTTATTTCATGAATGTGGCTAGGAAGTTTATTATAAAAACGTATACATTGACATTTAAACGAGCCACCTATTTTCTTGATCCTGGTTGTGGGAACAACAAATTTGTGTTTGTGTATATACATTATGGATATCACTGTATTTTTTAAACAGATTGATATTTTTGTGCATACACAAGATTTTCATAAATATACTGAGAGGGCACAGTCATTATATTAATATCTTTAATTCACAGTCATTATTTGTCTCTGAGTCATTATTTGTGCCTGGGACTTAATTTATAAATGGAACGAATTGCCCTTTTTTGTAATACTTTTTTTTTTATATCGGCGGCATTTCCCCACAAAAGAATACCGTACGACATCACACTATGAAAATAACTAAAGTAGGTATACTAAACGGGCTATCTCTAAATCAGTTAAAGTACAAATTTTTCTAACGGCGTATGCTGCAGAGCTTAGTTTTTTTGACAATTTATCTATATGGGGGCCCCATTGAAGCTTGGCATCCAAAGTTGTGCCTAAGAATACTTTGTGTTTTCGGGTTTCAATTCTTCACCCTTTATAAGAACACCAGTTTCTAACTGAGGTATCGTAAACTTAATACATTTAGTTTTTTTCTCGTTAAGAAGTAGGTTATTAACATTAAACCAGTTAACTACCTTAGCGAGGGCGCTATTTACACTATCAGTAACCAGCTGCTGACGTTCCAGTTTAAATAAAAGTGAAGTACAAACAACACTATATCATGATTATCCTTTATGAGGTAAGGCAAGTCATTAATATAAATAAGAAACAAAAAAGGGCCAAGAATTGAGCCCTGGGGGACTCCAACCACAATTATTACCACAGATCCTGGTGATCTTTTTCCGTTAACATTAACTCTCTGAATCCTATCACTTAAGTAAGAAGTAAAAAGATCCAGAGAGGCGTTCCGGATTCCGTAGTGGTGCAGTTTCCTGATTAATGTTTCATGAAGAACACAATCAAGTGCCTTGGACAAATCGCAAAAGATGGCCAAAGCATCGCATCTGTCCTCCCATGCATTATAAACATATCCTAAAAGTTCAACTCCGGCAAAACGGCATCAGTAGTCGAACGAACCCTTGTAAAACCGAACTGTTCATCTTCCGAATCTTTGCATTTGATCTAAAATAAGTTTTTCAAAAACTTTACTAAAGGTAGGTGGCACTAAAATAGGTCTATAATTAGTAGGGTCTGATGTACTACCCGATTTAAACAATGGTATTATTTTACTCTTTTTCATAAGATCATTAAACTCAGCACGGTCAATACAATTATTAAAAATAACAACTAAAGTAGGTGCTACAATATTTATAACTGACTTAGCAATGCCCACAGAATTACCTCATAGATCTGCGGTCTTTTTTACATTTAATGAGTGAATGGTTTTAATTATATCTCTACAGGTGACATACTGGAAATTAAATTCAGAATCACAAACTGGAACGTTTTCTTTAAGTAAAGACTCTGCAGTACTGGGCGATGTGTTTAGAGATTTAGTAGTCGATACAGGAATCTCTGCAAAGAAATTTTCAAAGGCCGCGGCGACTTAAGAATCTGATTTAAGTTGCCATCAATATCAAGTCACAACTTCGGTTGCATGACTTTCCCGTTTCGCTATTAATGACTATCCACGTCGTTTTAATTACATTACTACTATTGGTCGTTGTTACTCGTTGGTCTAGTGGTCGCAATTGCTACTGCTGAGCATGAGGTCCTGGGTTCGATTCCCAGGCCGGGCAAAGTGTTATGGGTTTTTCTATCTGGAAATTCTCAGTAGCAGCCCGGAGTCTGGATTTGTGCCCGGTTGATGGCAATAGGCTTGCCCCCTATTACATGGGACTTAAACATAACTGGCGAAATGTGGGTGTACAGGTACTCCTCCGCCCAACCCTTCGGGAAACAAGGCGTGATGGTATGTTGTGTTATGTTACTACTATTTTTAATTTTTGAACTCAATTTTCGTGAATTGGCAACAAAAAAAAACTTTTTACAATAATTTTGAATAACTAAACTACCAAATAAACCCTAACAAATAAATTAAATACAGCAGTGTTTATACAAGTCCGTTCATCATATAACTCATAAAGTTGTTTTCTACTTTTATGTATACCAATGGTAGCCCAATCACTGAAGGAAGCATTACTATTAACCGAAAATGTCTTTGGAATGAAAGTGTTATCAAATTGTGTACAATATACATTTATATAATATAAATTTTGAAAAAAGCATTATATTGTTGATTGGAGCCATCATTAGTTAGGTAAGTGGTAAATTACCAAGCTTAGTTTTAAATGTTTCCAAACGATTAGTAGTTTTTGGATTAACAGTGATATCTTTTTTAATAACTTTTTTGTTAATATTTGAAATAGTGACCAACTGTCCGCAATGATCTGAGACTATTAAATTAATAATTTCCTTTTGGGTTGGTATAAAAAAAGGTCTTAGTCCCGTAATTTGAAAGGAATTTGAGGGAACACTGAGTTCAACTCTATTATCAAGATTTTACATAGGAGAGAGTGAGGCCTTTTGTAAGAACTAGGTAGTAAGACTAGTTGTTTTAGATTATTCTGTCTCGGGTTGCTTTACATAAACGTTATGTTCCCATTATGATTACAATCATAATAGGTCGATACTTATTCGATGAGCTTGAAGTTATTATGCAGTTAATCTCACGGACTCGCTAAACCCCAACAACTGGAAACGGAGAAGGAACCAGTTTTCTCGGAGTGAACACCTAAGTGTGTGGGAAGGTTTAAGTTAGTGGCTTGTCAAAATTGATGTTTTGTACCTTCATTTATGTGTATTTACAATTAACTTTGTATTTGTTTAAAAAGGTAGTGGTTTAATTGAATCTTTCGCTTATATCAACATCTTCTTTCGAAAATATCTGGAAACTACAGGAACCGAGTTACAACATTGTGGTTGAAAAACATGTTATCTCTTTCATTCCAACTGCAACTGTAACTTAGCACTCAACTCTTTCAATATTGTTGAACGCACAATATTTAAAGATTTACCATGTTTTTTTAAGACCACGGATTTCGGATAGATATTCCTGTAATCGTAATTTCTGCATTATTTTCAAAATTTTAGGTTCAGCGGTTTTGGAGATAAAGGGGGGGGGGACGGTCAATTTATGTATTTACTTTTTAGTCTTTTTAACACAAAATGGTATAAAGGGGGACTTAATGCCTTAGGCATTCTCTACCAGTCAACCAAGTGATGAAGGGATTAGATGGCAGGTGCTTTGGTTGAAAGGAACAGTGACGAAAAAAAACGTGATGATTTTAAAAACACGGTTACAAACTTACAATACACATATATAAAAATTTCACGTACCAGCACGTGTGCATATTGAGAAGCTAAGTCTTTCGGCAGTTCAGCAGGCTCATGGAAGTCTCAAGGCAAAACGTTCGTCTAGCGTTAGACGGTATAGCGTTTCTGTTCCGAGACTGTGGGAACTGGCGGAACCATTACTTCACATGTTTTAGAACAAGCGATGTTCCTTCCTAGGTGGAAGATCACGGGCGTTATTCCGGTCCCTAAAGGAAAATCTGGTCTTCGACCGTGTTTCGGTGACAGAAATTCATGTGTACCAACTTCATCAGTCCAGTAGATTCGTCGCAAATTGACAGACGGCCGGATGCTGTGACAGACGGACGGACAGGCTGACATACGAGTGATCCTATAAGGGTTGCGTTTTTCATTAGGACGTACGAAACCTTAAAGACACTGAAGTAGATTATGTTACTAACTAATTTCAATAAAATGAAACTAAATTGACTAGTGGTAGTGACTCGACAAATAAAATAAACAATTATATGAACATATATAACCTGTCAGTAGGTAGGTAAGCTGATTCTGGAGAAAAAACATAAACATTGTCTTCAGTTACTTACAGCGACTAACTATTATTATCGTTTAAGTAGTCGTTATTAGAATAGTGTTCCTTTTAACAAAGTTTGGAATTAACTTGTGTTTTAAACGCATTAAAAGGAAAATCAAGCAAAAAAGCTTCCCTTTTTATAAAAGGTCATACCCAACAAACGAGTTATGAACCTTATGATGTCAATGAAAGGGAGCACGTAGTTTGTCCATATTTCTAGTTTTGTTAATATTATGAATATCACTGTTTTTTTGTGTTTATGTGTAATTTGTCTTATTTATAAGATGTTGGCGAAGATGAATTGTGATGCCACCGTGAGAATAACAATATCTTTAAAAAAACTCTCAGAGAAACTCTAGCACCTATAAAACGAATAAAACCATTCAAAGGTCTGTCACAAAACGTGTGGCGTGACGGCGGCCCCACAGTTATCAATCTATTGGCATACGTCATTTAAAATACTTTTCGCCGAATTGGAAAGTTTATTTGCGGAAGTCGTCACAAACATGTTGAATAAACAAACCATATTTTAAACTGAATTTTCGTGAAGCTAAGGTTGAATTTTCTTTAGCCTGGGCAATTTCAGAAAATCCCAAACATTTCATAGTCGACAAAGCGTCGATCTTTACAAACAATGGGAAGAGGAAATCGAAGGAACGCAAGATAAAGATGATTTATTATTTTGATAATAGGTCCAAATATATTTCAGTGGAACTCTTGGCTCGTATTTTATATAAAAGACAGATAAAATAATTATTGATAAAAGTTGCGAGCTCTCTTTATCTTGCTTAAAGGGAAGTCAAAGAAGTCAGGCAGATAGTCGAAAACTAATTACTGTTCCGATAAATTTTCATTGCCGGACTAGTAGTAATGGCGATGCTTGCATCGATGTAATCTAATCCTGCAGTACCTAGACTTTTTTCAAACATACATAACATCACGCCTGTAATCCCAGAAGGGTTAGGCAGAGGTGTACCTATCTATAGTACACCCACAATTCCCAGTTATGCTTAAATCCAGATTCTGGGCTGCTACTGAGAAATTCTAGGTAGAAAAACCCAATAACACTTTGCCCGACCTGGGAATCGAACCCAGGACCTCATCAGCAGTACCTTTTGCGACCATTAGACCAACGAGGCAGTCAAAACAGAGTTTTCTTTTAAAATTGTTTTTTTTAAATATTAAACTAGTTTAATGAACCTATGTTTCATCCAAGGGGACCGACTTTGCACTAATAAAATTACAATAATTCAAATTGGGCAAGGTCCAGGGCAGAGTGCTCGTCACAGTCGCCATTTTTAAACTTTGTTGGTCCCATCGTAATGTTTGTTGCATATAATTTAATGTCAACCTTTTCCCTAACCTTATTTAACTCTAGAAAAAGCCCCTTCCAAAGTGTGTGTTATTCCTCTTCGAAATTATACAAAAACAACTTTCTTCGGGACAATAAAACTAGAGTAACCACTAACTGAACAGTATTTCCCTATCTCTTCCGCCATATATTCGGTATATCTTACATCAAATCAACCACGGCATGGGCTGCTTCAGTTATCCCCCCCACTTCATCAAAATAAAACAATACCTCCAAAATTAAGTCACCCAACGCAATTCCCGTCCTTGTCTGCGAAGCTATAAATCTCAATATGGCTTCCCGCATTATTGGAAGTAAATAAGAAACTGTTTACACTGAAATTGAGTACTATATTTTTTATGATCTTAACGAACTAAACTCGTTTGATTTAAAATAAAGTTAGATTCAACTTTGTCAACGAAGATACAAACAAGCATTCTGTTTTATAGTCCTTTAAAGTTATGGACGACATTAACTTGAGCGTTCCGTTTTGTAATTTTTTCCTCAAGTTTTATGACAAACTCTGAATCTATTGTAATTGAACCTGATATGATCCTTGGTTTATGGATGTCCAGACATAAACCTAAATTGAACCCATTATTGAACCATCTTGGAAAAATAATTTCACTTTGACCTCAAAAGAAAGTAGGACGCTACCTACTCTAAAGACTCCAACTTTCACAGAGGTTTGTCCACTTGACAAAACCCCCAGCAAGATCTTATAAAGGCTCCAACCAAACGGACACCTTACTAACCTAGTAGTTATAAACCCAAAATATTTAAAAGAATAAATCTCGCAATTTAAAATTTCATCCAACAACGAAGGAATTATGTTTTAAGTGTAATGAGGCAATTTACCGAACGACTGTAGTATTCCGTGGACCCGTAGTGTTATTATGTACCACTCGTTTTGTTCCCTCATTACTACGGGTAATGTGTAGTTTAAAATGCAAGAGATTTCCTCGCTTTTCCCTATTTCCGGCTTTGTAGTTTTGGATAAGCAACGAAATAATCTATTCAGGTAGAACGTAATTTTGGTTGGAAATTCCATAACATTTTCTAGTTATATTTTTCGGAGTTTAAATGTAGTTTACGTTGCGTGGTATGTATAAGGGTTGCCTATCATGTTTTCTAATAATACACAAACCAGTTCATGCAACTGTGAGAACGCTGCAAGAGGATAGGATACCTACAATTTTTACGTTGTCCATAACGCAAAATAAACCATTGTTGCTATGAATTTTGTAAATGATTAGCAGGTTTTCATCAGTTTAATAAAGACCAACTGGATTCACATAAAACGCTCAAATATTTATTTATAAATCCAAAAACGTATCCTTCGATTTACCAATCGAAGCCTTTGTATCTAACTAATCCTGTAAAAAAAGGCCTGAAGGTAATCTCATCTCACCTTTGAGAAATGTCTCTACAGACGAAAGGGTTTCTATTTTAGATAATCGCTGTTTTTAACGGTAGAGATACAAGAGTCTTAAACTCTTGTACCATCGAACTCGGAACAGTCGTTGTTTTGCAGGTAAGAATCAGGTATTAGTACCAGATAGTAAGAGTACCAAATCAAACGACTAAGGCTCAGTTTAACGATAAGAGAGAAAATTGTCGAGAGCGCGTAAAATGCTGTGCGCGCTAGACAATTTGTGTGTTTGTGAGACCATGTCCTAGAGTCAAATAATAAAAGACATGTGACATCCATCAACCCGCACTATCCGCGTGATGGATTATGGCTCAAGAAGCCACTTATAGAAGAAGGCCGTTCTGCACTTCATAATCAGTCTATAACGTGAGAATGTTATAGACTGATATTGCTATGCTAAACGTTGAGTCTGTCATTACCAAACTAATTTCGTTTTAAAATTCGAATTTAGACTTTCCCATCGCACTTTTAAGTTGTGCGGTACTGTAATACGATAAGATTCAATTGTTCAAAGACTATTTCGCTCACCGCACTCTTTTCTAACATTTTCTTGTGGGCAAACGGTATCATAACAGCGTCCTAAGCCTGCTTAGTGCCGGTCACACAAGTGTTCATAAATATAAAGTCCGGGACAGCGGACGTCGTGTGTTTCACTTTATTACGTTGTAACGTTATTATATTTAGCTCTTTTAGTTACGGTCCTATCTATGTGATAGTCGGTACAGATGTGGCTTCGAAATTAAAGTAAATTGTCTGTTCTTTTTTGGAGTTATTAAATATTGAACCTTATTTGGTTTAGGAGTGTCAATAGGTGATTAGTGGTAACGATTCCACTAAAAATAACAGTGAACGTGCATGGCTAGGAATGAGCCTTCCAATGGCCTCAGCCGTAAATGTTCCATAAAGGAATTTCGACAATCATTACGTTCGGTACACAGATATGTAGTAAAACTGTTGAGCTGCATGATTACTGACAAATGCGTGCACTGACTGGACAGGTCCACTCATTATGTGCGGTTCTTTCCTCAAAAGACCATTTCAGACATCAATCTACATGGTCTTCACATGACCTGACCAAGATTATGTCTGGACTTTAAAAGAGACTGTGACCTCTGTGTTTGTTTTGGCTTTTTTTCTCAGAGTAGTCAGATAGGAAACGCCGATCTCATCTAATTTAAAAATATGATTGACTTGTAAAAGTGTTTGTAAAAACCTACTTACAGAAATAAAATCATTTATCATTTATAGTCAAAATAAAATCGCAGAACTCTGCTGATGGCGGTCCATCAGCTTGCCGTGGACGACCACGCAGGCAGTTACATATTAATAAATACAGAACTTAATAATATTGTTATAGCATGCAATAATTAATTAGCTTAAAGCAAAACGTTAATTATTAAAAATCACATGATTCGGCGAAAATCGGAATCAAACAATTTCCGTCTGTAATTAATTTATAAATTATTATTGGTGGTGTATTTAATTTATTTGCAAGTAATGATTTTACAAATGTGATTCAATCAGTCTTTTCCTGCCTACATAATTTATATGAACGTGTACATAATATATTATGAAACAAAATTACAAAATGATTTCATAACAACGTTAAGTTTTTCATGACATATGTAATTTTGGCATTTAGTGTTCACTACAAGAAATAGACAACTGAATTATGTCTTAATCATAAGTACATCCTTCACGAAAATTCGACATTTTATTGTTAGGTCCTTCATGTCTCGGTCTCAACCGGCATACGAATTTTAGTTTAAAGTAAAAAACTTGCAAAAGTTTCTTCAATGTAAACAAATACGAGTCAATACATTCGATGATTTAGAGCAGGACTATGGATTTCAAGCTCTGGTCAAACTGAAGTGAATCCCCTAGGCGAAATTCGCCCGCACCGATATGTAAACTAAGATGTACCTACATAAGCTGTTACTGGCGCGAATAGTCGGTCGTCTAGCTTGAATTTGATTTTTTTTTAATACAAAATTACCCTAACCAAAAACCCCACCCCCAAAAACCCCACTGAAGTTAAGTACGTTCTTGTAAATATATTTTCTTTAACATATTCTGTATTAATTCGTTTGTTCATATAATCTCAAAAGTAAAAACATAACACCGTAGCTATATAACATAATTGATCGTATTACAAGCATTAAGGATGTGATTACATTTAAAAAAAAAACATGACGACAAAATCGACTATTTCGTGAACGAAATTGAAAAGTATTGGCTACTCTGCTGCTTTATCCACAAGCTTGAATGTCATTTATATTTTCAGTACTTTTTATTAATACGAAAATGTTTGCAATCTTGTTCGGATAAATAAATTACTTGTTGAATAAATAGAAATTACGACTTTTTTTTACATAAACGTAAGTTATTGTGCCTTTAGGGCCAAAAACGGGCATCCCCCTTTATTGAATAAAGAACAAAATACAACAAAGTCAGCATTAAAAAAAGCTTTAAAAAAAACTGCCGTCTTCTGAATAAAATAACTTGACAAGCAATCTCATGACAACGCAATCACTGGCTGTTTAAAAAAAGAAAAAAAGTTGCAAGTTGCTGTGAAAAGTTTTGAAAATGGCTACGAACGAGCGTAATTTCGTTTCCTACTTCACTGAAAGTCCGTGGCAGCGAGAGTAGCTGGCTACTTAGTGTCATTAACAGTCCGCCACTGTAGGTCCATCATGGTTACTAACTTTATGGGACAAAGAAGTTCATTGATAGGAAGTTGTGAGGCACAAAGTATGATAAAATAAGGGTAATTATGCACAGATTTTAGATGGATTATAATTTTAGTCAGGAATATTCGGACTGAAAGAGGCGGATTGACCACTTTATAATCGAAAGAAGTGGGAAGGTAAATAAGCCAAAATACAATTTTTACATTTGAGCAAAATGCAGTACTAAACCAGCATTATGAAGGGCCGCATCACTTCGATATTTTCACCAGATAGACCAAAAGGAAACTCAAGAAATGTATTTTTCGGCGGCCGAAAACAAACTTACATTAAAACAAAACGCAACTAAAATTTTCGACCGCCTGAAAATCTCGTTGGGTGCAAAATAAACGACCTCATTAATAATAAACTTACTTATCACCTTAAAAATGAATGAGTAGGACTCAGCCGGTGTGAAATAAGGTTACACCATCTCTATTCGGACGTCCTCGTCTCAGAGTAGTAGAAGGTCGGCTCCATACAACGAGTGAAAACACACGCACACGAATACTTTTAGTTAATAAGCAGCTGGGTAATTGTGTAGAACACATAAAGAAACAATAGCTTTTATTTTCACAGTTCAGCAACAGTGTGTCACTTAATTTCTTTAAAATATCTTTTTGGTTTGAATTTTGGCACCTTGTGTTTTCTTTATATTCATGTAATTTGATATCATTTAATTGTGATTTTGTGTGTATTTCTTTTGTGTGCACTAAATACGTAATCTAACTATATATATTTATGTATGTACGCGTCTATGTCTTGCATGGGACTTAAATATAACTTGCGAAATGTGGGTGTAATATAGACACCCCTCTGCCTAACCCTTCTGGGATAACAGGCGTGATGTTATGTTATGTGCGTCTATGTATGCGTGCACCTCTTTTCGCTCATTGTATTGAGCCGACCTTCTGTCTGTACCTACATATTCTATTTCCTCGCCGCTTGTCGCTTGGGATTATTAAAACTTTCCGTCCTTGATAATAAAGTTTTATATTGAAAGAGCTGAGGCGGATTTTTTTAAAGCGAGTCATCTTTAATTGCATCAAGTTATGCAATTTTGTAACCGGCGCACAATTAAAAAAAGGAGAACTTGGAAGTTAGATCGTTGTAGTAAATTATGCTGGTTGGGTTTGATTTTATTGAACGGTGATTTTAGTTGAGGCAATTGCATGATTAGCATTCAGGGTTTATTTTGTTTGGAGTTTCGTATGGGGCATGGTAAAAACTGCTGAAACTCTTTTTTCTTCTTTAACATTATTTATTAATTGCCCTTGCCCAAAGTATAAGTTAGTAACACTATGGTTACTTACCTATTCTAATATATTCTAACACACACACCTTTTTTTTAGTTAAACAATAATTATTTTGTGACTTAGAAAAGTGTGCAAAAGCAAAAATATTTTGTTAAGGTTTTTTCTTTGTTGTTTTTAATTGTTTGCGCTGCTAGAATATCCTTCAGTAACTTTTCCTTTCTTGTCTTCTGAAAACAGTTATATCTTGAAACATTCCTTTAAATATTTCCGTTTGTTACTCTTTGTTGACCTTATGGCTATTTTCGTGGATTCGCGTTATAAGAAAGCTTAAATCTTTTGTTTCATAATTATGATTTAAATATAAAACAAGGTATAGAAATCAAATAATAATCGGGCATTTTTATTAAGCTATCATGTTAATTTTTTCCAGAAACATCATAAAAAATTTATGCTTTAGGTAGGTACCGGGAAATGTTTAACTTGAAACAATAGAAAGAGAACATTTTTGTTGGTTGGATTACTTATTCAGGTCACAAATAACTTCAATTGATGGTAACGATGTTTTGAATTGAATTCAATGAGTTTGTTATTACTTGCAGTATTACTGTAGAAGTCCGTCTTTATTGAACTATCTCTAACTATTCACTTGTACTATATTTAAAAGCCTCTCTTATGTTCAGTACCTGCCATGAACTACCTCTCAGAAACATTAAAAGAAATAATACATAATAATGGCTTCCATCTTTGATAATAGACTATCCAGTTTTTCTTTTTAAATAATAAGGAAAAAAATAGTTTTTTTTTTTTTTGTATGCATTGATTTAAATCGTTAGAACCGCCCTACTGCCTCAAAAGATGGTCGCGTTTCTGTTTCGTTTTGACACCTCTGACATGCACAATGACGCAGTGACTTGATTTGATAGTTATGGAAGCGCCATTAATATAATGTTGTGTGAGCGTATTCTTCTCAGCTTGCACTTTCTCGCGCGACTAACTACGGCAAGGGCAAATCTAACGATTTCAATCTTAGCGATTCTCAACGATTTCAATTTTTTTTTTATATATCCTCGTCTCGTCTGCACACTCTTTACATAAAAGTTGGGAGCAATAGTGTTGGCACTAAGTTTCTAGTAAATTAATTTTTGTGCTGCAATAAATATCTCAAGCGCTTCAATTTCAATCTAAATATTCTGTGTACCGTTACAAAAATTGTTTGTAAATTAATCTGCTCTAATCAGACTTGTGCAAGTATTTAAGCGAGCGAGTATCTGATGAGGTGTGCTAATTGTTCGGGTATTCGATTCGGCAGTGTTTTGTTAAACAACAAAGCGGCGCATTTTCTGCAAACTATTCGTTTTTGCCACCGCGCCGTCTGTATTGGTTACTGCCGACCCGATGTGTTTAGAACGCTTGAAAGAGAATGTAACATTTATTTTAGAACAAATCATCGATCACTAATAAGTTATTTTATTAGTGATCGATGGAACAGATAGATTTGTGAAAGATCTCCGTAAAGCAAACTTAACTGTCATGTGAGAAAGTTGATCTTGATATTGTCTTAGTATTGTCATAGTATTAATACGGGGGGCTTATGTACTCGTATTAATAAACAAAACAGGTTTCTAACTGTTTGATTAAATTAAATTAAATAAAACTTTCTTTCAGACTAAAGGTCCATATTTTGTTAGTATGTTAGTGACAATAGTGCTTAGGTTACTAGGTTAGTATTGTTAGTTTTTACACATAGGAAGTGTTAAATAGGTTGTTTTGAAGTACATATAATATATTTTATTATATGTATATCATATGTTTCTCCGAAGGGTTGGGGGGGCTTAGGTGTACAGTCCACGAGGCCTAAGCTGAGCGTTGCATTTGTGTGAGTGATCACCAATCGCTCCAATATCATCGCGCGAGGGACGCACGTAGCGACGCGTCATAGACCTGCGGAGGTCTATGACGCGTCGCTATGTGCACTCACACAAATTCAAAGCTCAGCTTAGGCCTCGCGGACTGTACCTGTAGTATTATGGATTAACGTATTTTAAAATTAAGTCGGGGTGTTGATAGAATGTAACAAACTGAGGTTTGCACCTATTGTATCTATTTGCATGTTTAAAAATACATATATTTAGTCTGTGTCAGAATTCACTTGCTGTTTCATGGAAACGATCCAAGAATTCCATTTTGTCGACAACTTTTATTTGAAGGCAACATTCTTCTTTAATGTAACATTCACCGTAATAATAAAGTGACTTCAGCATCTAATATTAACCAACGAAACAATGCAAGACTAGGTACGTTATACACGAAATAATTACCTCAAAAGCCAACAATGTAAAAGGAATTAAAACGACAACTATGGCGCATTTAATTTGCATTTAACTTGAACGCTAAGTTTTAGTAATTGCATGGCGCACTTCAATTAAGACAAGGTAACTACGCCACTCGTTCCAAGTATTTTACTAATTGGAAATAAATTTAGTGAAATAACAAGAGAACAGGTAAAGGTACCTACAACAAAATAAATACATTGGTTGCGGGCTATTCCGGTTTTATTCATTACTTATTTTAGCTCAGCTGTACCTGTGTAAGTTTGCAACAATATGTTTCTAATGTTTAGACGGGCGATTCGTTTCCATTGTACTTATGTCAATTTTGTTTTTGTTAAAAAAATACTTTTACTTTTTAATGAGGCAGAAGGTATTTTTGCTGATCCGTAGGAGACAAACGGTAACCGACATAGCCCAAAGAATTGTCAAACTTAAGTGGCAGTGGGCAGGGCACATTGCTCGCAGAACGGATGACCGATGGGACTGAAAGGTTCTGGAGTGCTGACCATGTACTACGTAAAAGGCGCAGCGTTGGGTTCAACTTGTGAAGGCCAAGGTAATCCGCTGGATGTGATAAGCACAGGACCAGTAAATGTAGGCTTGGGGTAGGCCTATGTCTAGCAATGGACGTCTTTGAACTGAAATAAAGATGATCAGATTAATAAATATTCATGCAATAAACAGCCATTCAGAGCAAAGTTGATCAAAATTTCAATTTTAGCAACGCATCGCTCACTCAAACAGAGATCCCAACAACTTTACAAATGTTTAAAAAATACACAAAATGGTTTGAAAAGCCATTTACACACGGATACTGTACCGGTTTGCACTAAACGAACACACTGGTACATTTCAAACTACTTCCTACACAACTTTGAAGTTAGTGAACAACTCTTATTCGACTGTATTTATTTTCCATGAAGTTTACCGACTACACTTAGCTCCTTTATACGGCTAAAATAGATTACACCAACGCAAAAAGTTAAGTAGTTTGCAACAGCTTCGGCTTTTACTAGCGTTATTTATATTCATGTAACTTCTGAATGGTTGTTTTCTATCAGAATTGTTTAGTCAGATTCTTTCGGATCGGTATTAGTTGCGAGAATTTTACGTTATCTTTTCCTTTACAATTTTATCCGTAAATAGGACACTGCGTTCTGCTTTTCCGTCAACTTAATGTTGATAAATAAGAATTCATGCTGTATTCAATTATTTCAGAACATTGTGATTCAAAAGTTATAAATTATTGTCGCTTGTTTTTGTGCCAATTATTTGTAAAGAACCCAACGAAGTAGTATGGCATAATTGCTCTCCTTTCCTAAATGCCTTTCATATGCACCAAGAAACAAAAGTGTACGTATTTGTAAAGAGAAAAAAATAAAGCAATAAAGTATTCCACTTGATGATTTTCGTAAGTTCATGTAACGATCATATAATTGAAAATATTCGTTTCCCGTTGAATATAAGCATAGTGTTAAGAGTTTATTCATGCTAATTGTGCTTGTCGCAACAAAAATAAACCAATATGCTATCTGCATATATGTCGATTCAAAGATCGTTCGATTGTTCGTGGCGCGTTCATGCTCTGAACATCACAATTGACACTTACAGAACTTTTTTACGACCATATTTTTAGGAATATATTTGGCTGGAGATAAAAAACATCCCCGTTTGTATGTCTCATAATTTTGCATGTTCTAGTTATAATCACTTTATTCTTTTGTTTTCAGCATAATAAGATCATGACAAAAGTTTTTATGGAACTTTCGATGAAACTTCGCAGTAACGAATTTTTTATATTATTACTTTCACGTGAGATGTTACTTAATACTCATGTTTATGGAATTGTTAACCGTTTAGTCACGTACGAACTAGTTATTTAAGCCCAAAATCACAAAGAACTTGGTTAATGCAGTGGGTTACATTTTTTATTCGGTTAATGGTGTGACACACTAACATTTGATTTTGTAATGTCTTTCCCTTTGTCAATTCGACTATATTAATTGCGTCTTCTACTGCGTCGAGCAGACGATTATTTAAACACATGAAGCAATGGATTAGGAATTTCTTTGTTGATTGAGATAGTGTGTTACGCAATTCGGGTGCTGTTTAATTAATATGTTCATTGTTTTCATTACCTAATATATTTAAAATTTAATTTCATTGATGAAAAATAATTCAATGCTATTTTCCATAAAACATTTATTATTTATTTTATTTCGGTTTTGTGTATGCGTCATATCGATTCACCTTAGACATTTTAATTCTAAAATCTAGAACAAATAACGTAATAAAATGTCTATTTCTTCAGACTCAGTTATTAAATTAAGATCAAATAACTGCGTGAGAGATAAATTGAAATGTTGCAAGTACTCAAACACTTCACTACCCGAGCACAAACAATAAACACGAAGGAAACGGGATAAGAGGCTTTTGAAAAGAAATCCGATAGACGCCGAGAGTGTATTGAGACAAATACAAGGAATTGAGGGGAAAGCTGTCTTTGCCCGGATATATTTTGTCACCGGACCATTCCTTAGATTTCATATTTTGCTGTTGGCCGAATTTTTGTATTCGAATTTTGAGCAGCATTTGCATATAAATTGTTATTCGATTTTCAAAATCAGTAATGGCGTAGTGACCGCTGTATTTGAATTTGAATTCAGAATTCGCTTTTCCAACTTTTAAGGCTATAAGCAAAAATTATCTTGTAGTATTGAAATCGGAAAAATATATTTTCTGTTCAATTAAACTATGAAGGAGAAAATGATTTGCAAGTACCATTCTGAATTCTAAGCCATGAGCATAAATAGACATACTGAAAATACGTGCCCTTACTCTTAAGATATTACAACAAATACCGCATTCTTATCACCATAGCCATAAAGATTACCCTACATCACAAGGAAAACAGTTATGCAAAAACAAAAGATGAGCAAAAATCACATGATTTAAACCACGGAATAGTCTATTCCGTGATTTAAACAGAATTTTCCTTTTAACCACAAACAATGACCGTGTCAAATTAGACTCGATTGCATTCACAATAATTAACAAATTAATTACATTGCAATTGAACTTGAAAAACGTCAAGATTTATAGGGAAAATGAGGACATTTTCCCTATAAATCTTGACATTTTTCAAGTGGTAACAGGCAGGCAGCCTGGCAGGAGCCAGGTTGTGCAATATTGTGAATTACTCATTCAAAAGGATAAAGTTGAATGTCAATAAACAACAGTATAATAGTAGAATAATATCACTATTGTTGTGCCCGACGGACGTAGTGGACGTTCATTTGTTACAATGTCGAAGATGTTTGTGATAGTTCTTGTGGTCACTTATTGGGTTTATTTTATACATAGTGAAGGTAAGATTGACCTGTTTTAATTATGGTTTTTTAAGGAACTGTTTCTGTGCATACGTTAATAGCGATTGAGGATGTAAAGAAAATAGTACTGTCTACTAACATAGGATTTTCAAAATTATAAACAATCTAAATGAAGTTGGACAGCGGCTGCTCTATTTGTTTGTTATCATCATACAACGACAAAGTATTCGCAGCATTCTGAGTAAACTTCATCATGACGAATTTACCGTTCAGTTTAGTAATGTAGTTAATTTTGTATCTAGTGCTTTGTACTATCCTATCGAAAAGTGCCAGCCAACGCTATACCGGGAAAGTCGTGTTCAAGGTACTGCGCTGGTTGCACTTAATTATCGATAGGTATTCATAAAGGCTCTTTTATAACACCTCAAGTGTGATAGAATCATACTTCTAAAGAATAATTTATCAGGATTCATCATCATTCTCTTGAACATATTCTCCCATCATATCATAGTTAATTTTGGGTCCGTAGAAATGACGTTTGTCTACGGAAGTATAGACAAAAGAAAAATGTTAGTTTGTCTACTCTATCTGTCCTTTTGTCTATTCTTCAGTCGTTCATTCTATGCGTGTTTCTAGTCACCCTTCTTTCTAACCAAATCATCTTTCACAAATAATATGGCGGAATAATTAAAATAAATACATCTGTACTGTATGCATTTAGTAAAATATTTCTGGCACAGGTATACAAGATGTCTACAATATCCTGTTGCAAGTCCTTGTTGCAATTTTATGAGGAAGAGCAAGAAACACGTAGGTTACCGGTATGCGCGCTTATCGTATCAAATATTTGAGACATACATAAGAGAATCTGACTGTCAAAGTTCCAAGATTTATTCGAGAACATTTTAATGGATAGCGATCCCCGGTAATGTAAGTAAAGGATAATAGTATAATCAGTCAAAAGAATCCTAACTAATTATAAATGCGAAAGTAAGTTTGTTTGTTTCACTTTCACGGTAGAACGACTCAACCGATTTGTATGAAACTTGGCATATGGGTAGGCTACGGCCTGGAGTAGGACATACAAGATACGTATCTTCGATTTCAGACGAAGTCGCGGGCAACAGCTAGTAGACTATACATTAAATTTAATTGGTTATCAGTAATGATTATACACTAACGAATCACTGTTCTTTCAATCATCATTCTCATACTGCCCTTGACCCATGTTGCGTATATGAAGTCACTTCTAGTATTCAGAGCCCCAGTCTTCTAAGCTGCGGGAGGGCATACTAGCAGTAATCCACAGAAAGTTATCTTAATCCATTCCGCTATTCAGAGCGGCGAACAATCTGATTCGGGTATGGTTTCCGGTATAGTATTCAAGACTTCATAATTAAAACGCTTCCTTTACTCAGATCCCTAAAACCTACGTAGTGTGTAATATAAATAGCCCAGTAACTGCGACCAACTTGGAAGTAGCTAGGTTGGTCACAGTTCTAACCTAAACTAAGTGGTCAGAGTCTCCTAGCTTAGTTAAAAGCCACACCAAACACTTATTGTAACTGCAGATAAACCATTTTGAATTACTTCTAAATCAGCAATTCAGCGTTTTTCGGGATCCCGCGTTACAGAACTAAAAGCAGGATAGGCCAATCTGAGTACCGGTATTATATCCATAACGCCAGTATTGCGTTTGTGAAGCCTCGCACATTACATTACTAAAAGCAGGGTAGTATTTAATCCATCAAACTGCGCGTTCAATCGCTTAAAGGCTCCCGCAGCTCAGAAGTACTGGGGTTCTGAAACCGTTCTGAAGTCTCCATAAACGCACGTGTTCTGCGACGGCGCAACACGTGTTCTTCTTTCATTCTCCCCTGTCAACCGTAACGCTATCATTCAATCCCTTCTCTTTCACTGATAATTCAATAATATCATTAAAAATGTAACAAAGTGCATAAACAATCATTGGATATTTTATTGAGCTGCGTTTTCCAGTTCTTATATATATGATTTTCTTACATCTGAATCGGAACAATAGTGTAATCATCGTACACAAATTCCAAGAACGTTGAATCACTGATTTGTGGGAACTAGTCTTCATCCGTGCTTACCTGAACCGATTTCATTCAAACCGTATAAACGCAGGCTGCGTTACATTTAAGTTAAATTTTTTACGTACGTATGTGCAGTACAAGATTTTTTTCAATTCACCCTTTCGCGGTAGTCATATCGATTTGCATTTTTTTTCTTTAGGTAAACACACTTCACTCTTTTATATTAGAACATGAACGAGCAAAGTAGGTACACCTTAAGGAACTTCGTAGACGAAGTAATAAAACACAAGTTGTGGAGTAGGTACGCGTCTTACGACGTGCTGTTTAATATCGTCAGGTACAAGACATTCGTCATTTAGTTCAAACAGGAGTTCTCTCACTTACTTCGAGAATAAAAGACAACTGGTGAAACTACTAGCTCCGCTTTCTGTGCCAGTCCGTTCCAAAATTAATTCTATTCCGGAAAATGAAACAAAATTCTGAACAATTCGTACCCTTGCCACCAATCATTTAATTTCGCGGACGTTACACTATTAACTAATGCAAAAGTTGATTCCAACGGGCATTCAAGATTTTTTCTGGGCCTGAGTGTTTAGCTTCGGTTTACATGTAAGTGAAGCATGCATGCCATTAAAAACATTACATAATTGACAACAGGTACTTTAATTAGGCTTCTACAAAACAATATAAAAAGGGGTGTGGCTGTGTCGTGGACACGGTCGTGTGTTTTACGTGAATACGTGAACGTAACGAGTAATGGACAGTGTCACAGCGGTGCCATAAAGTTTACAGAACAGTCAGAACACTGACTGACATAGAGTGCCACAGACACTAAAAGTATAGACAAGAATGTTACGTCGGGTAATGAATTAATGACACGCGGTTTGCGTTGGAGCAAAAATATTTTACAATTTTTATTATTTTACAGTACGTATTATTATATTTTTATTTTACTTTCATCCTTTTCTATAACTGTCCGTGACTTTACAGCGGGCCCTATCAGAATACCAGCGCTGTGACACTTATTTTTAAGTATTGCAGCATTATGCTGAGATAGGGGCCTTTTGGCCTCGTACACAATTTTTGTGTCAATGTTTCAATTTTTATTTCAAATTATTTTTAAGAGTTTATTTAATTAAGTTTGAACTATGTACTGTGCGAGTCCCAATAAATGCTTTTTCATTCTTTCTTTCTAATATTTTCTGAGGTGGGTAAAGGTTAGGTTAATTGTCACAGTCCTGACTCGACGTAACAATTTCTTTGATTCTTTAGCTATCGTATGGTGTAATTATATTTTGGATGTAGATGATAGATAGGTATGTATCTGCAACACCAAACTGTATCCCCCGATTTTGGTTTCATCAGTTTTTTTTTCATGGTCTGCCACTATGACAGCATATTTAAAGTTTAGTTCTGTAATTATGTTTTGTGCTTGCACAAAAGCTACTTACAGAAATAAAATCAACACGTATCCCAATTTACATATTTGGAGTATATTAGTTTATTAGTCCTTATCTCATTGTCATCTACTTATAGTTATGCATTATTAATGCGATCGTCGGTGAAGGAAAACATCGTGAGGAAACCGGAATGTCTTAGAACCAAAAATTCGACGACATGTGACAGCTACCAACCCGCACTGGGCTCGCGTAGTGGAATACGACCCACTTCTTCTCACAGAACGGAGGCCTGTGTCCCAGCTGTGGGAACAAAATAGGCTAATTATGTAATGCGATCTTCTAAAATTTCCAGTCGTCAAACGGGAAGTATGCAAGGAAAACGAAGTGAACGTGGAGTGTGCACACTGTGGGCCGAAAACATGTGACGATCTGGGACACCCGATCCGATGCGGGGGGGGCACCTCACTGTGCAAACCGGAATGTGTGTGCATAGACGGCATGGTTCGCAACAATAATGGAACTTGCATTCCGAAGACAGACTGCCGTAAGTTGGACGTTTTGTATACTAAATTATTATTTATTTTTGTTGGATTATTCAACGTTTGGATTATTTAAACGGTTATTTCCCATCGTTTGAGTAACACATAGTTATTATTTAGTGACCTACCCATCGATTACTGCATCCTTTGAAATGTATCCAAATAGTCTTATCTAGAAAGATAGTTTAGTAGTTACATAACATCAATTGGGAATCCTTGCAATAATAATTAACACCAGATCCGGGTGCGGGGGCCACCGCGTTGTTTCGCCCGGAATGTGTGTGGTGGTCATGGTCCGCGACACTAATGGAACTCGCATGCCGAAGACGGACAGACGTGAGTTGGGTGCTTTCGCCTGCATACCAATATTATATGTTTTAGTTAGAAAATTCAATGGCTGGATAGTTTTAGACGATCTTTTTCCATCGTTTTAGTAGTAGACCCATCGATTACCTCAACTTTTGAAATATCCTCCACATCTTCTTGTCTAGGAAGGTAAAATTATTGTTATTTAACATCAATTATAAACCTTTATAAATATTCTAGACACCCAATCCGGTGCGAGAGGGGGTCTCTGTGCAGACCGGAATGTGCATGCACAGACGGCATAGTTTGCGACTCTAATGGAAATTGAAAACCGAAAAACGGACTGCCGTAGGGTTGGATGTTATGGATTGCATAAATGTGTAATTTTTAAATAATTACTGACAACCTCGTTGGTCTTGTGGTCTCAAAACGCTGCTGAGCAAGAGGTCCTGGGTTCGATTCCCAGGTCGGGCAAGTGTTATTGAGATTTTCAATCCGGTGCGGGAGGAGGAGGCAGCTCGCTGTGCAGGTCGGAATGTGCATGCACAGACGGCATAGTTTGAGACTGTAATGGAAATTGAAAACCGAAAACGGACTGCCGTAGGGTTGGATGTTTTGGATTGCATAAATATGTAGATTTTAAATAATTAATGACAGCATCGTTGGTCTTGTGGTCTCAAAACGCTGCTGAGCAAGAGGTCCTTTGTTTGATTCCCAGGTCGGGCAAGTGCTCAGACTGATGGTATGTCGCGCGATTACTAATGGAACTTCCATACTCAAGACCAAGGTTCGTAAGGTAGATGTTGACAGAATAAATACATAAGTGGCAGCAATTTCCGTTAACCTACTCAATAATAGTTATCCCAGGTTGGCCCAAACGTAAAAATATCGCTACGGGATTTTATCTTTCACTGTATTTTCAATAGCTGGGATGCAATCTGTTTGATGTGATTCTCAACGCTCGGCTCAATACCGAGAGTTGAAAATCCAGGGATCAAATAAAATCCCACTGCAATATTTTAAAGTCCGTGCGAACGTTTACTTAGGCATGCTTACAAAAAGCAGAGAGAGTTAAGCAAATTGTTATTATTTGCATACCGTAACGTATGATTATACCTACATGAAGTTAAAAAAAACTTTTCCTTAATAACGTCACTTGTAAGTTAAATAAAATACACTGGAAGGAAAACACAAAATCACGTACATGATCTCAATCTACCTACATTACGGGCCTAACCCATGTGCTAACATAACAATCCAGCAATTTGAATGCCTACAAAACATTACACAAATAAACACACGTAATATGTAGTAGGTATATGTATATCGCTTCTTCAAATTCCTGTAATACCTATTAACGATTTAAAACTCAAGACAAGAGGAATCGAAATTTGAATTAGTAGAAATTAAATAAGCAGAAGGTGAAATAAGTTTGTTATTTGAAGTCGCTCAAAGTCGGTAGGAACTACGAAGTGACTCAAGTTTGCGGTCTGTGGCTGGGTATACGTACGCGGAGTTTCTTAAGTCGATATAATAAGACTGTGACTACAATGGTTGTGATAGAAATTGGCTAAATTCTGACAGCATAATGATAACTGATCAGAATTGTCATTGAAACAAAGATTGCGATACAATATAAAAAAACTTGTTTGAATAAAAACCTAAGGGGCCGACGAACAACGCACGTTACAGAAATTCGAGGCCGGATTCGGAATATTGCTATCTCTGTTTGACAAAAGTGGGAGTGAAGGACGCGGTGCGCAGCCGTGTGTGTGTGACTGTGTGAGTAGATAGATAGCTATTATGAGCTGTACTGTACTAACTAACTGTACCTTCCATTCATTCATCATCGTAACGACTCTGAAGATATTTCTATCTATTAGTAATTAGGTATGTTCGTGATTTGCGTTGTTTTTGTTGACGATTTTGGTGAATCGTTTGTAAATCTACAGACTAGTAATGCGTTTTTTGGAAATTTCTTTATGATGCCGGTATCACAACATAATTATAAGAATATTTCGACATCTAGGCCTTGTAGAGAAAATCAAGAAAAGTACCTAGGTATAAATGCTGTTGGTGTTCTTGAATAAATTATATAAGGTACTACTTGTGGTACTTATACGTATATCGTCATTATAGCTTATATCGTCATCGCGCGTGGTCTTAGGCGCCGTCCTAATAGAAAGCGATTGCGCGATCATCGCGCGAGTAAGCGATGCGACCATCGCGTGTACGCGGGATGACAAAAACTGGTGTCCTAATTGATCATCGCGCGAATTGACGACGCGATGAAATAAAATGGCGGCCAGCCGGCCGGGCCGGCAAGGCGAGAGGGGCGCAGGCGCGGTGTCCCGCTGCGCCGACGCGATTCGCGCGAATTTCAATTGTCCTAATTGAAATTCGCGCGAATCGCGTCGGCGCAGCGGGACACCTTTTTGACAACCTATTCGAATTCAGTATGTTTGATCGCGCGTTCGTACGAGCTAAGTTCGCACGAATAGATTTACAAACATATTGATAGCGCGACAGCGTCGTGCGATTGTCAGTTAGGACCCTTATTCGTGTTCAATATGTTTGATCGCGCGTTCGTACTAGTAAAATTCGCGCGAACCTGTGATCATCGCGCATTCGCGTTCTATTAGAACTGTGCCTTAGGGGGGACCGGCCGACGTTGTACGTAGAGTAAATACAAATTATAGGGATATTCATAATTTATTCCCTTGGTCTCCTCTTTAAAAAAATAAGGCTTCTTCTGTCTTATTTATGTACTTATTCCTTTTACAGAACTAAATTTTTTCTAAATGTATAAATAATGAATACAAGTCAAATAATAAAAGTGTCAAATAAAAAATATTCCACTAATTTATACCTATTTACGTGATACGAGTATATAAATAACACCGTCCTGAGCTAAGAACAATAAAAATAAAGGATCTAGAATAAATATTTATTTTGTAATGTTCTTCATAAATATTGCTATTACCATTGTTATTGTTGATTCATCTATTTAAAAAAACGAAACGTAATAAAGTCGGACAAACGCTACAGTACCAATAAAGAGGTCCAGTGTCCTTGAGAATTTTTTTTCGCGCAGTGGATCTTCAACGCACCGCTTAGCGCCGAGAGTTGAAAATCCAACAGTGTGCAGCACTCTGTTGTAATTCTCAATGCTCAGTTTAACAACCGAGAGTTGAAAATGCAGTACGTGATAAAATCCCGCCTCGAGATATTTACGTCCGTGCGAACATGGTCTAAAGAAAAGCAACAAACAAAGCTCCATACGTAGGTAGACAGGTAGGGAAATACTAATTTATACTAAATATACTCAGGTATCTAGTAGTATGAAACTCAAACCAAGATACTTAACAGTAATATAGCTTATACATCAAAATAACACTCTATACTAATATGTTTAAGAGGAAAGATTTGATTGTATTGAATAGGCTACGAAACTACTGGACTAATTTGAAAAATTGTTTTACCAGTAGAAGCCGAAATTATGTCTGATGAACACAGGCTACTTTTTTTTTCGAAATCCACACGGACGATGTCGCGGTCAAAGTGCTAGTACATAATAAAATAATAAGTATAAAGTAAGTCGGAAAAAATCCAACCCTCTGAGAGCTATCTTGTCGTGCGCTGACTAAGCCGTATGGTGATCGTGTAGACGTAGTACACGATGATAATGTATCGTGGGATTGTTTGTCTAAACAATTCTAAATAAAAGTCCGCGACAGAATACATCTACATTTTATGTGGAAGCTATTATAGCCAAAATAGTGATGGCTCACTATTTTGGCTTTCACTGATGGCTAAGTGAATTGCTTTTATGTTTTTACAATCCACATTTTAGAGTATTTAGTTAATTCTCTTTTATTTACTTACAGATTACAGGAAAACCTATAGGAAGACTATACTACTTATATAAACATGGTAAATCTTTCAAAATTGTGCGTACAAACTTACATTTGCAGTTGGAATGTATGGGAGAACATGTTTTTAAGCAAAACGTCAAGTTTGTTCTTGTTTGGCGATCCGACTAGTGCACGACGAATGGCTCGAGAGGAGGTAGATCTGAAGACTTATTAACACTGAAAGCATTGTGCATGTCTTGGCAACCTACTTATACATTAAATGATTTTGGTTGGTAACATATTCAACGTACAGAATCCTCTCCACGCGAATTCTACTCACATTTGTACTTGTGCTATTTACTAGATAAAGTCAATAATGGAATAAATTATATAATAGACAAGTTAACTAGAACTAATCCGAATGTGGTGAAACAGGGTCTAAAATCCTTGATAAGTATAAATTGCTAGAATTACCAAGCACTCTAACTAAATAATATAATTAACAGCGGTGCCTATATCGCAACATGGATTGTCGAACCCGTTGTTTTACAAAACCGCTAGTAGTTTACAAAACAACTCCGTTATTTAAAACAACTGAACGTTCAGCTGGATTGCCTTTGAGTTACATTTAACAAAACTGCTACGGCTTATCTGCAGTCACAATATGCGTTCGGTGTGGCTTCTAATGCCGAATGGGCCACAGTAACTCTAAGGTACCCTTGTTAGAACTATGACCAACAGCTACTTCCAAGTTGGTAGCAGTTACTTGACTATTTAGTATTTTTAGGACTGATTTTTATAAAACTCTGATAACTTTTAATTAAAATTGTCTTTCAAGACACTCTTTTGTTTTCACTTGAGTTTTGGTAATTTACTCATATATATATTCATTGATAAATGCAATACATTTATGCAGTTCTGTATAACAAAGTTTACAGTTCAGCCTTTTACAAAACGGAGCAGTTTTGTAAAATAGTGGAATCGAAAAATAGCCAAGTAGGTTCACCATATCACAAATAAAGGAATATGTGCTATATTCGTAATGGAATCAAACAGTTGGTACAGGGAAACACTTTATTAAATTATTATGATTTCATTTAAGTAATAATATATACCCAACCGCAGATAAGAATAATTAATAATCCATGTCAATAGTCAACAGAAGTCATAGTTCTACTAGAAAAACCACACCTAGGCGTCATGAAACGTCACGACAGAGTAAATAATATTGTGTAAGGTCAAAAATAATAAAATTAATACATTTTTACGCTTCACTAATGGCCCACTCCCTGCCACGAAGTAAAGACCGGTGTCCCAGCAGTGGGAATATGTACCGAATAGGTAATTAATTCATGATGATTTTCGAAAAGGGACGATGCGCCAAGCTAAAAATGAAGAATGCTAAATTATGATAAAATATTAGGTATATCAGTAACTGATTGAATTGAGGAATAAATATTAATTCCAAATAAATATTCATCACCAAAAAGTTACCGGGTAGAAAATGCCTATGTCATTAAGTCCGCCTCTATACATTTATGTGCTTAAAGTATTAAATAAAGAACGCACATTTAATCTTTGAATCAACTTCTTCCTTTAACTCTCATTTCTTTATTTTCAACGTTCACCTTATAATAGTAAACTGATGTCTCTAAACACGGTCTTTCTTTATTATACATAACATAACATCACGCCTTGTTTCCCCGAAGGGTTGGGCATTGGTGTACCTGTTCACCCACAATTCGCCAGTTATGTTTAAGTCCCATGTAATAGGGGGCGAGCCTATTGCCATCAACCGGGCACAAATCCAGACTCCGGGCTGCTACTGAGAAAGTCCAGATAGAAAAACCCAATAACACTTTGCCCGACCTGGGAATCGAACCCAGGACCTCATGCTCAGGAGTAGCGATTGCGACCACTAGACCAACGAGGCAGACTCTTTACGATACGTATAATAAATATTATAAATTAAATGTACTTGCGTATGCGTTCGTGTGTGTGTGTGTGTGTGTGGTGCACCTCTGCCTAACACTTTGGGGAATACAGGCTGCCGTCGACACGGAATGAAGATTAATGGCCACCTCACCATTACAGCTAGCTGCAACGGAGACAACAACGCCACATCTGGCTGCGGTAACCACTGCGGAAACTCTTGCGCCGACTACAAGGAAGTCAACAAAACTTGCTTCAGCGGCTGTCGGTATAACAGCTGCGACTGCAGGACTGGTTATGTGTTCCATGAAGGATTGAGCTTGTGTGTTCTGCCTGTGGATTGTTGTAAGTATATTTATAACTATTTCTTCTTTTTCATCATCATCTGCATTGCCTTAGTACGAGTAGATCTTTATATTTAAAACGTCAAAAGAGCATTGTATTAGATATTGTTCATTATTCAATTGATCTGAGATTAAGTAAGCTACGTCGTTTTACAATAGGAACATAAAAAATAAAACAAAATTTTAATTGGAGTGCACGCACCTTTAGTCACAGCTTAGCACGGCCGTTATTCCAAATGCGTACAGTCGGCTATGTTTAATCAATTGAACCAGGTACCTATGGGTATACCTACGACCCTACTGACTACAAACCTAGCCCTCTAGCAATAAGCTAGCACCCAAATTCTCCTAATGCCCTAACTACCATACAAAACATACCAAACGCAGGTTACGTTGGTTTCACGTGCGGGAAATCTGCTACAATGATACCTACCGTAACAGCCGAAAGTAGGGAGGAAAATGGGTTTTGTGTACGTCGTGCAATGTACACAGGAATGGTTATCTCACTGCCGATCCCACAGACTCATAAGATCGATGATGGCTAATGTTTACCGCCATCAGGGCCAACATTTTAATTATTCCAAAACAGTTTTAAGAAGTTTTGCTTGAAAATTGTTTTGATAGCTTCACTGTCCTGGAATAATGGTTATTGTGTAAGCGGCCTTGCGTGAAAATGTCGAGAAACATTATGAGATGCGACCTTTGCAATTAGTATTGTTGAAGCAACAATTAGAACAGTGGCTAAGAGTGCACTTGACTTTAGAGTTGGGATTTCTATAACCGTGACTTTCCTCGTCAGTAGATTTATTAGTTTGTTCGAACCAGTTTTATTCATCTTACTTACCAACTTGTACTTTCTATTAATTTGTTAATAACTTCGTCTATTGCCAAAAACAGTAATTATAATCAGAGAACACAAATCAAAAACTTATTGCTACTTATTACATGTTTGGAACCGATTTTTCCAATTTTCAATTTAGCATACATCAAGCAAAGACTTTTACCAATAAAATCATAAAAAATCTTACTCTTCGATGAACTTTTTAGGTACAGAACCTTAAAAACTTAATCGAGCAACAGGACCTTATATTTAATTTGCAGGAATAAAAATGTTGCGAACTCCGACAATGGAATACAAAGAACTTGGGACTTTCAAGAGAAAATTAAAAAAATAAACAAGTTTTACCCTCTGAGATAATTACGAGGGATTCTGAAGACTGACCAGCTAACTAAGCATTGTATAAATTAATCTTAAGTCATATCAACTTAGACGTAACTTAAGGAAATAAATCCAAAATATTTCGAGTTGTTTTTGTGTGTTTATTTTTTATTTTTAATCACATCCGTGTATGGTGCCGCCTGTTTATAAGCTAGTTTATTATAACTGAAAAAAAAACTCGCTTAGCTCATTAGCTAAACCACTTTTTTCCTCCTTAACCAATCCTAACGATTTTCCCTTTTTTTTGTGTCAGACTTTTACTGACTAAAACCCACTTTTCCTTTTTTAATTTTTCCTTTAGATGCCTGTGCTAGGGCCACGGTAGCTCTTTCAAATTTCCATCGGCCTTATCGAACCTGTCATTATGTGCCGACATCTCTTTGAGGCGCGCGTGGAACACGACGCACAGTCGACCCGGGCCTGGTCCTTGCCGGACGGCGAGCTACCCGTTGCTTGCCGTCAGCAAGCCTGCGCCTACAGGGGCCGGGAATCTGCAGGCGACTCCCGACGCCCAGGGCGTCTCCTGCGCCGCCGCCGATCTCCTCCGTGAGGACACGGTGGTGCTCCGCACAAGCTGGGCAGGCCTCGACCGTGTCCTCCGGGCGATTCACATAATGGGCGGCACACGGGCGTTTCCTGCCGTCTTAGGCGAAACAGGAACCTCCCGAAACAACCGTGTCCAGTGAGGACCTGTGTCAGGCGGAAGGTG